>RWGZ01001158.1:202504-802504 GCA_009725065.1 Utricularia reniformis | reverse complement strand
AGTGAACTTATATCCACCAGTATTGCCCAAGGAGGGCCCTACGCTTCGAGGTCATCGGTGGTGAAACTATTGCGGTAGGTTCCTGGTTTTGATGTCGTGCTTGCTTACTTTTTCTATTTTGTGTGCTTAATGTTTTTTTCGTTTTCCAAAAGTTCTGTAAAGAGGGAAACATTAAAACTCGTAGAGACATTTCTAGACAAAGCAGAAGATCAACCACATATTGGGAAACAGTTTGTGCCTCCAATGATGGATCCAGTACTCGGTGACTATGCACGTAATGTTCCTGATGCAAGAGAGTCAGAAGTTCTTTCTCTCTTTGCAACAATTATAAATAAGTGAGTTCCTTATTGGCTGGATGTTGTTGCCTATACCTTTTGAATTTATATCTATATATATAGAAAGTCATGTTTTGGATCCTAGTGAGATTTGCATACTAGTTTTTTAATCCATGTCATATTTACATTGTGGCTGATTTGATTGTTCCTTATAAGTAATACTCGCTTAGTAACAAATGAATTTAAAATTCAGCACTAATGAAGAGCTGTTAATGCCATAATTGTACTGTTCAGGTACAAGGGGACAATGATTGATGATGTTCCGCGGATATTTGAAGCTGCTTTCCAATGCACCCTGGAGGCACGTTCATTTTACCCTGTTGCTGTGGACTTTTAATTGTTTGCGTTAAACCTTTCATTTTGATGAGCAAACAGCACAAATATTCATGTTCTAATTAGGTTTCTATACTTGTGATCTCTACATTTGTTGAAATTTATGAATCGGGTTTTCACGCCCGACAGTTGCTAATCTCTGTTTCATTGATGGCATCATTGGTTTAACTCCAGATGATTACTAAGAATTTTGAAGACTATCCTGACCACCGACTCAAGTTCTTCTCGCTGCTTCGGGCTATTGCAACTCACTGTTTCCCTGCGTTAATTCGCTTATCAAATGAGGTATGAATTATAAACAATAAAATCAGGCATTTGTTGTTGTTGTTACTGTTTAAATGTGTGTTTTTTGTGTTGATGATTCTATACAGCAACTTAAACTTGTCATGGATTCCATCATATGGGCTTTCCGGCACACTGAACGCAACATTGCAGAAACCGGACTCAATCTCCTTCTAGAGATGCTTAAAAACTTTCAGGTTGATTCTAATTTTCCACTCCCTCCCTTTTAAAAGTGAAGAGAAAATTCAGGCATCACCTCACTTATCTCCTGCAAATTCTCAGGGTTCGGAGTTTTGTAATCAGTTCTACAGGACTTATTATTTAACCATAGAACAAGAAATATTTGCAGTGTTGACCGACACATTCCACAAGCCTGGCTTTAAACTCCATGTCTTAGTGCTTCAACACTTATTCTGCCTGGTAAGTTTATCATTTACATGTTATTCCATCTTATCTTATCCTATCACTTTACAGGTGGAATCAGGTTTTTTGACTGAACCCCTTTGGGATGCAGCAGCATCTGTTCCTTTTACGTATCCGAATAATAGTGTTTTTGTTCGTGAGCATTCCATCAAACTTTTGAGCTCTTCCTTCCCAAACATGACATCAGTAGAGGTAGTACACTATCAATTTGTTCGTGAGCATTCGATAATGTTTTGAATAATTTTAGGTTTCCCAATTTGTGAATGGCCTTTTCGAGTCAAGACTTAATCTTTCGTCTTTCAAGAACCATATACGAGATTTTCTGGTGCAATCGAAAGAATTCTCAGCTCAGGTATGTAATTGAACATCGAAATAGAGGTGTTGTTAGTTGTGTAATTTGTATGATGGTGCAGGACAATAAGGATCTTTACGCTGAGGAAGCTGCTGCACAGAAGGAAAGGGAAAGACAACGTATGCTTTCGATTCCTGGACTCATCGCACCTAACGAGATGATCGACTAATATATGTTGTCTGAAGTTGGTTTTAACTGATGATGGTCGTAGTGATAGTATGGAATTTTTCATTTGTTGTTTTTGGGGAGGAAGTAGATAAAAATTAGGTTTCTATTTTTTATTTGTGTTGGAAATTCACATATTGTGTGTATTTTGTTTGTTTAACTCCTATTCTAAACACTAAATGGATCCATGTTGGTTTAAAGGTAAAAAAGAATCTTGTTCCTACACTACAATACATGGCTTTTTAAAAGCAAGGTACAATGAGAACAAGGCATATAAAAAATGCCTTTTGTATCATGATATTGTTACTACAACAAATTCACAATCCCTTTGCCATTTTTTCTTCAGTTAAATTTGTTTCGTAATTATTTATATAAGTATTTTTTGTTAAAGAAATATAGTTGAGATTAAAATTACTACAATAAAATGTTTCTTTTTTAATTACAACTTAATGTTGAGAAAGAAATCCTTCTCTAATAAAACCGCTACAAGTTAGAAAGAATCCTATCGTCCGTTTCCTAACTGCCGTCCGCTACATTACCGACCTACTGACCTAGTCCAGGTGGGCAAGAAGGTAATTTCCCGGTCCACATGGGAGTCCTAGTCAGCCGGTCAGACCCAATACTCCAAATTTGATCTGATTTTTATTATTTTTATATACAAATACAATATAGAAATAATAGATAGCACTAAGTTTCTTGTTATTTTCCCTCCCATTTCCTTAACTATTGAATCGTATCAAAATCTTTAAAACTTTTAAGAAGCAATAATGGGTTAGGATACACTTTGGAAATTCAATTTTTCCAAAACTTTATACTTGACACTTCGGCTTGAAGTTTGGATGAATACACTCGGGAGCCAACACATGAACACATCATAGGATAAGACCAATGTTTTCATATGATATCGGAAGATATATTGTCGGTACACCGTCTCGTCCGATACGTCAAATACTAGACAATACTTATTTTTTTAGTATCGCCCTAAATCATGTGTTAGGATCGGTTTCCAAGTTTTTTAGATTCAACTCTAAAAAATCGATGATAGCGTTCATGATTGATACAATATTCCAAACCATCAAATCATTGGATAAGACTCAAAACCAGCCTTGCCACGTAGATAGACGTTTATTCCAGCGGTATCAAATCATTTCCAAATATTCCGTCCACATTACACGGTGATAAAATATACCGTTATCTACCCTCGGGACCAGTGTTTCACTATAAAATAAAGAAATATTCCACCATAATTATATATTATGAATGCAATAGGTGTATAATTTTAAAAATATTATATATTTATTATTTTTAATTGTATATCATGTGATACTGAAAATTCGCTTTAGTACTTGAAGCTATGACTAATATATATGTAATATACTTTCTGGTGTAATTTCATCTTGAAAGATAATAAAATATTGTTAATAGTTAAAATAAATTAAATCTATAATATACTTTATTTTAAATAATTACAAAATAACAAACTAACAAGTCCAAAATCATTATTAAAGTTAGAACAAAACAAAATAGGCACTTATTGGATGTGCCCAATGCTACATTCTATTATCTCTAATTATGTGTTTTCTAAACTTTATTCTCTCTTTTCTTTCTATATATATCATCATTATCTTTCATTAATATTAATTTAAAATATTTATAAACAAATCTCATTCTATCCCTTCAAATACATACAATTTCTAATATTTTTTAATATGAACAAAAAATAGTTATCAATAAGAAAATTGTTTTCTAATGGTATACAAAAGAAGTTACGTTGTGATAATGACAAGTTAGATAAGGCTCATTGTAGTTGGAAAAAAATACATGAGAAAAATAATCTAAAAAATATATATATCCTCATAATAGTCGATGATGGCATGTTCAAAAATATTAATGAATAATCCGGTGCCCAATTGGACTGCAAACCACAATTAATGAGCGAAATAATAATGAATTTTTTAAAGGATTTAAAAGTGTTATACTCAAACATTTATAATATTGACGGTACTTTTATTACTTTTTTATTTTAAAAACATATATAAAATTGTTTTACTGAATCCTTGTATAGAGATCTTAAATTATAGTTTATTAATTTATTATTTATTAAAATATATATATTCATGTACTAAAATTGAATTTTAATAATTTACACTTAGATTCTAGTACAAATATTTTAATTTTTTCAATCTCACGATATATATGCAACTTTTAACATCATTTAGTAAGTGATGGTAATTGTGATCAATTTAATTATTCATATAATATATTGGTTAAAATATATTAGGAGGTTAAAATATGTTGTGATAATTGTTCATATAATATACAAATTATAAGGGTAACNTAAACAAATCTCATTCTATCCCTTCAAATACATACAATTTCTAATATTTTTTAATATGAACAAAAAATAGTTATCAATAAGAAAATTGTTTTCTAATGGTATACAAAAGAACTTACGTTGTGATAATGACAAGTTAGATAAGGCTCATTGTAGTTGGAAAAAAATACATGAGAAAAATAATCTAAAAAATATATATATCCTCATAATAGTCGATGATGGCATGTTCAAAAATATTAATGAATAATCGAGTGCCCAATTGGACTGCAAACCACAATTAATGAGCCAAATAATAATGAATTTTTTAAAAGATTTAAAAGTGTTATACTCAAATATTTATAAAATTGATGGTACTTTTATTACTTTTTATTTTAAACACGGATATAAAATTGATTTTCAATTATAGCACTGAATCGTTGTCTAGCAGTCTTAAATTAAAGTTTATTAATTTATTATTTACTTTGTCAAATGAGTTTAAAATTATAGTTTATTAATTTATTATTTACTAAAATATATATATTCATGTACTAAAATCGAATTTTAATAATTTACACTTAGATTCTAGTACAAATATTTTAATTTTTTCAATCTCACGATATATATGCAACTTTTAACATCATTTAGTAAGTGATGGTAATTGTGATCAATTTAATTGTTCATATAATATATTGGTTAAAATATATTAGGAGGTTAAAATATGTTGTGATAATTGTTCATATAATATACAAATTATAACGGTAACTAACATATTTTAACCTCCTAATTAAATTGAACAATTATTAAGTTAAAAGTTGGTTAAATTGATAATTGTATTTTTTATCACAATTTAAGTGTTCATCATTAGGAGGTTAAAATATGTTGGTTACCGTTATAATTTGTATTACAAAGGAACAAAAATGACATAATATAAGTATTTTTAAAATTTGATTACACTCAAAATATAAAATATTAAGTTTGAGTTTCAGCTCGTAAAATAAAAACTCTATTATTTGAATTTCGATTTGATTGAGCATTCGGGTTCGAATCTCAATCAAATTAGAAAAAAATTGATTTGCAATTCAAAAATAGAAAATTTAAATTTTTCCAATATAATTTCTTACGAAAATCAATTTTATTTCATTTTTACAAATCAAAATTTTCAAAATTTATATTATCAATCTTACTCAAGAATTACTAAAATATGTTTAATTTAAAATTGTTTTCTATTCTTATTGTATTCATTTATGGGAAAAAATATCATTAAACTAAAGAATTTAATTTAGAAAGATAAGTGGTTCTCATTACATGCATTTATAAATAAAATTAAAGAATAAAATTTAGTCACATAATTGTACATTATCAAAAGCAGTACGTCAGGGCTATAAGAGTAATCTTTAAAAAAACAGTAACATATTTGTAATACATACATTCTGGCACAGCTATATTGAAATTTTTCCCGAGACTACCGAATTCCAAACGAAATTTATTACCTTTCTATCATTGTCAGAATATAAAAAATGTATAATTAAGATAACTTTTTAAATTAATATATTAATATAAAAAATGTATAATTTACTTTTCTTATATAATACTAATTCACTGTTTGTTGAATATTGAATGTAATTTAACTATATTTTGTTTATTAAAATTATATCTAATAATTTAATAAAAAATAATGTAATGTAAAATATTGTATGCTTTTTTATGTGAGATTTGGTGAAATTCGTTTTTTCATGAATATGATTGGGTTTTACCATTAAAATTTTGCTAATCCAATAAGAGTTTAGATAACAAGATTTGGGGTTTACAATATCATATTATTTATATTTTTGCTAATCCATATGACTTAGGGAGTGAGATTTGATGTTGTGATATTGGATATTTTTTACAAAGTAGATTAGTGTTTAAATTTTTGTGGTTTATTTTAATTTAATTTATTTTTTTGTCACAATTTGTCATATATAGAATGAAGATTACGATAATTCATATTGTTTGGAAGCTTTTAATTGATATAATACTTGTTTTATTAATATATTAATTTAATTTTATTTTATTTTTGAGTTTACTATGTAGTAAACAATAAATCTGTGTTAGAAATGAAACTAATAATCTGACAACGAGTGATGTTTGTCATTAGCCCCCTATCTTTGAAATAATATAAAGACAATACCCTTATAATTTCAAAATTACTTATAAAGCATTTAAAGTTTATATAATATGTGTGGTTGACCCTCAAACTTTTTAAATTTGTAAACATTATACCCTCAAAGTTTAAAAATTGTATGGTTGGCCCCCAAAGTTTCAAAAATGTTTATATTTGATCCTCACATCTTTTTTTTTTGAGTTTTTGCGTAATTGACCTCGTTCTTTCCACATGTTGAAATTGACCAATTTTGTTAACTGATTTGATATTTAGCCCCCGAACATATTAAAGAGTTCAGAATTGAACCTTCGTCAAATTTTCGTTATTGTATTTAATCGATTATTGATTGTTAAAAATTCGATATGTGACACATGTATAATACTTGTTGAGTAGATATTTAATTCTAAAGGTGAATTAAATACATGAATGCTTACATATGATGAATTCTTAAAAAGACAATAGATGTTGTACCAGTGAAATGAAAAGTCGTCCGAATATTTGGGATCATAGAACGCAGATTTGTTTGGAAATAAAATTCTTATTTCCAGCATCATGAAAATTATCCTACAATGTGGAATTTATATACGAAGTAAATTACTATGAAATATAATAACAAAACATTGTAAGACAAATTAGTATTTTAACAAGCGTATGATACATATTTCTCATGTACATATTTATTTAAGTCAATTCTGAACTCTTTAATATGTTTAGGGGCTAAATATCAAATCAGTAAATAAAAAGGATCAATTTCATCATGTGAAAATAAAGAGGTCAATTACACAAAAACTCAAAAAAATAACGGACATAAGAGTCAAATATAAACAGTTTTGGAACTTTGGGGGCCAACTATGCAATTTTTAAACTTTGAGGACATGATGTTTACAAATTTAAAAATTTAGAGGGTCAACTACACACATTATGTAAACTTTAGATGCTTCGTACGTAATTTTAAAACTATAAAAATATCACATTTACACTATTTTAAAGATTGAGGGTCATCCTTATCCTTATCATATTCTAATCTGACAACTATTAAAAATAGAATATTAAAAAAAAGTGATGTTACTTTTTTATATAGGGTATCACATGTTACTTACAATTTTTAAAAAGTGATGTTATTGTACTCGCCGAACTAATATGGTACGCTTGACGGCTTCCGTTACCAATTCCGCTGGAACGTATACTATCGTGACGGAATCCGTAGTACGGACCGGGACAGGTAGAACTGGTGAAAAACGGTAGTAAAGTGAGCGAAGTAGTCTCGTTTGGTTTGCCTATATATAAGACCGACCAGGACGCTCATTTCATTCACAAGACAGGCGAACTTCATATCTACGTGCGTACAGTCAAAAAGCTTTGTTTGCTCTCTCATTTTTATGGCCTCTAACCGTGGACTGGCGAACTTCGGAACTCGATTCGTAGGTCAGATCTGCCGCCCCTCGCTCTCCCTCAGGTTACTTCGTTCTCTTATTCTGAAATATGAATTCGCTTTTGTAAATAGATCCTTTCGTGTTTGTTGTGAATTAGTTACGAAGTTGATCGGAGTGATAATCTACTGCGGAATCTTGAAATTAGTTCATTCTTTTGCTTGCTTCGTGTTTGTCGTGAATTAAATTCGAATGCGAAGTCGATTGGAGTTCTGTAGTTAAAACCTCTCGTTAAATCTTTAATTTCCACTGTTCTTTCTATATTTTGGAGGAGAATCGTGCTTCTTACAGCACAATGGAGTAGAACTTAATTGAAAATTGAAGTGCTCTTGAGAAAAAATGTCTGGAATTGTATAGCAATGATTGTGGTAGGACTGATGAGCAAAAACTTTCTGTAAGATAATAGTCTCCTTTCCGTACGCATTGAAGCTAATATGGATAAGGATAACTGATTCAAATGTCTCTCTCTGTGCGTTTGATTATGGATTAAGAAATTGATAGTGATATTGATGAAAATGTGTTATGCAGGAGGGGAGTACACGTTTCAGTTTACGACAAGAACATTGAAGAGCATCATTCACATGTAGTCCCAGATGAAGTTATTCCAGGTAATCGTGATAGATACTGGGCTCCTCATCCTCAGACCGGAGTATTTGGTCCAGAAACTGATCAGAAACTGGCCGTCCACGGTGATAATCCCCTCTACAACAGCGACTCTGTACTGGAGCAGAAAGCCTTCTTCCGCTCCCTCGAAGACTTGGACAAGCCTTCAGCCTAGTCTACCTCTACCCTTTAAGTAAGTAAAAAAAATATCCATAAATAAGTGATCATGAGAAAAAACAACTTCATCTCTTGTCTTGTTTGTTTTCTTATGGATCATACTCTTGCTTCTTCTTATCCTTTCACTATCCTTAGTTTTGATGTGCCTTATTTTTTGCATATTTTAAACAATTATTTGTAGGAGGAAATTTTGAAATTCCCACCATATCATGGAATTTCGAAATATAAACCAATAAATAATGTGAAAATTCAAAATTGAGAAAATCATTTGACTGAAAAACTTGATCTATAACTCATTAATCAACAGAGTAATACTCAACTTGCAGTTACAATTGTCTCTATAAAACTACGTTACCATGATTCTTTATTTTTACAGAAATTTACGAATCTGATTCTCTTCTTATTCTCCGATTCTCTAGAAATTTTATATTTATCAATTTTTAATTATTTTATTGATTTTGAATTTTAACAAAATTTTAGTTTGATTATAAATTATTTATTATATATTATGTTTATAATTTGATCATGATTAAAATATATTTTATCAATAATTATGATTATTTTAACTTATAAAAAACTATAAATTCTATAACTAAAATAATTATTATAATTAAAAAATTTACGAATCCTTATCCGGATTCTCTAAAAAATTACGTATTTCGAATCGCAAATTGTGTCACGTATCGTGGTAACATAGTTATAAAACATATTTATGGAGATTGTACTTCATTAAATTTACCAAATATTTTTACTAATATATATATTCATAATATATAATTAATTCGATATCTTCTCTAATCCCCACGCTAATTAAATTGGTTTAATCACAATTCTCGATAGATGATCTTTGATCGATCATACCAAACATTAAGTTGATCGAAATCATTACTATATGTTAGGTTTTCTCATGTGGTTGTTCCCTACCGTTCTGCACTTATCATTATGTACCTCTAGTCGATCATACCAACTTACCAAACGAATTGGTCATAGCCCCATGAGCTTTCTCTTGGACATAAATATCCGTCATACCGCCAACCAAACACCTCAATTATCACTTGACCTACATTTCTAACATAGTCATATGCATATGATATTTCAATAGAGAATTATTTGCACCATTGCTAATGTAGTGAATGTTTTGTGCCCAGGTTTTAAAATCGGTACTGATATCACAAGTAGGAAAAAAAAAGTGGAGTGAATTAGTTTATAAGAGCAAATGTGTGCCATAGTAAATAACTTATTCAAGTTTTTTACGATGTGATCTTCTTCCTCTTATACGTTATATTCGTGCACACTCCTCATGTAAATTGACCCGACTCTATAAATTCAACATGGTATCGGAGCGGGTTCGGAAAAATCCTGAGTGACCTTGCCGGGGGTTAGTCCAATTTAATTAAATTGATCGGTTGGTAATCCACCGATTTAAATTGTCAACTTCAACTTGTCAGGTGATTGGACTTGAGGGTGGTGTGTTGAAATAGTGGATATTATCTCATATTGGAAAATGAAAGTGGGGTGGATTGTCTCACATAGTAAATGACTTGTTCAAGTCTTTTACGATGTGGTCTCTTCCCTCTTATATATTATATCCTTGCACACTTCCCACGTAAATTGACCCGATTCTATAAATTTAATAGATACAAACTAATATTTTTATATCATTCGTATTTTGATGATATCATTGGATTTTGAATAATGGTTATGAAAAATAATTGAATTTGACAAAAGTTATGTTCTCGAATAGGTGGGAGCAAAAGAAGTACATCTCTCACAAAAAATTAATATATACATATTTTCAAAATAAAAAAAATACTATTAGAAATTCTAGGAAATAAGATATAGTACAAAGGATTTGTTTGATATAACTTTTTAAAATTGTGGTGTGGTGAGATGCGGTGAGATGTGATAATGTGGTGAGATATGATAATCATGAATTTTTAAATATCTTTGGGAAAATTGTGATATTATGATCGCGATTTACGTAAAAATACTAATATACCCTTATATAAAAAAAATAATAAATATAATTATATTATAATTAATAGAATTAAGAGTAAATTAGTCTTTTCTAAAATTACGATGAGACCACAGCTAGTTTTAACAATTGTGATGATATCGTGATTTTTTATCGATTATCACATCACAATTAAGTTTATGTTTTATGTAACATAAGAAAATCACGATTTGGACATCGCATCGCACCTCACCGTAGTTTTAATTTGAGTACCAAACAAACCCAAAATCTCATTTTGTTCTAGATGATAATTATCCATGAATATTTCTAGTATTATATCTTATTTTGAATATATATATATATTAATTTTTAACAATAATCCAAAATTATATTATTGGGAATTGGATTCGTTGAAAATGGTAAGAGGAGGTAACAAATTGNATGTTTGAGAAAATTGTGATATTATGATCGCGATTTACGTAAAAATACTAATATACCCTTATATATAAAAAATAATAAATATAATTATATTATAATTAATAGAATTAAGAGTAAATTAGTCTTTTCTAAAATCACGATGAGACCACAGCTAGTTTTAACAGCTGTGATGATATCGTGATTTTTTAACGATTATCGCATCGCACCCAGCGCAGTTTTAATTTGAGTACCAAACAAACCCAAAATCTCATTTTGTTCTAGATGATAATTATCCATGAATATATCTAGTATTATATCTTATTTTGAATATATATATATATTAATTTTTAACAATAATCCAAAATTATATTATTGGGAATTGGATTCGTTGAAAATGGTAAGAGGAGGTAACAAATTGGTAAATAATAGCTCCGGAAAACTAAAAATACATCACATTTACTATTCACTATGCATATATTTAGTAAATTAATATTTTGATGATATTAAATATTATCACATCATAACTAAGACCATCCTTCCAAATCTATTAGATTTATTTGGTTCAACTTTTAAAAATTGAAGTATGATGAGATATGGTGAAGTATGATAAGATATAATGATAATGAATTTTTAAATATATGGTATTGTAATCGTGATTTATATAAAAATATTAATATACTATTATATGTAAAAAAATTTATAAATATAATAATATTATAATTGTTACAAGAAATTTTTTTTAATGAATTCGTGATTTTTTATCCGTAAATTTACTTTTATTTTGTTTGCATTAAAAAAAATAATTTGAAAATATGATCGTACCTACCTCATGGTCTCGTGTGGCCGGTCCTTGTTTACCACTACAATCACTAATCTCCGTTTCAACTGCTTCAAATCCCACTACTCATCAAAGGAACATATTTAAATTTGTACTAGCAAAATGAAACAGTGGAACAAGAACAACATTTCTTACTGTTGTACAAGAGGAGAAAAAAATGTACAAAGGTAGATATAGCTATGATGCATCAAGACAAACCTTGCTCAGAAGCATATTGAAGAAATGTATCTAAATATTTAAATGACAAACCATTTTTATGTAGTGTTGTAATGCTCTTTGTGAGACGATTTTCCGTTCATTTCTCTTCAAACTCAACGTCTATTATGTCAGGCTGAGACTTCGAAGATGAACCTGAGCCTTTGTTGCTGCCTTTTGAAAAGAAGTCACCCTGCGGTTGCCAAACGACATTTCTGCAGTTTACACATCGCACTGTTTGGTTCTTATACCCCATGAATTGCCTCTTACAAGAAGGACATTCTCCCTGCTTAGATGAATTCATATCAACCAATGAATAAAATAATACGGTATTTGAAGATCAAAAGGTTTTACCTTTATAACAAGATTATTTGCCACAACACCAATAAGAAGAGGACCAGCTAATGGCAATACCCATGTAGTAAAAATAAGAAATCTGAATAGCCATCCTGATAGAGCAAACCATAGAAAGAAAATTGTCTGCACAAAGATTATCACAAGTAAGCATCAAAGATACAACACACATCCACTATTAAACTTCTAGAGTTGGGTCAATTTACGTGGGGAGTGTGCTCGGATATAACATATAATAGGGAGGAAACCACACCGTATAAGAACAAGTCATTTACTATGGTCAAAATTCCCTCTTATAAACCAATCCACATCTGAATTCCGATGTGGGACAATTGCTCTCATATTTCAACATCCACAACTCTTGTGCAATCACAAAACTTTCTACTCGAAAATATCGTATATTTATATGCAGTGACTACAATAACTTTCATAAATATGTTAGCATTGCTCAGTGTTCACATACTTAAGCATGGATGTTGGGACAATTTTCACTATGAACAACACCAAACATGATAATTTAATAATTTCAAAGATAGAATGAAAATAGAGAAACTTATATTTCACTAAGAATCTAATCATTCAGCATAATGCATGAAACCCTGGTGAGATTCTAGATAGATATATCTACAAACACCTGAAAGGAAAAGTTACACTCACGGCAAAGCTTCTTCCCAAGGGGGTATCCAAAAAATCATTGAGCTGTCTCCTGTACTGCAAAAGAATGAATAGATGAGGTAAGAATACATGCATGATGAAACAGGTGTAGAAATTCATGATTCAATGGGCCTGGAGGATAGTCCAATCCATAATAGAATTGAATCACAAAGACTTGGGGTCAAGTCAATTACTCCGACATTATTTTAACAAGAGGTACAATAAGAAATCAGCTAGAGTAATTCTATCATTCTGTAATTAACTATACTGAAAATTCACACCTTAGGCAAATTTCTTAGAAAATCAAGCGAAAACGTTCGCCAACGCTGATTTATTTCAAAATCGCGGTCAAGTTCACGAGCCCTATCAGCAGCAGACTGCGCAACGTCAGATAGGCGCCTCGTGATTTCATACCTCCTATCCAATCGCTGAGCCGTTTTACTCGTCTCGTAGATGAAAATTTCGAAGCCGTCGTTCGCTTTCCGCCAAGCGTCACGCCACAGTTCGCCGGAAGCCACGCGCTTCGCGAAATCGTCTACGTCACTCCGGGTGAAGGCGCGAACAGTATTGACGCGGCGTATTGAAGGTGAACTCGTCGGAATCGGAAGTCGAGGTCTTGTGTGAAGCAGAGGGCGGCAAGGTATGCTGGACGCCATGAACCGTGAACCTCAGAATTTGCACGCAGAATTGGAAAGAAAAATGTCGGAAATGACTATTCAATCCATCCTATACTGGCACCAAAAATGATTCGGAATTCAATTTCACATTAAAAGGTGAAGACATAATGGTACGTTTGGAACCGCGTTTGACAAATAGCGTTGATGTGAGATGACTGCATTGTACTATGAGGTTAACTGATCGTGATTTTAAAAAATTGTTTTGAAACATCGGTGCAGTGATCGTGATTTCATAAAATGACTATTTTGTCCTTATCTTTAATTAATTGTGTATGACTTACCAATTTTATTTATATTGATTATGATAAACTCGTTATCTAAGAAATTTTTATAATATAATAAGTTACTAATTAAAAGTATAAACTCGACGAATGACAGTGACGTGATTCCCGACAGTCTCCCAGCACCAACATTAACTTTACAAGATCTGGAAGCTGTCGTCAGGAAGGTGGTACTGGAAATTACGTCGGAAAGAAGTGGAACAGAACCACCGGTTGTTTCAAGCCCTGTTCCAAGAAGTAGAGGGTACGAGAGCGACCCTGATGATGAAGAAATCATCAGGCGCGGCGTAACAACGAGGAGGCCGAGGTATCGATCCACTCCACCTCCCCTGGCCAGGGCTCTAACTCCCGCTTCTAGGAATGATCAGGAGCAGAAGCAGCGACGAATCAACGAGCTCACTAAGGAGTTGGAGAGCATGCGTGCGCTGAAGGATTGCGAACCCAATTTGGAGCGCAATACTGGTTTATTCAACAGGGCCATGGAGGCCCCAATCAGGCGCAATAAGGATGATGACTGGTGGCATAATCTGCATGCGGTACAGACGTCATCCCAACAATCTGAAGGCGTGTCCACCGCCTTGGGAGATTTGATGCTCCCTATTTCCGAAGAGATATGGCTGCAGTCCCAGATCGGCATTATCGCAACCCCGAAGGGTTGCCCACGTTTCACGGTGACGGTGATCCGATCGATCACGTTGCTGATTTTCAGTTACGCATGGGAACAGTTCGGGCCTCAGATTCACTGAAGTGCCACATCTCCACGGCAGGATTACAAAACGGTGTCTGACAGCTGGCTCCATGGTTCGGTCCAAACGGTTACAAACCCACGTGTTCCACGCTTCGGGTCTCCACACGTTTATCATGCCTCGGGCCANGGAAGCTGTCGTCAGGAAGGTAGTACTGGAAATTACGTCGAAGAGAAGTGGAACAGAACCACCGGCTGTTTCAAGCCCTGTTCCAAGAAGTAGAGGGTACGAGAGCGACCCTGATGATGAAGAAATCATCAGGCGCGGCGTAACAACGAGGAGGCCGAGGTATCGATCCACTCCACCTCCCCCGGCCAGAGCTCTAACTCCCGCTTCTAGGAATGACCAGGAGCAGAAGCAGCGACGAATCAACGAGCTTACTAAGGAGTTGGAGAGCATGCGTGCGCTGAAGGATTGCGAACCCAATTTGGAGCGCAATCCTGGTTTATTCAACAGGGCCATGGAGGCCCCAATCAGGCGCAATAAGGATGATGACTGGTGGCATAATCTGCATGCGGTACAGACGTCATCCCAACAATCTGAAGGCGTGTCCGCCGCCTTGGGAGATTTGATGCTCCCTATTTCCAAAGAGATATGACTGCAGTCTCAGATCGGCATTATCGCAACCCCGAAGGGTTGCCCACGTTTCGCGGTGACGGTGATCCGATCGATCACGTTGCTGATTTTCAGTTACGCATGGGAACAGTTCGGGCCTCAGATTCACTGAAGTGCCACATCTCTACGGCAGGATTACAAGACGACGCCCGAACTTGGTTCAAAAATTTGCCGGCCCGATCCATACAGTCGTATGACGGGTTTATTTTGGCTTTCTCCGAGTAGTTCGCTCCAAATGTAGGACCGCCTCTAAGCAGGTAGGAACTATATCAGCTGAAATACACCCCTGCAAAAATGAGTCTTCTGTCCTTCATGGAGAAATTCAATAGGACTGCCTGGGGCATCAAGCTTGAGCTCCGAAATAAGATTGATATTCTACAACAGGTCTTAGGACCGTGCGACCTTTCGGCCAGTTTGGTAAAGAGCCCGCCATCCACTTTGTAAAACTTCTTCAAAAAATCAACAAGTATATTAAAGTGGATGAAGCGTTGGGGCTATACTATTAGAAACCTGGCGGGAATTCTAAACCAGCAGGTGATCATAGGGTTTCCTACCCTAAGAAGCAGCCGCGAGAAGTAGCAGTTGTAGCTGAAAAAGAGGTCCCCCTGAAGCATGAGGACAATCGGGTGTATTGCGAATTACATCATAACCGCGATCACCCGACCTTGAAATGTCCGCTGTTGAAAGAGACAGTAGTGGCGATGAATAAAGAGAGGCCCGACCGGAATGGTCAGAAGGGCAAGCGAGCTGAATTCCCCCGAAAGGGCCATCAAGGTGACGATCGTCACAGGCCGCGTGGGGAAGGGATAATCGAGGACAACCCCGAAATTATAATGATCGGATGGAGGACCGACGGTCTCCACCTCCAGAACATGACAGATGCCAACACGGTCGAGAGAACCGTGGTCAGGGCCGAAGAAGAAGATGGTGGGGCCGAGACGGCATAGCCCTGCAAAATGAGGGTGGAAGACAGGAGCATGTAGCTCCTCCACCTGCTGAAATAGGTGCCCAACATCCTCAAAATGAGGCGTCACCCAGGGAAGTAGCCGGAGATATTTATGTTATCTCCGGTGGTTTGAGGATAAATGAATCAGTCTGGGACCGAAAGAGGACAGCGCGCGGAGACTCAGCTGAGAGCTCCGAATCTATGGCTCTGGTTAAGAATGATCCAGCTGAGTGGTCCCCTCCCTTCGGGGAGGATATCACTTTCACTTTGGCCGATCGGGAAGGGATTATCGATCCATGCGATGATCCCCTTACCATTACTGGAATCATTGGGAATCATCGTGTTCACAGGATCTTAGTGGACACCGGAGCTTCGTGCAGTTTGATTAAACGCGAAGTTGCTGAAATGTTGGGAGCTGCTGCTCATGACCTCCCGATCTCTAATATAACTCTCTGGTCGTTCGACCAGAGAAGTGTCATTCCATGTGGGAAGATTTTGTTCCCAGTACCCTTGGAGAACCATCCAAGGATCGATCGGAAGATTTGGAATTCATTGTCGTTGAAGTCGACTTGGCTTACAATGCCATTATCGGACGGACCGGCCTCAGTAAGTTCGAGACGGTTCCTTCTACCTATCATATGACGCTCAAATTCCCCTCCATTCATAGAGTTATTTCTGTAAAGGGGGATCAAAAAGTAGCTAGACAATGCTACATGAGCTCTTGCCGAACATTGGCACCCGTTAAGAGGGCCCGGGTGGATTTGCTGGAAGAGCCGCCGCACCCGAGGCAAGCAATGGAACCCGTGAGGTTCAAATTGATTAATCTGGTTGAGGATGACTAAACCAAAACTACTCGCATCTGGGCACACTTATCCCCTGCTTTTGAAAAATAGCTGATCCATCTGCTGAGAAGCCATGTGGATATATTCGCCTGGACCCCGGATGATGTTCCAGGGATTGACCGATCCGATAGTGAGCATCCGATCAACACCGAGCCTGGAACGAAGCCTGTTAGGCAGAAGAGGAGATGTTATTCTCCCGATAAAATCGAGATCATCCGGGCTGAGGTGAACAAGTTGCTGCGGTCAGGATTCATCAGAGAGATCCACTATACTGAATGAGTTGCAAACCCAGTAGTGGTCTCCAAACCGGATGGGAAATGGCGGATGTGCATCGATTTCACCGATGTTAACAAAAGCTGTGAGTCGGATCCCTTCCCCGTGCCGCATATCGACCGATTGGTCGATGCTATGTCTGGCAGCACCATGATGAGTACCATGGATGCTTATTCCGGGTACCATCAGATCTTTCTGGTTGAGGATGATCATAAGAAGTCATCATTTATGACCGAAGATGGCGTTTATTGTTATGTGGTTATGCCGTTCGGTTTGAAGAACGTTGGAGCAACATACCAAAGGTTGGTCAACAAAATCTTTAGAGAATTGATCGGTCATATGATGGAAGTTTATGTTGATGATATGATTGTTAAATCTATGAATGATGAAGATCATCTTTCTTACTTGTCTCGTTGTTTCGAAGTATGCCGCAAATATAAGCTCAAACTAAATCCAAACAAATGCTGCTTTGGGATCCGAAGTGGAAAATTTCTAGAATATTACGTTTCAGAAAAAGACATAGAGGTTAACCCTGAGAAAGTGCAAGCTATCATTGATATACAACCTTCAAGAAACAAAAGAGAATTTCAGAGGCTTACTGGCCGACTCGCTAAGCTAAGCAGGTTTATTTCAAAATCCACAGACCGAGCTCTACCTTTTTTCAGAGTGCTAAGAAAAACAAGCCATCTAGATTGGACCGAAGAATGCGATCGGGCCTTTTCTGAGCTAAATACTTATTTAAGCACTCCCCCGGTAATGATGAGTCCAACCTGTGATGAACCTTTGGGGTTGTATCTTGCTGTATCAGAAGCTGCCGTCAGCACAGCTCTGGTAACCATCCGAGATGACGTTCATAGACCCGTTTATTATGTAAGGATGAGAACTCCAGGACCAATGATGAGAACTCCAGGACCAGGTACCCTGTAATGGATGAAGTCCAATAACTATTGTATCGATCCATGTGGTAAAAGCGAACTTGTGCAGCCCGGTAGCATACTAAAGATGAAATGGCCTGATGTTCCACGATGGTACCGAAGATAACCTTGGCGAAATAAAACGGTGTCTGACAGCTGGCTCCATGGTTCGGTCCAAACGGTTACAAACCCACGTGTTCCACGCTTCGGGTCTCCACACGTTTATCATGCCTCGGGCCAGATCACGCATACCATGCCTCGGTCCCGGCCTCGTTTTACATCGCGCGACAACAACCTCTAACAAACCTGTCAGAGGCAGTTACAGAGCGTGGATTACACACGCTCTCAACTCTATAAATACATAGCACAACGACGGAAAAATGAGGACCTTCTGGACACATAAGAACAGACCGTTACCCTGCCGGAGTTCTTATTACTTTCTTATACCCTGTTATCTTCTTAAAGCCTTTGTTGTATTATGTAATGAAACATTCGATTAGTGAACAAGCGAAGAGCTTATCTCGCTCTTAGTGAAGTGGTTTTTTCCCCAATTCCTGGGGTTTCCACTATAAATCGTCTTGTCTCGCTGTTATTTACGTTTTTAGATCATCTTCCCACCAAAAAGAAATTATAGCCGAGTTCGTTTGTTGATGAACCGGACGACTGTTGGTACCCCTAAAAATGGACCATAACAATATCGAAGTGTTTTGCCATGTCAGCAAAATGTAAATCCATTTAAACTTATTAAATGTGAGATAATATAAATCATATTGTAAATGATATATCTGGATCGCATGAGAAGACCGTATTTATGGTCATCCAATTTTCACACGTGCAAGATTGTTGCATTAGTGACACAATATGTTCTTTTTCGCCTGCACCACTATTAGAACTTGTGAAAACTGTGCATGTGAGTTCATGTCAATCATATATATGAACTACATGATTTACGGCTCTTTCATTCTAACATAAGAACATTGTTTGGGCATCTTCAGTAAATGGCTGCAATTTTTCTTTTCCTTTACATTCAACCACCGCGTCTCAAAATACTTTGTGCAACGTAGGAATGGTGCCTTCACAATAGTCGTAATGGAAAGACAAATAATACTTTAATGACTCCATTAAAACCTTCATCTTGGTGGTGATAATGTTTCATGCATGTAAATATGAAACTTTATTTACAAGTTTCAATTTAAACATTACAAAATTCACTTAATGAGTTACCTCACACTACCACCATGCAAAAATGCACATTTTTCCTTTTCAATTTTTATGAGCCAAATGTATACTTTGAGATCAATTTACTTAATGTTTTCCATGATGTTTTCAACATTTTGACATCAGTAGCCTTAAAAACAATTTAAAATAAGCAATTTACATGAGAATTCTTAAACCAATAGAGAAATTTATGGTCAAATATCTAAGATAAAAACAATAGCATTTATAAGGAGCAATAAATTCTGAAATATGTTCTAATGCTTATAATAACCTATTTCTATCATAAATAACACATTTAAATAGTTCTCCACTTACACTTAAGTAGCAATATTCTCAAAAATCATCGCCAAAAATCAAAGTTTTCCTCATCAGTAAGTTCAAGTGCAAGTGAGACTACCTTATTTCTTAAGTCACTGTTATATCGTTAATCAACTTATAACGATACTTAGCATACAAATGAGTTACATCAAACTAATAACCGATCGACAATGCTTATATGCCTCGATACATAGTTTGAATGCCCAAAAATAGATTTGCATTCATGTTTTTGTTGTCAGTTTCTAATTTTAATACTACTCCAACAAGTGTAGTATGGAGTTGATCCTTATATCCTTAGCTTCAATTTTATGCCTAGTTTCAAGAAAAAAAACATTTTTTAATGAAAAGTGAAAGCAAATTAAAAAAATATTTTTAATGAAAAATATTTTTGAGAATCCAAAATTTCGAGTACAAAATTTGTTTGATTTTTGAATGTCGGGTACAATTTTAACAAAATTTCAAAAAGAACCATAATCTTAGAAATATAAACGAAATTATACAAAAAATCGTCAATTGCAAACTATCCCCAAGTTGTGGTTATTCACCAGTTTGGTTAAACGAAATGCACAAGATTTGCAAAAACTACACAAAGATTAATGAGCAATGATCTCAAACACTAAATGCATCTAGACGCAATCAGCGAGAAGGATAATCGATTGAAATATGAATAGAGCGAAATCTACGGATCATATGAATAGTTTTAAGTACAAAGATTTGGAACAGTGACCCCAGTTTCTGAACTCTGTTGTTCCTTCCATATTCTTCCAGTAACTCTCAGCTTTAACTCTTTCCTATCTCCCCCAGAGAAGAAAAGTGCCATGCTTCTTTGAATGATAAGCCCATCATGACTATCCCTAACCTTTCTATGGCTATCTCTAATGCTCCGTGGAGTACCTTCCCAAATGAGCTTTCGTCCGTTCCCACCCACTTCTAAGCTGTAGCTGTAGTTTCGAGATTCGGCTTCATCACCCATAAAACGAAGAAATGCCATATACACAGGGGCCATTCCCAGTTGAAATGCTTCAAAATGAAGGCAGAAATATTGACCAAAACAATTGAATACCTAATCAAACACAATTTCCATGTTTAGAAGCAGGCATAATATAACTCGATGCAGATTACTCAACAACAATCAAATATGTAATTTTAACTGCTAAAACTCGTAAAAAAAGGCACATCGAAGTAGATTTAAACATTGAATATCCATGTTTAGAAGCTTGTTCTCTTATCGCTCTGGCCTATCAATTGGTGCAAATTCTATAACGTAGCAAGAAATCTTGGATGAAAAAATAAAAATGTAGAACAAGCTGACTAGCAAGAGTACTTTTATGGCATCTCAGAAAAAAAGGGTTGCACTCACAGTTAACATCCATGTAGCATTCTCAACTTCACGGGGATTCGACTTAACATAACGGTGATTAAAGGTGCAACCAGTGTGCATGTCAACCTTATGATCATCTCTCAAATGGGAAACAAGATAAGGAATGTTGCCAGTAACTGCACATTCTGATCCAGCATAAGGACAATTATAAGGCCTGAAATTGCAAACTGATTCATGATTGAGTTTGCTGTAATATGGGAATATTTCCAAGCAACCCAATGAATAATATTTGCAAGGAAGCTCTAACGACTCAGCAACTTTCTCAAGAGCCAGACATCTAATATCCCCCAATTCTTGTCTGCAGGTAGGGCATCTATTATGTACCCTTGTCTTGCAAGTTGAACAGAGAGTGTGGCCATTTGGACACTGAAAAAGACTCAAATCAATCATTACTACACAATTCAAGTAGAGTTGTAAGAGAATGAAAAAAGGCAGACCTGATGAATAGGTGGGTACATAGAATTAGTGCAAACTGGGCATTCCAGCAATTCGTGAACGCCTTTTGGAGGAATTCCAGAAGAGACTAGCCTACGATGCTTTACAGAATATTGCTGGGAATGACCATTGGAGCTGCTATGATTATTTGTGGCGACTGGGATTTCGTCTTCATCCATACTATTAGATAACAAGACATTCTCAACACTTTCCATATCTCTGGTTGTCATGTTATTCCATTCAAATAACAAGCCCCAGATTCAAAGATCCCGCTGATTTGCAGGTAATACCGAATCCCCACTTCCGATAATGAAGTCTCTCCTTTACCCAGATGCGAAAATCCTGAATTTCGAGCAACCCAATACCCGAAAGAGAATAAAATAGCTGATTCGCAGCAGGAGAAGTTAGATCTTGAACACCATCGACAGAAGAACGCTAATAGCAGAAAAATGAAGCATTGTGACGCCTTCGATTCACCTTTCCCGAGCCATTAGCGAGTAAGATTTCAACCTCCATTTCCCCAAACAAATTCAAAGGGTCATTCCCGTCCTACTGAAAGAAGAAGAAATGGCGGTATCGAATGAAAGAAGCAATCAGAATTGATTGAAGGCCGGTAGGAATAACTCCACCAGAGAATCAATCAACGAAAGAGAGAGAGATGAGGAACATCCCACATTTTATTTTCATTTTATTCATATTCCGATCATTTACAATTGTAGTTATTTGATTTCAAGTTGGGATAGTAGGGAAGTCCTAACACATGAAAATATTGATTATAGTACATTAATACTATTCATTTATTCGAATATAAGCATTAATAATATTCGATTTTTTTCATGTTCATTCATAATTAGAATAAATAATAACTTTTTTACAAACATATTAATATTGTCAGTTATATTAAATATAAATAAATTATTAGAATCTTATAATTAAATAAATGATCATACTTCAAATTATTTCTTTCATTTAATATCTTCTAGAGTATTCTCCATAAATCTTATTAAGTTATATATATTATACTATTTTTCTTTTATTTTCTTATAATAACACTTTAATATATTTTGTATATAATGTATTTTATTTAAGTTTCTAATAACAATTAATAAAGTATAAATTATATTCCTTAACTTTTAAGTTATTTTCAATTTTTTAATTCACTAAATCAATTTGTAGCTCATTTTTAATATGAAATTCAAATAAGTTTAAAAAGATCATCCCAACTTGTACGAATAAATTATTCAAACAAAAAGAATCAGTATGAATGTTCGCATAAGTATTTGAACAATAATCAAACACAATTTTATATTCAAATAAAATACAAATGAATATGGATACCGTTCGAATAAAAATATAATCGAACATAAAAAGTAATGTTCGATTCTTAACGGGACACCAAGATTGGGTACAATTAAATGAACTCGACCCATGAATTGGCATAGCAGGGTAAGGTCAATGTTGGACTTACACAATATGACCCAAGACAAATATGGTTTACCTAAGAGGGGTGGACCTCACACACGATGTAGCCCGACACAAGAACTATAAACAAGAAAAAAAATCTTCCAACTAATGGAATGATCTCAATGGCTAGTCGGATCGAAGTTGTAAGCTATAAAATATTTTGATCCTTATAAACTCAGAGTAAGCTTGAATTGGTCAACGGAAGATGCAGATCTTAAGGAAACTAAAGACATTTATGACATATATGCTCTGATGGCAGACATTATCGATTATTGAGTATCTAACGGCTAGTACTTGTGATGGATGGGGAGGAGTAAAAGACATTCCGAATATTGAGATGATTTATAAATATAAGATCGTGAGATTGGAAAATGGATCTCTTGAAACTTGAATTTTGGTTTCAAGTGTTTACTCTATTCATTCGACTCGATATCCTCTTTACCTGTTGATCCTTGTTAATCATCTAATGTCACATATTCTTTGGAACTTTTACGATGTTCTTGTATGCGATCATTATAGTGCATTTGCTAGGCATTTCCTCTCCCAGCACCATAGTTTTTTCACTTTTTTTGGGGGGTTTTCATGCAAAAATTATTGTGTATTCACTTCGGATTTTAATATGAGTTGTCTCCAGAACAACAAAACATAAGATTTGATTATGTAAACCTTAAGTGTCTAGTATCGAAAGACTATCAGTACCCATAAAAATGAAACAATATCCATAAATTTAGTTTTTAACCAATTACATGTGAATTATAATAGGTGAAAACATTGTTATACTCTATGTTCTCAAACCAATTTGATTGATTGAATCGGAAAGCTTCATGTTCAGGTAAACTGGTATGAAATGTTGCTCAAACCTAATTAATCGTAAATATTTTATAAATATCATTTTATTTTTAACGAATCGAAAAATCCCCGAGTCCATCAAAATGTGGTTCAACCGACGTTGGAAAACATATATTATACAACTTTAGTGGTTGTATTGTAATTTGTACCTCGTGGGTTTAGAGTTGCGAGTAGACTTTAGGCACGACTTTATTGACTTAGGGTTTTTATTGGAACTTTTTATAGGAAATAGCATTGTCAGTCGAAAGTTTTTACCTAAATAACACTACTTTTAATCTTTTTTTATTTATAACATTGATCATGTTTTTTACGGAACTTTTTATAGGAAATAGCATTTTCAGTCGAAAGCTTTTACCTGAATAACACTACTTTTAAACTTTTTTATTTATAACACTGATCATGCTTTTTTACGATTCTAGCACTGACGACGATAGTGTGTAGACAGATTTTAACTTTATAATTTAATTATTAATTAAAATACATAATAAATAATATAGTTATTTGTCTACCTATATATAATTAACAAATATTTATGTGCTTAAATAAAATTTTTAAATTTTCAGACATGTAATTAAAAAGAAAATACATTTGAGTTTGAATTTGATCAAAAATAAAAAATTCTTGATTAGACTTAAAAATAGAAAATTTTCAATTTTATCCACATAATTTCTTATAAAACAAATTTTTGTATTTCATTTTAAAAAAATCAAATTAATTTTTTAAAATTTTATTATCAATCTTAATTAAACTAAAATATCAATCGTAATTTTTTCATATAATTAATATACTAAAATTTTTAAATGAAAGACGTGATGAATAGAGTGGATATTAATTATGTAATTATAAAAAGTTTGGATTATATGATCTCAAACATCATATCAGTCCTATTATTTGAAAAAAAATTATTTAAAGACTTTTATTTTAATAACTTTATAGATTCATAACACTGTTACGTAGTTTGGTTTCCAAAAAAATCATTGTTATTTGCATAACAAAAAAACGAGTCAGTGTATTTAATAAAACATACTTAAAAGTATTTATATTATTAAAATATGTATATACGGGTGTTTTTAATGCACATAACCGTGTCCGAGTCGCAAAATGTGCAAAAGTCACTGACTTTAAAAAGTATGTCTAAATAGCATCTACCCAAATAAAATTACAATTATAGCACTCATTTGTCATTATAATTTATTGTGTATTTTAATTATATTTAGTTATTATAGATTTTTCTATTTTTATCACATTTATTATAACATTTTTCGAATAAAACAATAGATTTTATATTTATGTTAAAGCACATAATATATATGTGTAAGTTTTAATAAAATTTATGCTACTCAATAATATAAAAATGTAATGTCATATTGATAAAATGAATTATATAGGTTATAATAAAAAATAATTATTTTAATTTTATATTTAAGTAGAATACAATGTATATTTTTCATTCATATCTAATTTGTGTTTAATTTTATATCTAAAATTGATAAAATATTTTTCTTTCATATTTAATTTTATATCTAATATTGATAAAAAAATTCCCTCCCTTTCATTGCAAATTTGTGTTTTGAGTTCCGTCCCCATGCAGCAAGTCAATTAAGCTGGGATGCGGTACAAATTTGGGGATGGATAAAACAACTGCTCCACGTACTATTGTTATAATTTAGATTTTACCAAATGTCAAATCACTGGTAGAATGATAAATATTGTTTTGTCATTGTTATAAAACATATAATTTTAAAAGTAGTGATACTATTAAAATATTAATCTTCTGACATTGGTACAGAAAATTTTTTCCTGCTTTTATTGTATGGACTAGAATAGGACATAGGAATGAGATTGAGGTGTTATTTGGTTCTCCAGTCCAACGTTCCAGTGATTAATGACCATTATACTATTTTTTTAAAATTAGGATTTATAATTAATTTTTATCAAAATTAATTTAAATTTTTATCAATATTAATATTATTTTTATTAATTTTAATTTTAATTAAAATTAAATTTTTATTACATATTTAAAATTTTTGTCCAAATTAATTTATTAATATTAATTTGTTTAATTGGATTCCGGACTCTGTAGAGATGGAAAACGATTGGAATATGGAAGTACAAATTACCATTGATCCATCACATGTAGATGTTGAACTCATTCACAATAACTACATGATTCGAGTTATGAATGAAATACGTGATCGCATTGCACTAGCGATGATTGAAGAAGATCGTCGATTTAGATGATTCACTTTTGTCAATGTTTGTTTTTTTATACTTTTTATCTGTTATGGTCCTTTTTAGGGGTACCAACAGTCACCTGATTCGTCAGCAAACGAATTCGGTTTTGATTTGTTTTTGATGGGGAGAACGATTAACGATAGAAACAAGTAAAGGAGACACATCGATTTATAGTCGAAACCCCAGGAATTTGGGTGAAAACCACTTGACTAAGAGCGAATTATGCTCCTAGCCTGTTCACTAATCAAACAATTTGTACAAAATACATCAGAGGCTTAATGAAAATGACAAGGAAAAGAAAGCAGTAAGAACTCCGGCAGGGTAACGGCCTGTTCTTACGCGTCCAAAAGGTTCTCTATTTCTGTCGTCGCGCTCTGTATTGATAGAGATACTGGCGTGTGTAAATCACGCTCTGTAACCGCCTCTGACAAGTTTGTTAGATGTTGTTGTCGCGCGATGTAAAACGAGGTAGGGACCGAGGCGTGGTCTGCGTGAACAGGCCCAAGAAGCTTGGAAGGCGCGGGTTTGTAACCGTTTGGACCGAACCACGGAGCCAATTACCAGACGACGCTTTATTTCGCCAAGGTTATTTTCGGTCCTCTCGTGGAACATCGGGCCGCTTTTCGTTAAGTGTATAAATGGGCTGCACGAGTTCGCTTTCACCATTTGGATCGGCCCAACCGTTATTGGGCCTCATCCGTTACAGGGTGACTGGTCCTGGAGTTCTCATCACTAGCCCATCGGGCTTGATTGCCATCGTAGAGGTGATGCAAGACCGATCATATGATGTTTACACATTCGTGAAAACATGAGACCGTACCTGTAGGTAGTGGGCGTCCAGGAGACCGATCTTTACCTTAGGTGTAGGAATTAATTTGTATTTAAAAGTTAATAACGTGTATTTGCGTTATGTTTTTATCTCTGTTATTTTTTAAATATTAACCTCCCGATTTGTGCCTCTTCACATTCGGCAGTTCAACAAGCGTGATGAGTGTGCTTGTACTGCCATTGTCTGGGGAAATATTACGTGGCAGCTCACCATTGGTTGGAAGATTAACATTTAAATCGGGATTTTAGATACTGTCTCTTCATCGTCATTTCGCGAAGGAACAATTGCCAAATCAAGCTCTCTGCGCCCTCAATCCGTTTCACGTTCAACCCGTTTCATTTCGATTTTTGTTAAGGTATATTCTATGGCTCCTCATAAAACGAGATACACAGCCATGTCTGAGTTGGACATTGAGAAGTTTAGGTCTAGGTTTTCGATTCCGGCACATTATTCCATCTGGAAGGGACATGAAGATATTCCATGTTTCCTTCCGGCGGAAATGAATGTGCCGACATCCGCTATTCAGGTTAGTTACGCTTCTTTGAAGTGCGGGCTTCGTTTTCCGCTGCATCCTTTTGTGGCAGCTGTTCTTAAAGAAATTCATTGCCCTACTTTTGCATTATTTCCGGGTAGTTATGTGTATATAGTGGCGTTCATATTTTATTGCCACCAACAGGATCGGGCTCCGACCTTAGAACACTTTTTCAATATGTTCTTGGTGAGGTCCCGAAGGGGTAAGGGCCTATTAGGATGCCGCAAACTATATTATATAGCGGTGCGCACTAAAGAGTGCGCTATAGTGGATAAAGAAGAGTCTCTCCATGCGTGGGAGTCTTGTAATGTGTGGATAACAGTCCCAAAAGAGGACCTGTTGAAGGTATGGCCGCGCCTAACTCACCTACGCATAGGTCAATTGGACCGAAGTAGGTTCAACCCCTCCCGTCCGGACACTGCAAATACACTTGCGATGTTCCCCCCTCCCGAAGCACGCCTTAAGCGAACGGAGCTGCTTCGGGAGAAAAGATTGATAGAAATAGGTGTCGCGGGTAGGACCGGAGCCCCAGCCCCGAAGGGGATGTTTTCTAGCTTAGATCCATAAGAGGGATCGGGTATGAAGTAATGTTTTTATTTTATCCTTTCCTGATCCTTATGTATTTATTTTGCAGACTCGACTGAGACGATGCCTAGCTCACGTTTCGAACGTATGGCGGCTGCTTCGGTCCGTCCTTCTGAAGGACAACGCGAAGCATCGGGCAGTGCTGATAGAAGTGAATCAGCAACGGGGTGTATGCTGGTCCCTTCGGGGTCCGGGAACCCCCCGATCCAAACTACCAGCGCGGGCACATTGACCCTTCGCTGCACAGGGCAGCCTTCAACCGGGGAAGGGCATGCGTTTCGGGTATTTGGAGTGCAAGAGGAGGTGATAAAGGCTCGGATTCGTTCTTTGAGCTTATCCAACCTCTATCAGATCGGAAACAACTCCTTCATTAGTCCTAATACTATTGCTTAATTGCTGCAGGGAGCCGTTCTCGTGGAGAAGGTTCTCCCCGGTCCTCACCTTAAGGCGAACGTCTCCCTGTCGCCGGTCCCCTTGGGAAAATGGAAGAGGGCGACCGAAGCAGAAGCCTCGAAGGATCCCAAAAGGCCGAAGAAGGGGGAGAGCGCTTCGGTCCATACTAAGGGGATCGTTTTGAAGGAGCCAACATCAGGCCCTAAGACTAACTCCGACTGGGGAGTTGCCTTGGGCCTGCTTGACAGGTTCAGTAAAGGGAAGAAACTAACCTCCTGGAGAAGTGCTTTCCTGAAGAACTTCCGTCTTTATGGAGAGCAGAACCCAGACAACGTCCAAGCGGACGTGTCTGAGGAAGAGATCATGGAGGGTTTCCTCGATCTCACCACCAAGGTAATTTTCTTTTGTATGAAGGTCCGAAGCTTCACTTATTTGACCTTGCTATCTTATGCAGATGCTGAGGAAGACCTTCACCACTGCCATCACCGTGGAGAAGAACCAGGGTGGCAGTGTGGTGTCCCAAAAAGTCCAAAATCAACTTGACCTTGCGAAAGACAAATTGAAATAAAACATGGTGAGTTGGTCACGGTACGGGAGGACCGGGACCGACTGGATAGTGAGCTGCTAAGAGATGGGACGGAGGTCTCGCTCTTAGCAGATAAAGTCTCTGAGCTGGAGAAGATAGGACAAACAGCTCAGGGGCGAATTTCTGATCTGGAGGCTAAGCTGCGGGCCAAGGAGGAGGAGGTCAACGAAGTTCAAGGTCGGGCCCAGGAGAAGAGAAATAAGTTGAACGAACTTCTCCTTCGGGCCCAAGAAGATAAGACGAACTTAGAAGAGGAGTTGACAAGGGCCCGCACTTCGACCGAAGGTTCGGTCCGGGAGGCAGTCCTGGGTTTCGCTCAGTCCCCCCTGTTATTTACTTTAACGGATAACATACATGGGGTATACACTGCTAAATACTTGGATAACATGCGAGAGCAAGTTATACAGCAGTTCGGGCTTTCCCCTTCGGACGAGCTATGGAAAGCGGTCGAGCCACTTGAAAGAGATGACAAGTTTCAAGTTATTCCAACTTTGGAAGAACCTGTTCTGGAAGAAGACCCTTTCTTCTATCTCTTTGAAGAGATAGGGAGAGCGGTCAATCAGAAGGTGGCAGACCAGGAGGAGGAATTGAAGCAGCTCACGGCCCGGACCGAACCGCAGGAGCAGGGAATTGAAGACAAAGAAGATGGGCTTTGTTTTCAATATATAACTTTCTATTGTATTTTGTATTTTGTATTTTCTATTGTATTTTGTACCTGCTTTGCCCTTTGTTTTCAATATATAACTTTTTCCTCTTAACCTTTGCCATTTTAATTGTTAGAACAAAATATTATATAACTAACTTTAATTGAATTAATATGTTTCAAATCAACGAGAATGTTTTTACCACAAAGTATAAGATCGGGGATGCTTATAGGGTGTTAACCCCTCGGTCCCAGATATTACGTTTGGCTTATTCATGCCAATTCTGATTGGATCGGTCGTTTTACATTGTATGCGGATCACTCTTATTCCGTCCTTGGAATCAAGACTTGATTGGAGAGGCATGGTCTAGGTTCAATATGAGTTTTTATAAGCTTTGGCCGAACCTTGGTTCTACTGAAGTCCTGTTGGTTATATTGGCTAATCTTTTGCTCACAATATGTCTCACACTAGGACCGAACTTGTGTTTCGATATGTTGACCCCTCCTATTCCTCTCTTCGCGGCAGATTTCGTAAGTACAAGGGTCATTTCCTAAGAATGAATGCCGTTGAAGGGAGTGTTTTAGTTCGTAATGAGTTCTGGGAGAATCGCAACTCATCCATGGGACTAGGCAAGTGCAGGAGCATCTGACTCGTCAGAGCAGTCACTACAACTTGGGAGCCTTGTGGATAAAAAGTTTCGGTCACCAGTTCAGATTCGTCCTAAGTCATCCAACTTCAAGATCGGTCCATCATTCAATTAGGAATAATTTGTTTTGTACTTACTTGTTTTCGGCTTACGCTTAAAGGAATATACGTTTATTAAGTTAAATTGGTTAATCGAAAGTTCACAAGAAATATCGCCTTAAGTTCATGACATTCCAAGTTCGGGGGACCTCTATACCATCCAATGTTTCAAGTTTATACGCACATGATTTCAATTTCTTTGATATTCGATACGGTCCCTCCCAATTTCTGTCCAGCTTTCCAACGTTCCTCTGCACTTTAATGCTTCTGAGGACGAGATCGCCTTCAAAGAATTCCCTTGGGAGGACTCGCTTGTTATGGACCCGTTCCATAGTTCGCTGATAAGCACGCATCCCTGCGTAAATTGCATCTCTATTTTCTTCGATCATCTCGAGGTCCAATAATCTCCTTTCACCATTCATATGCTCATCATACTGAGATATCTGAGGTGATCGGATGGCAACCTCCACCGGGCTAACAGCTTCGACCCCATACACCAATGAGAATGGTGATTCCTGGGTTGTTGAGCGAGGTGTAGTTCGGTATGTCCATAAGACCTCATAGATGTGTTCAGGTCATTTACCTCCGAAATCTTCTAACTTGGTCTTCAATCCTTTCAGGATAACCTTGTTAGATACCTCCGTAAGTCCATTAGTTTGGGGGTGAGCTACTGATGAGAAATGTTGGATGATGCCCAACTTGGTGCATAGATCTCGTATGCTCTTTCCACGGAACTGAGTTCCATTATCTGATATGAGCGCTCGGGAAACCCCGAAGTGACTCACGATATTTTTCCATAAGAAGTGCTTGACCACCTTATCTGAGATGATGGCTACTGCTTCTGCTTCAATCCATTTCGAGTAATACTCCACCGCTACAATACAAAATTTTCTTTGAGCTATTGATCGAGGAAAAAGTCCGAGGATATCAATCCCCCATCTGTCAAACGGACAAGGCAGTGGGGTAACCGATAAGGGAGCCCCAAGCAATTGCGGAATCGGAGCGTGGTATTGACATATGACAAAACGTTTAGTGTATTTCTTGGCATCTGCAAGCAACGTTGCCTAAAAATATCCAACTCTAATGATGCGGTGGTATAAAGATCGAGCCCCTGAATGAATGCCGCATATCCCTTCATGAACATAAATCATGACGGCTTCAGCCTCAATAGGGGATAAGCGGCGCAGAAGCGGGCCCTCAAAACTCTTTTTAAACAAGGGTCCATCAACCAAGATAAATCTCTTAGCTCGGACTTCTATTTTTCTGGCTTCGGACTTATCTTCAGAGAGATAGTCGTTTGAAAGGTATTTAATTAAGGGATCCATCCAATTGGGTTCCCCCGGAGATTCAGTAGCGTTAATATTCAAGCCTTGGAGTTCATGGCATAGAGCCCCGATCTCTTCAATAGACTGTTCGGTCACTGATATCTCGACCGAAGGTCGGTCCTGAATATGGACCTAAATATTGTTTGGCTCTATGTCAGGTATGCCTACTACCAATCTGGCGAGTACATCGGCAACCTTATTTTGCTCTCGTGGCACGTGGTCAAGAGAAGACTCACTGAATTTCTTGGATAATTTCAGAACTTTGACACAACATAGCTTCACCATCGGGTCATGAGTTTCAAATCTCCCTGCAAACTGTTCTACTACTAACTTCGAGTCTGAGAATATTCGCACTCTGCTAACTCCCATTTTTCGAGCCAATGTCATTCCTGATAACACAACCTCATATTCTACCACATTATTTGTTTCAGCAAAGGAAAATTTAACTGCGGAATGAATAAGGTCACCTTGTACCGTTGTTAGGGTAATGCGCGCTCCTTTTCCTCCAAAGGTCGACCCATCTACGTGGATCGTCCATCGATCATCCTCTTGGTTAAGATATATGGCCGATCGGGTCATTTCAACCACAATGTCGGCTAGGACCTCAACTTTGATTGCCCTTCGGGGCATGAAATCTAGATACATAGCGCTAAGTTTGATAGCTCATTTTGCCAATATCATATTCAAATCATTCTGTTTAAGGACCACTTTCAGAGGTTGATCCATATAAACATAGACCATTTGACCTTCAAAATAACATTTAAGCTTGGATACAACTTTTTTCAAAGCTAGCATGAATTTCTCCAAGGTGGAATATCTGGTTTCAGCAGATACCAGAGAATGGCTGACATAATAAACATGTCTATGAATGTCATCTCGGATGGTCACTAGAGCTGCGCTGACGGCAACTTCTGATACAGCAAGATACAACCCCAAAGGTTCATCACAAGTTGGACTTACCATCACCGGGGGGTGCTTAAATAAGTCTTCAGCTCAGAGAAGGCCCGATCGCATTCTTCGGTCCAATCCACATGGCTTGCTTTTCTTAGCACTCTGAAAAAAGGTAGAATCCGATCTGTGGATTTTGAGATAAACCTGCTTAGTGCGGCGAGTCGGCCAGTAAGCCTCTGAAATTCTCTCTTGTTTCTTAGAGGTTGCATATCAATGATAGCTTGCACCTTTTCAGGGTTAACCTCTATGTCTTTCTCTGAAACGTAATATCCTAGAAATTTTCCACTTCAGATCCCGAAGCAGCATTTGTTTGGATTTAGTTTAAGCTTATATTTTCGGCATACTTCGAAACAACGAGACAAATAAGAAAGGTGGTCTTCATCATTCATAGAGTTAACAATCATATCGTTAACATAAACTTCCATCATATGGCTGATCAATTCTCTAAAGATCTTGTTAACCAACCTTTGATATGTTGCTCCGGCATTTTTGAGACCGAATGACATAACCACATAACAGTAAACACCATCTTCGGTCATGAATGATGACTTCTTTTGATCTTCTTCAGCTAAGAAGATCTGATGGTACCCAGAATAAGCATCCATGGTACTCATCACGGTGCTACCAGTCACAGCGTCTACCAGTCGGTCGATATGCGGCAAAGGGAAAGGGTCCGACTCACAGTTTTTGTTAACATCGGTAAAGTCGATGCATATTCGCCATTTCCCATCTGGTTTGGAGACCACTACTGGGTTTGCAACCCATTCAGTATAGTGGATTTCTCTGATGAATCCCGATCGCAGCAATTTATTCACCTCAGCCCGGATAATCTCAATTTTTTTGGGAGAATAGCGTCTCCTTTTCTGCCTAACAGGCTTTGTTCCAGGCTCAGTGTTGATCCGATGTTCACTATCGGATCGGTAAATCCCCGGAACATCGTCCGGGGTCCATGCGAATATATCCACGTGGCTTCTCAGAAAGTGGATCAGTTTTTTTTCAAAAGCAGGAGCTAAATGTGCCCCGATGCGAGTTGTTTTGGTTGAGTCATCTTCAACCAGGTTAATCAACTTGAACCCTACGGGTTCTATTGCTTGCCTCGGGTGCGGCGGTTCTTCCAGCAGATCGATCCGGGCCCTTTTGATAGGTGTCAATGTTCGGCACGAGCTCATGTAGCATTGCATAGCTACTTTCTGATCCCCCTTGACAGAAATAACTCTATGAATGGAGGAGAATTTGAGCATCATATGATAAGTAGATAAGACCGCCTCGAACTTACTAAGGCCGGTCAGTCCGATAATGGCGTTGTAAGCCAAGTCGACTTCAACGACAATGAATTCCAGATCCTCCGATCGGTCATTGGATGGTTCTCCAAGGGTAAATGGGAATAAAATCTTCCCGCATGGAATGACGCTCCTCTGGTCGAACGACCAAAGAGTTATATTAGCGATCTGGAGGTCATGAGCAGCAGATCCCAACATTTCCTCGACCTCGCGCTTCATTAGATTGCACGAAACCCCGGTGTCCACTAGGCTCATGTGGACACGATGATTCCCGATGACTCCAGTGATGGTAAGGGGATCATCGCATGGATCGATGATCCCTTCCCGATGGGCCATGGTGAAAGTGATATTCTCCCCAAAGGGAGGGGACCGTTCCGCTGGATTATATTTAACCAGTGCAACAGATTCGGAGCTCTCAGCGGAGTCTCCGCGCGCAGTTCTCTTTCGGTCCTGGACCGATTCATTTATTCTCAGACCACTGGAGATAACATAAATATCTCCACCTACGTCTCTGGGTGCCGCTTCATTTTGAGGAGGTTGGGCACCAGTTTCCGCAGGTGGAGGAGCGGCATGCTCCTGTCTTCCACCCTCGTTCTGCGGGGCTCTGCCGCCACGTCCCTGCCATCTTCTTCTTCGGCTCTGACCACGGTTCTCATGACCGTATTGGTCTCTTTCTTGTTCCGGCGGAGGAGACCGTCGGTCCTCCATCCGATCATTATTGTTTTGGGGTTGTCCCCGATTATCTCTTCCCCGCGGCCTGTGACGATCGTCACCTTGGTGGCCCCTTTGGGGGGATTCTGCCCGCTTGCCCTTCTGACCATTCCGGTCGGGCTTTTCTTTATTCATTGCCGCTACTGTCTCTTTCAACAGCGGGCACTTCAGGGTCGGGTGATCGCGATTATGATGCAGCTCGCAATACACCCGATTGTCCTCCTGCTTCGGGGGGACATCTTTCTCGCCTACAGTCGCTACTTCTCGCGACTACTTCTTAGGGTAGGAAACCCTATGATCACCAGCGGGCTCAAAATTCCCGTCAGGTTTCTGATAGCCTAGCCCCATCGCTTCATCCACCTTAATATACTTGTTGATTTTCTGAAGAAGTTTTCCCAAAGTGGATGGTGGACTCTTTACTAAACTGGCCGAAAGGCCGCACGGTCCCAAGACCTGCTGTAGAATATCAATCTTACCCCGGAGCTCAAGCTTGATACCTCGGGCGGTCCTATTGAATTTCTCCATGAAGGACCGAAGACTCATTTTTGCCGGGATATATTTTAAGTGATATAGTTCATGTCTGCTTCTGGGCGGTCCTACATTTTGAGCAAATTGCTCTGAGAAAGCAAGAATAAATCCGCCATACGACTGTATGGATCGGGCCGGCAAATTTTTGAACAACGTTCGGGCGTCGCCTTGTAATCCTGCCGCGAAGATGCGGCACTTTAGTGAATCTGAGGCCTGAACCGTTCCCATGCGTAATTCGAAATCGGCAACATGATCGATCGGATCACCGTCACCACGAAATGTCGGCAACCCCTCGGGGTTGCGTAATGCCGATCTGGGACTGCTGCCCAGATCTCTTCAGAAAAGGGGAGCATCAAATCTCCCAAGGCGGCTGATACGCCTTCAGATTGTTGGGACGATGTCTGGACCGCATGCAAATTATGCCACCAGTCATCATCCTTATTTCACCCGATTGGGGCCTCCATGGCCCTGTTGAATAAACCAGGATTGCGTCCCAGATTAGGTTCGCAATCCTTCAACGCACGCATGCTCTCCAACTCTCTGGTGAGCTCGTCAATTCGTCGCTCGAATTTTTTGGGTGAATTGAAATAATAAATAATTTTCCTTAATATTTTTTGGGTGAATTACCCGAATCCAACATAGACGTATAAGAAATAGGATAAAGAATAACACAACGATATTATTCTTTTATCCTAAAGAATAACACCATTAAACAAAAGAATAACACCATTAAACAAGCGGATGAGATCGTTCGAATCCAACGGTGAAACAAAAGAAGGACCTTGCCATTTGGGTTTTTTTACAATAATACCTTCTTACAAAAACATCTTCTCAAACTAACCCACTTATTATTACTTTACCTAAATTAACTTATTTTACCTTCATTTCCAAGTTACAAAAAGGTCATATATATTCAATATTTTAAAAATCGGTATCGGTCGATATAACGGACAAACTCATCACATCGGTATATTGAATATATATCGAGTATATCAGATATATATCGAATACACATCAGAATAATAAATTAAAATAAATTATTAATCTAGAAAAAATGTACAAATTTTTAATCATTTTCAATTTATATTGTTCGTAATTCAAAAAGTAAGAACCAAAAATTCTAAAAGTTTCGTACATATTTTATTTTCTAAATCCAACAGTTAGTTCCGACCCGAACTCTCAAAACCCGAACCGATCGTTATTTTGTCAAAATACCGGCTAAAACTGGTATGTTCGAAATATCCGGTATACCAAAAATTTATAACAATATTTATATTTCAAAATATCGGGTACAACCGCATAGCGTCTGGTATACCAACCGGTACACAATTTAGTTGTTTTTAAAAAAATTAAAATATATTTTTATTTTTTTTACTGGGTCGACCTGGAACGGGCCCGAATTCTGATCGATAAATATGATACCGACTTTTATCGATCGAAATACCAATGTCACTCGATTTTCATCGTATCGATCGGTATGAAAATATTGTGCTCAATTAAACATACAACATGTAACCTGCTAGATAAATAAGAAATTTGATAGTTTGAGAAACAAAAATATATGTAAGTTAATCATAAAAGATGTTTTCTTATTTTGGGAAAATACACTTACCATTTGTTGGGTTCTTGTTGTGTGATGTCCCTTGTTTTTCGTTCGTGTTTGGAATTGAAAAGCAGAGACAAATAGAAAGCTTGTGATCATTACAATCTTAGAGAGAAAAGGATGGGAGATTGCCGGAGAGTGGGCGTCGCGGTGGACTATTCACCGTGCAGCAGGAAAGCTCTAAAATGGGCGTTAGATAACCTCGTCCGCGACGGCGATCACCTGATTCTCATCACCGTCCGCCCTGAGGGCCACTATGAGTCCGGCGAGTTACAGCTCTGGGAGACAACCGGTTCTCGTAAGTAGCAAACAAATCTTATATGCCGGTGAGCAAATTGATAACCCTAATTGATTGCTGTGATTTTGTAAGCTTTGATTCCTCTTTGCGATTTCACGGACCCAAATGTGATGAAGAAATACGAGGTGAATCCTGATCCTGAAACCCTAGATATGGTATCCACTGCAGCGAGGCAGAAAGAGGTAAGCAAACAATTTTCCAGAAATTTAATCAATTCGAAAACCAAATAATCTTTCGTTTTCATCAAAAGCAGATCACTGTGATAATGAAGATCTTCTGGGGCGATCCCAGAGACAAATTATGCGAATCAATCGACGCTATTCCCCTTGACTGCCTTGTTGTTGGGAATAGAGGGCTTGGCAAGATCAAAAGGTAAGTAGGATGTTGAATCTGAATTGGGAATTGGGATCACAACATCTGTTATTTGTTTTTGTTGTTGTAGAGCGATAATGGGGAGTGTAAGCAACTTTGTGGTGAACAATGCTTCGTGCCCTGTGACTGTAGTTAAGAGCCAAGATTGAAAGAGGACTGTTGGTATATGGAAGCTTGTTTCTTAGATCAACCCTGTGGGGCTTGTACTTTTGTTGTTCATAATGTTTTTACATCGAATAAAAAGCTTCCTTTTGGACATCATTTTAACTTCCGGTCATCTTCTCCGACTAAACATTTTCATTCTTCATTTGCACAAGTTAAATAGGACTATTTTCTATATGCATTTTTATGGTTAGAATATATTAGTGTAGTTTTTGCATGAATTGGTTCTTTAAATCCAAAATTAGTTGTCAGATGATCTTATTCATAAAATCTTTTATTATTTAAAATATATTATTTATCCAATTTTATATTGAATATTATTCTTATTTTACAATTTAATTTATAAACTACATTTAATGCCTTCTTGATTTTAAATATAGTCTAACATATTTAGGATATTAAAACATTAGTTAAGTTTAATGATATTTTATTAACTTAAAATTAAAATTGATAATATACCAAGACTGAAATATTTAATTTTTTCAAATGGGAGGATGAAAATTGATTTGGTAAAAAATTGGACTAAAATGAATTGAATTTTTCTGAAAATATGATTCGGATCGGGGTCAATTTGTTAAAAATAGACATTAGGAGGACTACTATATAATTTTGGAAGAGTGTGCGTAAAGATATATATACTGAGAAAAACGCTTCGTTATACCTCTTCTCAGCGTTTCCCTGCAACACTTTCCTACTAAACGCCGAAGTGCTGGGTGTGAAAGTGCCACAGATATGAACCACTGCACGTAGAAAACCCATCGGCTTCAATTTCTTTGATTTATAATATTCTTACTTCAGTTGTTAATCCATTTTGATTTGGCCATAAGAAAAGATACTCGAATCACTATTTTTTGCTCAGATTTTTTTGGGTTCATTTCCAGTTTCATCCACTCTACTGGTGCAGATTCCACCTTTCTTTTGTTTTGCAAATGAGTCACAGGTGCATATAGGATCATAGCCTCATTAAGATAGAATTAGAACTGCATATAGTTTTCCCAGTCTGGCTCTAGCTTTGTGGGGCTTTTCATGAAGCGGGTTAGATCCTAAATTATCTGTGTTTATGATTGTATGTTTTTATTTGGCAGTGGGATATGCGAATAACGAAACATTTAGGGTTTTGTTTGCCAATGCTACAGCGGGATGCGCATTGGAGTTTCGTGGTCTGGGTTTTTGAATTTGAAGTTATGTGCTAGTTTTCCTCTAAAAATAGGAAGGTATTTTGCTTTTGTTTCTGATTATTTTACTGATCGTGTATGTGTAGAGTAGCTATCCACTTCAGAACGTTTAATATTTTGGGCATACGCTTTCCATGTTATTCCATTCTCAGTAGTCGTGTTGGTTTTCCCATATTGAGAAACTCTTTTATATGATTGTCGTCTGTTAGCCCCTGAATTGGAGATTATCATAATTTGTCGTGTGTCGCCAGTTTTATGTCTCTATTCTTTGATTTGGCCTTGTAATCATATCTCCTTGTTTTGATTTATGGTGCATCCATTTATTTGATGTTCAGGGAAAATCGGTGGCAAAATGCGTTGCTTTGTTCTCGTTGTTACCTGCATGCATTTGCCTGGCATTGCTTTTTCTTGATATAATGTTAAATGTTAATGATATCTATGTATGCTTGATACTTATGAAGTAAATTTCAGTGCTCATTTTTAGACTAATTTTCATGCCATGTGTCCAAACATTCAGGCTACATGGATCTTAGGAAATGTATTCCTGGTGCTAATGCAAGTTCACCTGAAATTCAGTCTTTAAATTTCTCCAAAAATGAGAATGGAAAATTTAGTGCAGTGGAACTGCAGAAAACTCCTACTGATACTGATGTGGATCTGGATCTCAGGGAGGTATATTTCCTGATTATCCACTTCTTATCTGCTGGACCATGCCAGAGGACTTGTGGGCATCTATGGAATGAGCTTTTGGAGCATCAACTTTTACCTAGGAGATACCATTCATGGTACTCACGCAGTGGCATGCCCAGTGGAGATGAAAATGACGATGGAATATCATTTCCTCTAAATTATGCCAAGTTGGTGGAGAGGTATGTACTTCTTATTATGGGTTTTTATACATCACAACTTTTATTTTATGCTTTTCTTTGTTGTTACTGCTAGTATTCAGACCCTTTATTTTTCTATAAGTAGGACTAGACTTTGTTTACTAATCTTGTAATTTCGAAAGTTTTTTTAATTAATCTCCCTTCATAAAGTGAAATTTTTTAAATATTTGTGTTAGGCATCCCCATATTGGCAAAGATCACCTGGTAAAGCTTTTGAAGCAATTGATATTAGGTGCAGAAACTCCATCTCGTGAATTGTCGGGGAATATGCTAAATGCAGCTAGTGCTCCTACTCTCCTTGGAAAAGGATTCTTTTCAGTTCTTGGAAGTGAGTTTCTTTTTCACTTTACTGCTGCCAATTCAGTTAGTTATCCTTTTTTTCTGGTCAATATGATGCTAAGTATGAATGTAAGTTCTTGTCTGTACGTTGTGTAAACCCTGATTTTGTGGTGCTGCTTCTTCTCTATATTTTATTAGCATATAACCTAAATTTACCTGGCTAGTTGGATCTGATAGTAATTCTTTGTTGAAGGTGATCATCGCTTGAGGGGAAGCAAGGTAATTAAACCTCCAAGCCACATGCATTGGCCTCACAGACTTGCAGATCAAGTTCATGGTTTGGGTTTGCGAGAAATAGGCGGTGGTTTTCCTAGACATCACCGTGCTCCTTCTACTCAGGCAGCTTGTTATGCCATTGCAAAACCTTCTACTATGGTGCAGAAGATGCAAAACATTAAGCGTGTCAGGGGACATCGTAATGCTGTTTATTGTGGTTAGTTCTCATTTTTATGGATATTTTTGTATTATAAATCAAATGGAAGTACAAAACATTGATTAGAATCGTACTTCTTTTACTTAGATTCTTGGGTTTGTGATTTTGTGCTTTTTTATTTTTCTAGATTACTAAAAATATTTTACTTAAAATTTGCTATGCTATTTGAATGTCATGGCCTATCTATTTTAAATTTAAAAGCTGATTGTTCATCCCATCTATCTCAAAATTCAGGCTGGAGCTAGGGAATGAGATTCTCTATTTGGCTCAGCCTATATCTTTCTTAATATTATTCCATTTTTCCATTAGGTTTTATGCAAATTAATTTTCCATATTTTAACAGTTATGATATTTCACTAGAATCTAAATAAATGATCTTTGACAGCCGTATTTGATCGATCTGGAAGATACGTTATTACTGGATCTGATGATCGTCTTGTTAAAATTTGGTCTATGGATACTGCATATTGTTTGGCCAGCTGCCGAGGGCATGAAGTGAGTAAACTAATTTCTTGAATACTTTAGAGGTGGTTTTTTTCTTGCGGTCATTTACCTAGTTAAGTCTGGACTAATCTATTTCAGGGGGACATCACAGACCTTGCAGTTAGTTTCAACAATGTTTTAGTGGCATCTGCTTCAAATGACTGTATAATCCGAGTTGTAATATTTCCCTGACCTCCTACATATGACCTCTTTCATCTCTTATTTAATGACTCTTCAGAAAGGTATCCGTTCTTTAACCTCTCTCCTTTACAGTGGCGTCTGCCTGATGGATTGCCCCTTTCTGTACTAAGGGGACACTTAGGAGCTGTCACAACTATCACATTTAGTCCTAGGCCTGGTGCTTTCCACCAGCTTTTATCGTGAGTATTGTGGTTTTCACGATCATGTTTCATGTTGTGGCACTTACTATGTGCTTAATTTTTTTAGGAATTAACTCATTTGGTATCTTCTCTTGCTAGAAATTAACATTGCATCATACCCAAGGATAATGTAAATCGAAATCTTTATGAAAGTTTAGTTAGAAAAGGTGTTGATTCATTGAATCAATTGTATGTAAGCAATGCTTGAGCCTTTTTCATTTATCTGTTTGCATTGGTGCGATTGAAAAGTTCTGAGAAAGCATGAATTTTCTGTTTCATACCCAATAAGGGGATTCTGTAGCCGCTTGGCTATTGACTTTTTCCTTAAAAGAATGGTTTTCCATTACTGCTTCAGTTGCTTTTAAAGCAACCCAATTTTTGACGGCATGGTTATTTTTTATAACAGGTCCTCTGATGATGGAACTTGTCATATTTGGGATTCTAGACATTCCCTTGTCAAACCACGAATATATGTACCAAAACCCCCCGATTCTGTATCTGGTCAGTTGCTTCTTCAATTGAATTAAATTTTGTTTGGAAAATGTAGGGGTTTACTTGATTACTATTTCATCTCTTTAGGGAAATGCAGCATTCCTTCATCCAGCGCTCCTCAGCCAAGCCATCAGATTTTCTGTTGTGCTTTCAATGCCAGTGGGACTGTCTTTGCTACTGGCAGCTCGGATACTCTTGCTAGGGTATGATTCTTCATTTTTCATCTAGTTTCTATAGAAAATATATTATTTATTATCTGTTAGAGGTCAAATATTCCATTTTTGTAATTTCCAAATAACTTGTACGCTGTACCTTTTTATTAGGGATTGATGATTAGGGTTCATGAATTAATAGGTTTTGGCTACTAGTCCATATGCATGTGCAAATGATATATTTGCAGGTTTGGAATGCTTGCAAATCGAATACAGAGAATTCTGAGCAACCTAATCATGAGATAGATATTTTGGCTGGCCATGAAAATGATGTAAATTATGTGCAGTTCAGGTTTGTCTTATCTAATTCCTTCATACTTCTTCAGTTTAATATCTAAGGTTTTTTCTGCTCTGGAAAGCAGTGGCTGTGCAGTGGTTGCCCATGCCTCTACATCTGATGTCTCTAAGGAGGAAAGTCTCCCAAAATTCAGAAGTTCATGGTTTGTTTAAGTTCTTGCATTGTATCCTACCTAAACTTGACCATGATATTTATTGAAAACTTTCTTGTATTTTCCCTTGTTCAAGCTCTACATTTTTTGGTTGTTTCAGGGCAAATCACGATAATATTGTCACATGTTCTCGTGATGGCAGTGCAATAATTTGGATACCAAGATCACGCAGATCTCATGTGAGTTATTTCTTTGCAAACAGCAAAGTCTTGTTTGGTTGCCATTATGTTCCTTCAGTCTCACCTGATATTACCTATCTTTGTATTGCATTTTATTAGGGAAAAAATGGGCGCTGGGTTCGCTCCTATCACTTGAAAGTTCCACCACCCCCAATGCCACCTCAACCCCCTAGAGGAGGACCACGTCAAAGAATCCTTCCAACCCCTCGTGGTGTAAATATGATTGCATGGAGCCTGGACAATCGTTTTGTTCTTGCCGCCATCATGGGTCAGTTGTTTTCTTGGGTTTCTGTAGCTTAATATAGTTCGTATATTATATGGATGCAATGCTATTTATTTGCTAGTGCAAGACCTGATTTATTCTTTGCGTAAACTATTGTGTTCTATACGTATTAATAAATGTTAGTACTTGATAAAGGTTATAATTTATCCGCAGATCGCCGGATATGTGTATGGAATGCTGTTGATGGTAGCTTGGTTCATTCTCTTACTGGTCATTCTGATTCAGTAAGTTTCTGCAATAATAGGCTTTTATCCCGTAAAATTGGAGCTTATGTGACATCGACTTATAAAATTTCCAGATTATCTTTTTGGGTTATATTATATGTTGTTTTACTGTGGTTGTCTTAGACTTATGTGCTAGATGTACATCCTTGCAACCCTCGAATAGCAATGAGTGCAGGATATGATGGGAAGACAATTGTGTGGGATGTGAGTTCATGTTAATCTTATTTATAATTTTTTTAAAAGAAATTATTTATTTTACAAGCACCACTCACCTAGCTTTCAATTCGTGTCTTAAGATATGGGAAGGTGCACCAATCTGTATATATGAAATTGGTCCATTCAAGCTTGTCGATGGCAAGTTTTCTCCGTGAGTCTCGTCTCTTCTCACCTATGCAGTAATAATTTTTCTCTATATTTTTTCTTTTATTAACAAAGTTCTCTTGATATTCCAGAGATGGAACATCTATTATTCTTTCTGATGATGTTGGCCAACTATACATACTTAACACTGGACAAGGTGAATCCCAAAAAGATGCTAAATTTGATCAGGTATCTCTTGTTTAATTTGGCTTGTTACACTTGCCTTATTTGCTGATACAAATTTCCCGACCGCAGTTCTTTTTAGGGGATTATCGTCCTCTTATTCGTGATACACATGGAGGTACCCTTGACCAGGTTGAATCCCCACTCTCCAATACAATCATTTTGTGCTTGTTCAGTGACTTTGATATTGCATTTCCTTTTCATCATTACAGGAAACACAACTCGCACCTTATCGAAGAAATATGCAGGATCTTCTTTGTGATTCCGGTATATTTTCATGGATATATTATTGTTGTTGTGCTCTGATGATGTTCGGGTATTTTGATCACCAGGAATGATACCATACCCAGAACCATACCAGAGTATGTATCAGAAAAGGCGACTGGGTGCTCTAGGACATGAATGGTGCCCTTCATCACTGAGACTTGCTGTTGGGGTAGATTTCAGTCTAGATCCAGATTTTCAAATGATTCCGATTGTTGATCTGAATAGACTTGCTGATCCTCTTCCTGAATTTATCGATTTGGTCGATTGGGAACCCGAGGCGGATATCCATAGTGATGATAATGATTCAGAGTATAATGTAACCGAAGATTACTCTTCGGGAGGTGATCAAGTTAGTCTACATTCCGATTTGGATGAGCCTGAGTGCAGCTCAAGGGACACTGAAGTTGATGAGCCTAACAGAAACACTCATCGTAGATCAAAAAGAAGAAAGCACAAGTCAGAGGTAATTAACCGCATTTGCTTTGGCGCTCGTAAATTACAAAGATTATGCTTACTTACTTCTCGGCTAACTGTATACAACAATGTGTTAGGCGGAAATTATGACATCTTCCAAGGGGAAGAATATTGATGCTTCACATGACACTTTAATTAGGAGAAACGGTAGTAGAAAGCTAAAAAATGCGCAAAAAGCCTCGAAGAAGAAGTCTTCCTCTAAGTCAAGGCCTCAAAGAGCTGCTGCAAGAAATGCGCTTCATCTTTTTTCCCGAATTACAGGAACATCTACAGATGGGGATATAGATTTATCTGATGCCGATTCATTTGAAAGTGGATCGACAATTCCTAGCTCAAGTTTTGCAAGTGAAGGATCTGATGTATCTTTGCAGCAAGAATGGTATGAGAACTCCAAAGGCAAAGAGATTGTCCAGGAAGGCTATATTGGCATAGATAAAGCATGCCCACTTCCCAAACCTCAGTCAGATACTTCAACCAAGAAGAGATTAATCTTGAAATTACCAAATCCGGGTGCAAGCAAGCAAATCTCGGGTTTGAGGTTCGATGACAACTTAGCTTCTGTAGCCGAGTCTTCATATGGAATTCCTCAGAATTCGCATGGATTAGATAAGATTTGTACTCATAAGGACCTTGATGATGACAAGGTAAGAAGCAACACTACACTGCCTGTTTTGTCTGAAAGATCTAAAGATGCCCCAATGTCATGGGGAGGCGTCAAGGCTCGAACTTTTAAGAAGTTGAAGATCGGGGAACCTTCACCAGCAGTTTTGGTCTCTGTATCAAGTTCAGTTCTGCAGAGTGAAACCGCTTACAATGAAGATTCGCCTTCAAAATTGGAGAGATTACATGGTAGGAAGGATGCTATTGATGAATCCCCAAAGCTTGTAGAAAATGACTCGAGTAGGACAGTAGGGACTTCTCTTCCTTGCTCTGATAGCAGTGGAAACCACTTTCAAAAGAAAGAAAATGGTATGGAAGTTAGAACAAAGTTACGGATAAAGCCGATTAAACTTCCCAGAGAATCTGATATGGAGAATTTCTCACGCTTAGAAAACAAATCTACTAATGGTTTGCCAAATTCAGGGGATTTATCTAATGGAGATGCATCATCAAGGTTCATCAGGGATCACTCGGTACGACCTGATGCAAGTGAAAAAGTGTTTCCAGCCGTTTATCTACGATCAACATCTCATAGAAGTAGAAGTAACTCTGAAACTGTGTTTGTTAACTTGGAGGCAAGCACTTCTAACATTGACAATGAAGACGAAACTCCTCTTGAGGGAACTCGTAAGAGCAGGTCTATAAGACTCAGGTCACGCACCCACGATACCGGTAGCTTCGTATCTAAAGAACCACAAGATGATCTTTCACTTGATTCGGGCGAATACTTCCCTGAAGGTTGGGAATCGGGATGTAAGATTTCTACTCGATCAAGATCAGCTAGAAACAAGAAGGGAATTAATGATGTTAGTCCTTCAAGAAAATCAACAAAAAGTTCATGGTTGATGTTAACGGAGCACAAGGAGGGAGGCAACTATATCCCTCAACGTGGTGATGAGGTGATGTATATGAGACAGGTGAGTGAGTGAGTGAGTGAGTGAGTAAACTTTTATGTGTATTGTAGTGTAGCAATCGACTTACGGGTTTTTCGTATTCAGGGTCATGAAGAATTTCTAGTTAAAACTAGTTCAAGGAATCCAGGTCCTTGGGAAACACTTAATGGAAACATCAGAACTGTTGAATGTTGCAGGGTTGAACATCTTGAATATTCAAACTACGCAGGATCTGGAGATAGCTGCTGCAAAATGACACTGGAATTTTCAGATCATGTTTCTGATGTTTTTGGTAAACCATTCAAGTTGACACTCCCCGATATGACTACTATTCCGGATTTCCTTGTTGAAAAGAGTCGATACGATGCATCGATCACAAGAAACTGGAAAACACGAGACAAATGTCATGTCTGGTGGAGGGATGAAGAACAAGAGAGTGGTGGTCGTTGGTGGGAAGGCCGGATTCTACAAGTGAAGCCAAAATCGGTCGAATACCCCGATAGTCCATGGGAAAGTTATGTTGTGAAATACAAAAGTGATCCCCCTGAGACACAGAATCACAGTCCATGGGAACTTCACGATGACTACACTCATTTTCATAAGCCTCATATAGATGATCACATCAGACAAGAGCTTCTTACTGCACTCTCCAAATTGGAGCAATCTGGACATAAACCTCGGGTAAACAAACTTGTCTTCCCTCATACAAATCACTTGTTTCTAAACATTGAACCACAGGATTACTACGGGGTCGGAAAATTGGAACTCGTTTCCCAGAAAGCAAACTTCATCAATAGGCATGCTCTTTCTTTCCCCTCCCTCATATGTTTTCATCTCACACTTGGTTTACTTAACAGGTTCTCTGTTCCTTTATCTCTAAGAGTAATAAAAGAAAGACTGGAGAAGAGTTACTATAGATGCGTAGATGCTTTGAGGCACGACATTGAAGTATTGATATCAAATGCTGAATCATACTTTGGAGGAAATGCAGAACAATCCATGAAAATAAAGCGTTTATCGGACTGGTTCTTCGATAATCTGCTCTCCTCCACATGATCACACACTACATATACAAATTTTTTTGGTTACAATTAGCCACAGATTAACTGGAGGATTGAATCTGAGTAGCAACTGATATGAAAAAGTATAGAAATTGAAACTTCATCTTTGTACAGTTTATTTTATTGTTATTCACTCATTATAGGTGAAGGGTGAAACATACAATTTGACGTAATTAGTATTGAATTTTAATGGTTTTCAAGAACAGAGTTCAAAATTCAGTCATTATAATTTACACGTAAATAGATTGCTAAAGAAATCCCAGTTGCAAAACCACTTCTTCAATCTAACCCAAATCGTCCTCTGGATGTTGCAGTTCCATCTGCGAAGCAGTTTCACAACTCAGCAATGGGATTTCAATCCAAACCAAATTACAAGGTAAAGAGAAAGAGAAAGGAAAACCTACCGTAGCTTTTGTATGTTCTTGTTTCATCCTTCTGTACTCTTCTTGTGCTTGTTTTGAATAAATAATGGCGTGGACTCGACTCACCGATCTTTCAACCCGATCCTCTGCTTGCCTCCGCCCAGCTTTAAAGAAATCTTCCTCAACGTCACTCGTCTGATTTGCGTCTTCACAAGTTTCGTTTATCTCAAGAACCTTTAACCCACGGAATCCTTTTCTCTTCAGGTGCCATCGGAGTACTAGTTTCTCAAGAACACTTACAGACCACACCAGCTGTCGGTACTGCTTTCTCACTTGGTACCCACGGAAATGCGCCTTACAGAGAAATCACACTGTTTATGCAACTGAAACTGAACCAAATGTAAAAGGGCAGATTAAATTAAATCCTCTTACTTGAATTCTAATTGCTTGACGGCGCATATAAAGAAACTCTTTACGTTTCTTCCAAGCATGGAATCTGTACTGAATTCTAGTAGCAGCAGCCTTTTCTTTACGTACTGTGTAATCTCTAAATGCACGTTGAATCTTCATAGCTGCAACTATATCTCTTATTTCAGTATCAGTATCAGCTTCTTTTGCTCTTGCTCTTATCTTCAATGAATGCTCTCTAAATGCAGCTTGAATTCTAGAAGCAGCATCAGCAGCAATTCTATAAGCTGTAAGTGTCTCTTTGAGATTCACCTCCTCCTCAGTAAGATTCTCAATAATAGAAGTGTCATTTGTAGTGATTTGCAGTGAACCAGTCACGTTTCCAGCTATTGTCATATCATTGAACTGTGCAACTAAAGCTTTTTCAGAAAGATAAGCTGCTAAGCCATTGAATCCATTTTTAGCAGCAAGATCAGCAGCTGTGGATCCACCTGGTCTTTCTGTCGTTGGATCAGTAACTAGATTTGCCTTTGCTCCACCTGATAAAAGGTTAGCCGCCATTTTTTTCCTGCAAGTTTTTAATCTGGTTAAGGTCTCAATCTTCAGATACATGATCATTCTTAGTTCTTACTTTCCATAGAATGCAGCCCAATGGAGAGCTGTCCATCCGAATTTATCCCGATAATCCAAGGATAAACCGGACAATGAAAACAGGCCTACCGCCCATATATAACCGAGGATGGCACACAAATGAATAACACCAAGACCATTTTCATCATATTCAGAAACTTTGTAACCAGATATCACTTTATCAAGCAGCCATTCTCTAAGTTTGTTCTGTAGAATCAACTCGAGTAACTTATTTTTAGCCTGTGGGTACAACATTTTTGCATCTTCGATCATTTTGTTGATGTAGAACCAGCTTTCAGAGATGTGGGAAGTTTTCCTAGAGAATGCTTTAGCTTCCATTAAAGAAGTTTTGGAAAGTTTATGTGATTGAGCATTGTTCATGGCTCTGGTTGATGAAAACATCAAACGGGCTAGTCTCATTTGGAGCTGAAACTCTGCCCAATCTGGTTTTTCCCAAGAGTTTGAAGGATTAGAAAATACAGAAGCTTTGAATTCAAAGATCAATACTTGGCTTATAGGTTTGTTTCCATCTAGAGAAAGGTATAGATTTTTTGATCCAGGAGGTTGAGGAGAAAGCAGGCAAGAGTAAACCCCAGATTGCAGTGATTCTAGTGGAGAAACACAGTTTCCACATACAAGATAGAGTTCTAGCCCTGTAAAATTCTGTTGTAGTTCAAACAACCCAATAACCAGAATCTGCAACAAGTGGAGAAGTTAGTTTTAAAGAAGGAGATTGAAGTAATAATAGAAGAGATTAACCTTTGTCTCTTCGTTTGAAGGAGCCCATTTTGGTGAAACATCAAGTATTCTGAATACTGAATCATCATGATTTTGTGTAACAGAATTACTGAAGGATTCATCAGCAGTGAAATTAGACATCCACCTTCCTAAACTATCCTGAAAAGGCATAAACAGCACTTGGTAGGTATCATCTGGTTGTGTTAAAACAGAAGGAACAAGGAAAAAAAAAGCTTACAGTGTTTTGATTGGTCATAAAACCAGAAGATGTTCCTGCAGCATTGAAATTGTTAATGCGTGAACAAGACAAACACCACGTTATTTGTATTGTATGATTGGACTACCTTCTAGTGGTAAACTTAGCCTTTGTTGAATTTCTGGACCCAAAAGCTCATCCCATTCAAGGGTATTTATCTCATGAAGTCTTTGTTCATGATCTTCCATGATCAAAAGGTTGTCATTCTCTGGTAAAAAAGAACATTATGATGTAGAATTCAGAAGGTAGTGTTCATAGAACTATCTTAATCACCTAAAGCTGACATTATAGCTCCATAACCTTGAACCTCAGAAGAATCTTGGGCTTCTGAGGCAGACCAGGATGCTGGAGAGTTTACCGGAACGACTGGCGAGCCCTGTTCGTTTCATTTAAATGTAGTAAGCACAAAGAAACTCATCAATATGATGATCAAGGCAAATTCTTGACACTGAAAGAATGAAAGGCAAACCTCTTGAGTTTCACGATAATGGACAAGAACAATATGATCGAGAGACCTGCAAAAGAACGACCCCCGGTTACTCGATTTGGGAATAAACAAGGAGGGGAAGTTGCAAGGGTGAAATGAAAGGATTCATACTTTTCGAGTAGCCAGTAACATCTTCTAACAAAAGTAGGGTTGTTTTCTCCATGTGCATAGTACACATGAATTCTTTCTACATTACCAACCTACATATCAAACAAATAACACTTCGGCTTAAACCGAATCCTCTTAATACGAATCATAGAATACCGAATGAATGATACAAGTGTGTACTTTTAAGTGTTCATGAGCTTCTTTAATAGTTTTTCCATCTTTTTTCTTCCTCCAGCAATAGCCATCTTTTCGAAAGTTTCGGAACATCTTACGATCAAACAATACGATTGTCCCACCTGAATCATCGGATTATAATCAAATTCTTTACGAGGAAATTAAACGATAAATTCTTTTAGGGAAAGATTCATTACTTCTTGGTAATGTAACAGGCTTGACATTGATTGTGAAGAACTTTTGGTTACAGAGTATTGCATGAATCTCGTTCGGTCGAAGCCATCTTGTCGTTGCTTCCTCCAGTATACTACCAACATCCAAATCTGTTCACAAAGTACACCGATTAATACGAATAACGCAACACAGAGAAGCACCATGAGAAACCAAGAACAAATGGAACAGAAGAAAAACCCACATCAATAAGCACTCAGAGACAACAAAATCAAACAAAAACTACAAGCAGAGAGGCTTATGCATAAAGAAGTAACCTTCCATAGTATGGAAGCCATGAATCTCTGAGCCGGCGAGCCGATCAGGACCGGCTTTAAGCTCCATAGCTAGAGAAAGCATAGGAATCGGGAACAGGAGTCTGAATGAATAGTTGACAGTCAAATACCTTATTTATCATAGCAAAATTATAGAATATAACGCAGGTCTCAACAGGGGTAACAGCAGTTGACAGCGACGGAGCAAAGGCAGTCAAATTTTCCAGCAACTCACTCTGTCTTGTTTCTCTCATGCTTACAGAGGTCATCAATACAGAAAATAAGTAAATTCTAGTCTAATTAAAAAAAATGAAAAAAAGGGTAGCGGTTAATTCAGTTGCTTGCCTTGCTAAGACAAACAATCCCACCTCTGTTTTTTGGTCAAAATCATCTTTTTTGTTTGTGGGTGTACAGTTTGAGTAACTGAATTAACTGTTGTCTCATTTGATTCGTGTTTGAGCACTCCACATGGGAATGGTATTTTTTACTGTTTATGGCACATGGTAAAAACGCATGTCGTGGAAACTGTCAAATTCTGGGAACCGAAATCATTAAATTCTGCAAGAAAAGTACTTTGAAACACGTCACGTTATCATTTAATGCGATGGATATAAACCGCTTGATGCAACAGATTTGCTTTGGGCTAAATTTTGCTAAACTCAATTCATTTTGATATAGCATCAATACGTTTAATTTTGTGGTACTGTTTATTCGTTGTAAAACATTCCATTTCATTCGTCCCTCCGTCTCGAGTCAGGCCTCCGATTGACATCAAGTTTTCAAAATATTTTTTCATTAATAAGTTTGATAGGCAAATCAAAAGTAGTAATTGTTGAAATTATAGAGTATCGAAATTACACTAAAAAACTGTAAATGATAGGATTAAATGGTTTATTCCCCAACTAACTCAAATTTTAATTTTTTTTTCCAAACTAACATATTTTTTTATTTTTTACTCAAAGTAACACATCCGTCATTGTTTAACAGATTGCAGGTTAAACGAAGAAAAAATAATACCCACAAATTAATCAAGTTGTTTGGTTAAGTTTTGAGTTTGATTCAAAGAATTCATACCGGTTGTTACCAGTCATAATCGATACAAGCGGTTTTTTCGATATATCATTGGTATACCTGTGATACATCGGAATATCGGTGTACCGTTCATGATCGATATTTACCGATATAACACCGGTATGACTTCGTTGGTATGATATCATTTTTTACCGAAACGAGTCAAATTCAAATTCCCAACAAACAAGACCTCAAACATTTTATTAATTCGAGGTTTGTGTATAAAAATGAAAACTAGTAATATGACATTGTATAAGAGGTCAATTGTGTTAGTTTGGGTAAAGAATTAAAAAGTGTGTTAATTTGGGAAAATAAATTAAAAATTAGATTAGTTTATGAAGAAACCCTAGGATTAAAGGGATGTCATACATTTAAGTGACGTGATCAAGTAAATATGTGATGACATTAACAATCCTATAAATATAATCAATCTCACTTATTTTACCAATGTGGAACAAATTCAACATTATTAAAATATCAAATTGTCTCACATCAAATTTGTGATAAAATTTTAATTGATATATTAAAGAGAATGAATATAATAGTAAATGATTCTTTCAAATCATTTGCGTTGTGACATTTTCTTTTTATACGCTATATCCGTGAAAACTTTCATTATAATTTCGATAATACTATAATTTCAACATGATATCAAAGTTGATTCGATCAAAATTTTGATTATCAATACTAGAAAAGTTCGGTTCATTACAATTCCAAATTCAAATTTATCAGATATTCTGATTGGTGTGTCTATATCAAATTACCTCACATTGAGTTTGTGATAAAATTTGAATTGATTTATAAAAGGAAAGTTCACATAGTAAATTAGATAATAATTTCTCATTAATAAGTTTGAAAGGCAAATCCTATGAAAGTAGAAATCCCACATTTTACCCTTTACATCGATTTGTTTCCTCCCATAAAATGCTTATAAATTCATCCTTTGGAAGCCATCAAACAATGGCTAAGCTCGCACATCCATGGTTATCCATTGCTCTAATCCTCCCCACGCTCCTCATCTCGGGTAAAAATCCATAAAAATAACTTCTTTTGTCTTGTTCTAAGATTTTATCTCATGCCTTTTTTATATTTTGGTACATTGATCATAGGGTGTTGGGGTAACATATGTTCCGTTGACGTAAGTACCGGGTGTTTAGCCGGCGAGGCTAGGGATTGCGTAGATGTGTGCCTTTACAGCGTTGGAAATTCCCTCTACCTATATACAGAATGTGTTTCTTTTGGTGGACCGTTCTATACCGTATGCCGTTGCTTCTACAGGTGTGCGGATCCTCCGACATCAGCCTCCTATCCTCCATCACCTTCGCCATGAAAAAGTAGCACTCGCAAGTTACCACGAATATCCTCACTTTGTTTGATCATCCAATAAAAGTTTTAAGGGTTTAATATACACTAAACCGAAGTTCGGAATGAAATAATATAATAATGTATCAAACAATGAGTTGAACACAAAAATCTTCATATTTGACCATCTTATAGTAAAGATTTTTGTTTTAAATTAAATATATAAGAAAAATCAATTGTACAATGATTTATTTATCTCATGTTTTGATTTTTTAATATATTTTTTCAACCTAAAATAGTTATCCGTTTGTTTCATCACTTACTTGTAAGAAGTAGAATGATCATATAGAGGATTATAATTAGTCGCCTCGAATACCAAATCAATAAGTAGCATAGTCAACTCATCTTATATGCTAGTTGTTTATCGTATTTTCGAATGCAACGTACTTATCTCTCTATTTCAACCCTAATTCGGTTGAATACTCTATTAATCCTCCAATAGATATTTTTAGCTCGTTTTATTTCATAAATATAATTGAATTTAGTAACAAAACAAACATATTGGAGTACTTCGTGGTTAGCCATATCCTCTCCATTGTTCTTATCTCAAGTAATATGGGGTCGGGTCTTTATGTGGATGACCCTGTATTAGCACTTTGGGAGTCATTATTTGAATTTATGTATCTTTGTAATAATAGGGTGTAGAAAAAACATATGTTATAAAGACATACGAATTGTGTGTTACACTAATGAATCGGAGCCTCCATTTCTTTATTGTGAAAAGATAGTTGATGCCACTTTCTTGGATGCATGGTTTTTGAAACCAGTTCAGACGAGTCCGTTGGTGAACCAATGCTAATATTGATCTGATCAACTCCATTGTCTCATCTCAAAATCGGGTTACATCAATAAAAAATAAGTTCAATCCCGATTTAAATGTTAAAATCGGTATAAACGTGTTGGACCAACTAGAGTTTGGCATATTAGACCAAAACTTTGGTCAAATGTTTAATAAAATAGAGAGAAAATCATATTTTTGACTCATTTAAAAATAAATTAATGAAAATTTATTAGAATTTAAAATTTGTTTTATTATTTAAAAATATATTAATATTGTAAATGTGTATATTTTTAAAAACCGATTTGAATCGATCTAACCATCTGATTCGACCAATAAAAAAGATTTACAGTTCACCATCACTTGTTTCAAAAACTATGGTTGGATGTCACTTTCTTGTTTTCATGAAAGTTATGTTTATAAAAATATTGTAAAATTCAAATATTGGTTGGGTCAAAGTTATACGATGTAAACATTGATTAAATATGCTTTAATTACATTTATCTGATTTTAAATTTAAAAATAAATTTAAGTTTTAATCGATTTTACGATTAAAGGTGCCCCAAAGTTTGGCTCCAAACTTTATAATAGTGTAAAGGTGCCCCAAAGTTTGTAAATTACATATAAAGTTCCCGAAATTTGTATAATGTGCGACGTTGGTCCCTTAATTTTAAATATTGTAAACATCATGCCCTTAAAGTTTAAGAATTACATGATTGACTCACAAACTTCCAAAACCGTTTATATTTTACCATTATATTCGTTAATATTTTAAACGTCTCCAAAGTTTGTATTTGATCCATTAACCTTGAAAAGATGTAATGACTATGTGTACAATCTTTGAAAATTTTAAAATAACGCATAAATTATCAAATCACTTATACGAAACAAAACGAAAATCGCAACTATTCACTCGAGGGTTATTTTTGAACGGTTTTGAAACTTCGGGGGTTTTTCATGTAATTTAAAAACTTTAGATGTATCGACTTTACACTATTTTAAACATTAGATGTCAATTACGTAATTTTATCTTTTAACTTCATTAGTTTAGAAAGATTAATTCCAGAAATAAAAACTTGCCATCCGCAAAACTAGGCAGCCGCCCAATAAATATCTCATATTGGGCCTACAATTGGCCATAAGAAAAGTTAACAGCCACAAAAGGTGCCGTTTTTTAATAGAAATGGTGATTAAATAAATTTATAAGAACAATGAATTTAAAAATAAAATCGCATAGAAATACAAAAAGTATATAATATTACACAACAAAAAAAACAGATTATAACAATTGATTATCACATATATGGATGTAAATCAGTGAAATAAATTAGATTTTAAATATCAACTTGAAATGCCCATTCACCTTTCTCCAAAACCAAATTTTCATTTTATGGAAATAATAAAATCCCATATCAATATTATTATTTCTCTTTACAGTTCATCCTTTGAATAACATCTCTATGGTGTGAATTTCGCCAAATATGTCATATTCAATCACTCTTATGTCACAACTTCAATGTTTCTATAGAAAATAAACACATGTAACTTTATAATTTAACCGTAAAAAATTTAATGCAAATGTTGACGAATCATTATAAGTGAGGATGGTTGTGGTATATCCCCGTACCCATAAACTAATATTAATACATACCCAAATTCCCCTTTGCTTCACTTTGCTGGTCCTAAAAGATAAAATGGATTGCTTTCTCTTCTTCTATTAGATTTCCTCTTCAACCTTTTCATTTTCTGCTGAAATATCTCATGGGAGATCACAAGGAATTCATCTCCTCTTCACTGCCTCAACAGGTAAAATTCATTCTTTCCTTCCTTGGATATCTTAATTAAGAAACAATCAAAACTCTCTTTGCAAAAAAATTGAAATTTGGGGGTCTTTTCGCAAATAATACAAGTTTTATAAATCAATATATTGAATCATATTGAATTTGAGTTGAAATTATGAAAAAATATATACATATATATAACATATAATAGGATGAGACAACACCGTAAAAAAACACATTATTAAATCTATTTGTATGTTAGTTTTAAATTTGAGTCTCGAAATTATGCACGAATATAACATATAAATATAGGAAATTTCGATTTTAAAAGCTTGACAACTTAAATGATATGAGATGTTTTATATCTAAATGGCGATTTTAAATTTATTTTAATTATTCTATAACAAGAAACATGATGGGAACTGGTAAGATATTTTAATAAGATCAAGTATTTTTTTATAAATTGTAATATTTAAAAATGAATAGATTTCTCCATCTCCAACTAGCAACAAGTACGGCGGGCTCATGGCGAAAAAGAAGCCTCTCATTTCAAAGGCAAGTTTATATTTTATTTTATTTTTATTATAAATACAATAGTATTTTCAATTTAAAATAATAATTTGTTTTTATTTAATTGTCAAATTTTAATAGAAAATAATATTGTATTTATTACAAGAAAAAAGTCTAAATGATTATTTATATGATTTATGTACTTAAATAAGTACACCACGTCACTTATTAATATTATATGGTTGCCATTAAACAATATGGCTACATGCATTGTCTTTGTCAGTATTATTTTAAATTTATTATGTCATTTTCCTAGATTTTTTAAATTGTTTGACTTTGTTAAAAATAAGATATTCCTGCTTTTATTACATATTAATTATTGTATTATTTTTTAAAATATTAAATTGATTGCAGAATAATGAGAGGGCTTTTTTCGATTCGGCTGACTGGGCACTATGCAAGGTTAGTGCTAATAATTAATAAAAAACGTATACAAATTATATTGACCTGAATTAAATGATAAAAAGCCTATTAATATTACTTGTGATTATAATTATAATTTATAATCAGCAAGGAGCAAAGGTTGAATGCACACAAGCAATAGAGACGCTGCGCCCAAAATTACAGGTAGGTATTTATTTAAAAATATTAAGTTTGGGGGTGGATTTTGAAATATTTATTTAATCACAATTTGCAGAGAACCCCTCGTCAACAGTTACCACCAAGAAGACCAACGTGTACATCCTGAGGACCATGTACTCAGCTGCAATTGGTCCTAATTCGTGTGACCTCTTTGTAATTAACCAGAATTGATGGGGTAAATAAATCTCGCAATTATATGCTCATTATTCCGTTAAACTAAATTATAATTATATATTTAAACTAGGTTGTGGGACGCGTAAAACTACTAAATACTTAAAGGTGGATTAATCATCTCAAAATATCTAGTATAGTATAATAATCATAATTTAATAATACTAATAATATTTTATTTTTATTTAATAATTTATCAATGTATTACAAATTTGCAAAAATAAAAATTATACCCTTAACTATTATCATAGTCCCTAGACATAGATAGAAATAGAACATTAGGAGATGTAATTTACATCACCGGCCAACACGTACAAACGGATCAACCTGTGGGTCATTTCTCAAAATTAGGTGTACATATTGAGCTTAAAAAATCAATCCATACGGACCAACAGGTTGATATGTGCTAAATTTTTAATTTTGTTTTATTTTAAGGTTAAAATTAAAGTTTTTTAAGTTTATTATGTTATATCAACCCGATGATGTGTTAGATCGAATTTATAACTTTTTGGATCAAAATTTTGATGGATAAAAAATATTTCCTAATTTTTTGGTCTAACCCATACGGGTTAATGAGTTCGAAGTTGGGCCAGACCCGTGCCACTCTGTGAAAGTAATAACTAAAGAGATAGAAATTTTAGATTAGTTAAATTATTGAAAAAACATAAACATTTTAAAAAACAGATTTATGCAAAAGCTTAAGAATTGGTGTGATTATGAATCTATGATTTTAATTTGCATGTTTAGATTTCAAATTCCATTGTTTAACCATGTGAATTCAATGCAATAAACGAAAAACTCTAAAAAAATGGTGTATTTAACATTTAATTGGTATTTATTTATAATTTCTCTGTATTTTAAAATTGTGGTATTTATTGTGTTGGGATTAAAGAACAGCCGAAGAAGAATAATATCTGTGGAAACATTGAACAAGAGTACAAAAATAACGTGATTCAGTACTGTACTATGAAAATTGTAGGGACGTTATGCATGCAATATCAATCTTTATGGACCCACCGTTGGTCCACGCCAGCTGTGGTGAGCCCCATTATAGTGACATCTAATTTTCACATATTCATTGAACTGCTTCTGGGCCAATTAATATTCAATCATAACCCTAAAACGCATTGATATTAGTACGGTTCACATATGTTTGTATTTACTTTTGTTATTATTATCCAAAATTTGATCTATTTTATCGTCTAAATCCAATAAGTTTTTAAAAGCCAAGAAAGCCATATGTTATCTAACTCTATGATATATCAAATGTTATTTTTTATGTGTAATATATATTTTGAAAAATATTTTTAACCAATTTTTAAAATAATGAATTTGGGTTTCAAAGTATAGCAAAAAACCCGATTCAATGTTCCATACCGGCCATTATACTTCTATATATGAAACACAATTTGTAGCTCTTATACCATGTTAAAATTATTGCCAAATGGAGAGGTGTTTTAGCTCAATTAACATAGAAGTGAGTAAGGTCTGTAAATTTAATTACTTGTAATTAGGGGTGTTCAATATTCGGTATTTACCTATTACCGAACTGAATACCAAATTATTTTTATTACCGAATACCGAATTTTGAAAATCGGTTCGGTGTTCGGTTTTAATTTTTTCACAATTTCGGTATTCGGTTCAGTATTTACCCTACTTGTAATGTTAGAATATCGAAACAATTTAAAGAATTAGTTGTAGTTGTATTGTAGCAACTTGGTGAAACTTATCTTATCATGTTATCACAACTTCTTTTTGGCAGATTTACAGCAAATGCCAAAACTCTTACACAGGCCATGCTTCCATCTGAAAGCTTCACTGCATCAACTCTATCTCTTACAACTTCTTGATGAAAAAAGATAACTAGATAATAAAAAGTTTATTGATTAGAAATGATATAATAATCATGTTCAACTTAATACAAAATGAATACGATTACATTATTTATAAAAGAAGATAATATACAAGCGTTTAAAGTTTCTTAATTTAGTTAACATATTATAAAAGAATTTTGCTAATTGACATTGTTTCTTGCATGATTGAACATCTAAATTTTGTATATGGTATCGCAAGACGAAAGGTTGAAACAAAACACCAGTTCCAATTATTCGAATGTTCATTTCTCTAATGAAACAAGTCGTAACACAAACAATTATGATACGAACTGTGGTGGAGTGTTGAAACAAATGTATAAGTATCCATGTCAAAAAATTACATTAAAAAAATCTAATACAAGATGATTAACAAATCTTTTAATGTGTACAAATAGAGAAAGCAATGAATCTTGTCTTTCTTTGGATGATTATTCTTTAGTTCATGCTAAAATTAGGGTTTGTATCAGCTTTTCTAGATGGTACTATGTTTTTGTGTGCATTATGCGAATCCAATAAATTGGAGAAATACATTATCCAGCCAGGACCATCCCAAGGAACATCCTTTTTGCAGTACAATATTCCTTAGCCTCTTCTAGATCTCGTTTTGAAAATAGTAATACGTGTGGTATATTTTAGTGACCAAATTATTAAAAAAACATTTAGTTATAATTACCGAAACATTCATTTTGTGGCATATATTATCTAAGGATATTTTGAATTTGTATGATCGATGGTATTGAGAATCATGTCAATGTGCATATATTGTCCTTTGTTTAGGGTTAAAGATGGAAAGTTACATAAATTTCGAGATTTGAAGTAAGACACCACATTATTGAAATATAGTTATATTTGAAGATCCAAATTCAAATATTCATTGGGAGATTCGAAACTACCCCTATAACCATGTAATACCTTAAATACGGCATGTTCCAAATAGCATTATGGGAGTTTTGTGATGAATATCAGAATTTTCATGGTGTTTTCCTATCACATTATGTGTGACTAAATTTCTAGGGTTTAATCGTTAGCAAGTGGATGCATATGTGTCACTATTAACTCTATGCACAAAACTAATTTCTTTGTGTTTACCGTTTTGAGTTAAAATCTTGTTTTATATAATTTTAACAAAAACATGAATCCAATATCAAATCATTGAGATGACTATTGAAATTAATGTATAAATGATTTTTATACTTAAAGATCTTATTATTGAATGTTAAATTTTATCTTGATTTTATTATCTACATTCTAAAGCATACAAAACAAAGAACACAAGATTTGTTCACTCGAAAAATAAGAAAACTGGAGACATCAAGCTAGGAAACGCCATGAAACACACTAATAAATCAAATCAAATGATATATTCAATCGACGAGTTTGATAACTTTGAATTTTGTAACATCGACTCTTTTCAATTATTACAATAGCCGTAGATGAAAAACTTAAGAAATTGTCTACACCTCTAGGACAAACTTCTCCTTTAATATTGTGTACTAAACATAATCAACACATATCTCAAAAGCACAATGCATAGACTCATTAATGCAAATTGAATTACATACATATTATTAAAGTATATATGTTATATCATTCAACAATCTCCCTTGAATCTTAAGCATACATACTAAATAATCGCCTCTTAAATCTAAACTCATATACCAATTGACAATTCATCTGACTATAAAACATATATATTATCTAAACAATAACATATTAGGAAGCCCTATTCGCTAGTTGAAGAGACTAAAAAAGGTAAATATAGTAGTCAAATATATGATTGAATTGATTAGGATGGAGTATAGTTCACATCTAGAAGAAATCCTCTTTGAAGATTTCAAATAAAGAGTCTATGATATCTAGTTATTATATAAATCAAATAAAAGAATAATAATTCGCGGTCACTTATAATTAAAGTAATAGAGTCTTGATAAGTAAAGGACATTAATAATGCACTGCATGCTCATACAAATTACCTCTATATTTTCAGTTTTATTTTTTTCGACATTTTTATTATTTATCTTATAAACCCAAAATTTGTCATTTAACTGAGATCAATCACTACGACAAGGTTAATTTAGAATCAATGTGTAGTGATCATATAATAATGTTCACTTGTATTTCAAACATTAAAATCATTTTTTGTATTATTAAAAGGGAAGGGGAATTTGTAGGATAGGAAACGGATGATCATTAGCTCAAGAAATCTTATTTCTGTCCATTTTTTCTGTGGTTTTGATTGCCCTACTTGGATGTATCACTGCCGTTCATGTATTCTTGTTTTGGATTTCGAGTTTGATTTTCCAATTTGTTTATTAATTACTTTATAATTATGTGATTGACTATGAAACAATAATTCTTCGATTTGGGTCACGAATAAATGTTGGGTTGGCTGATTTGCGAATCTTGTACTCGGAGTATCCTAAGATAAAAAATCTAATTTTTTAAACTAAATATTTGTTTTATTTGATTTTGATTTTGATTTTGATTTTGATTTTGATTTTGCTTTTATGATTTGTAGTATTCAACCTCATTGTGGTACTCTTATGATGTTATAACACCTCATTGTATACATTTTGTTCAAGACTTTTTTGACATATTTATTTTCTTCTTTTAGTTTGATAAATTGGAGTATAATTTATACATACATTGAGCACCTAAAACACAAATTAAACCCAATACGGAGAATTTGGTATATGTGCATAACAATTTTGTTTTTTTTAATAAATACATCTAATTATGAATGTCAAACAAAAATATGAGATATTGCTAATTCATAATCTTTAACATATATTAATATCTTGAAGATTATTACTATATCACTTAATTTAGAATTCAAACTATGTTATTCAAAGACAATGATGATGATTTAAAGATTACAAATTCAAACATAATAAATTTTATTTTGTAATTATACTTTTTATTTGGTCGACAAAAATTTTACTTTTATACTATGCTTGATATTTTATTATGTATATTGGGTTTTTGAATTGTTTTATTAAAATGTTTTATTGTTTTTTCGCTATTTAAAATTAAATCTTAAAATATGTTAATAGTATCAAAAAATTATTTTAAGTCTTAGTCGAATCCAAATAAATTTTTTCATCTAACTTAAATCCTTGTATCCCAATACCAAATATTAATATTCGAGAAAATGAAAGTTTGATCCCAAAGTTTTGTGATTCTGACAAATTTAATTCCCAAATTTTAATTTGGTGTCATTAGTTCCCATACTTTTATCATTTTGACAAAAATGATCTCAAATGTTTTCAAAATTTGAAATCATTCAGTCTCTACAATTTTGCTATACACATTAACTTTGAGTATTGAGTTGCTAAAATTTACAAAATATAATATTAGTTTTGTCAAATAATCAAAGTTTATGGATTATTTTTATTTAGTATTACATTTTCAAAAATTGAAAAACATTAAAGATAAAATTTATAAAATTTTACAAATTTCGGACTTTAAATGTCATTTATATTACACAGATACTGATCTCATATGTAATTGGTATTGTTGCGCAAAGGGGGAGCGATAGGGAACCCTAATTTTCAATGGCGGCGAACACTGACTTGTGTACCGATAATGCCCCTCGCGGTGAAACTTGAAATTCCTTGGGTTCTGGAACTTCATGTCTGTTTTAGTCTTTTCGTTGTCCTGCGCGCCTTTAGGGTTTTCGTATGCCAAGTATAAATAAGCACTCATTAATTGGTTATGTCACCGCCATCGCCCACTCTCTAGTTTTATGATTGTCGGTTTCTCAATCTTACCCTGAATTCCCCTTCTTTGCCAGCCTTTCAACTTTCAAGTGTTCCCCCTTTTCTCTATCTGTAGATGAAAGGTGGGAAATCGTCTGTTTTGAAAGCTTGAACTTGCTTTAGGGATTTGCAGCCTCGCTTGGAAACTAGCTGATTTCGTTTTCCTCTGGGTTTTGTTGTTTGATCGTTTCATCTGGGCTACGATTCAATTGCTTCATTTAGTTGATCGATCGAGGGATTGCAGTGAAGTGTGCTTTTGATCTTCAAATTAGTGGTTCAAAACGATGGATCTGAGTGATAATGTAAATCATCAACTTCAATTTAATGATCTCGCTTTCTTATCTTTTGATAAATTGCTTTGGATGCATGATCGTTCCTGCCTTGAAAATAAGATTGATTACGATAACTTACCGAATCTCAATGTTTTCAGGGATCAGACTGCGAAGGAATGAGCGGACGGAATCTAACTTTCAATGGTATCATGTCCGACTGTTCAAATATCAAAACGTGCGTCGATTGCGGAACTTCAAAAACCCCACTTTGGCGAGGGGGTCCGGCTGGCCCGAAGGTAATTACTAAAATCATTAATCTTTTTGATACCACAAATTTCATACTCTGTTTTCTCCTCTACAGTCTCTTTGCAACGCTTGTGGAATTAGGAACAGAAAAAAGAGAAGGGCGTTAATGGGCCTTGTGAATGAAGAGAAGAAAAGCAAGAAATTGTCGTATTTGAGCCCAAAGGGTCATCATAGCAACAGCGGTAGCAGCAACAGTAGTGGAAGCAGCAGCGGATATAGTTATTCAAGAATTAAAGATCAGTTGAAGAAGGGATCATGGAGTTCTAGTAGAAAAATAACTCTACAGAAACCAAGATCAAACACCAATCGTAAGAGGAAGTTGGGTGAAGAAGAACAGGCTGCTTTCCTTTTGTTAGCATTATCATGTGGCTATGTCTATGGTTAGAATTGCCATTTTCCAAGTTTTTTGTCGAAGCAGTCACTGGTTCTTGTACTTTAACCTCTTATGATTCCATTGAAAGAAGTCATGAGATTTAGTTCATTCACTGGTATGCTCAACAAAATACCCAATTTTCATTTATCTCAGGGCCTCAGGCTGCTTTATCCAACAACGCTATGCTTGTCTTTAAATAAAATTATATCATGGGTTTCCTTTATCCCACATCGACTGCGTAAATCGAGATCTGTATTCGGAGGACTATAAAATGGGCCGCGGGCCAGAGCATTGGGTTCATACCTTTCTCGGCCTTTTGGCTAAGATCAAGTGTAGTATCTGTTCTTATCAGTTTAATATCTGATATGTGGGCCAATGGCTCACACGATATTAAATTAATTTTTATTTGGGGAGAGTCCATTGGGCTAGCTTGCTAGTTCGGTCTCTCGAGTGTCGCTCGTGCGTTGCACTATTGCTCGAGCCTGGCACACCCACCAAATCTAGTTATAAATTTGAAAGGAAATTTCCTTGGTGTAAAACTGAACATATGTTATATACTCTTCCATATTCGTTATATAGTTTATGATATTTATGAAAAAATGATAATATTAGAAGTATCAATACAATCTTAATATTCCGAACTCGTATGAAAACCTTAAGTGTGTAAATGGGTTGTAGGAATTCGTTTTCACTATTTGAGTCGGTCCAACGGTTGTTGGGCCTTACCCACCAAAAGGTATCCGATCCTAAAGTTTTCATCACTAACCCCTCGGGTTTGATTGCCAATCGCAGTGGTGATACAAGGCCGATCACATGATATTTGCACATTCATGAGAACAAGGGGCCGTACCAGTAGACAGTGAGAGTCCTGGGGACCGATCGTTCCCTTAGTGTATGAGCCGATTACGTTTAAAACTTACTAATGTATATTTAAGTTATATTTTTATCTTTGTTATTCTATAAATATTAATATCTCGACCCGCGCCTCTTCACATTCGACAGTTCAAGAGGCGTGATGAGTGCGCCCCGTACAGTCGCTGTTTTGGGCAGTATTACGTGGCGGCTCACCATTGGCTGGGAGATTAATATTTAAATCGGGATTCTAGGCACTATTTCTCCTCACCGTCATTATCGCGAAGGAGAAATTTCAACAAGTTCTTTGTGCCCTCAACCGATTTTTCATCCAATAGTGAAAACGAATTCCTACAACCCAGAATTCATAATGTTTTCATACCAGTTCGGAATCACGTATCGGTATACCGGGCTGTATACAAAATTTGATTTTTTAAAAAAAAATTAATATTTAATTAGTTTTTTTGGGTCAGACCCGAAAAACCCTGAAAATCGATCCTAATACCCGGTACCGGACGGTACGAAAAAAAATATCAATATCAAGAGAAATTTGATGTACATGACGGTATACTAATCGATATGAAAACATTGGTATATCATCAACTATAAAATTTTAAAAATATAAACATTTCTCATAAAAAATGCACATCAAAGTAAAATATTATTAATGGTCTATAATTTGTTTATTACAATTTACAACATTTACTTTATAATGTGAGAAGTAGCAAAATCAACTCTAATGAATTCATCATCCTTAACAAAATCTATGTACAATTCATATAAAGATAGAAATGTTTGATGGTTGAAATGAAATCATATATATAATAATTAATGTATCGCAATATCACCAATAAAGATACTCGTTACATGATGCCTTGTAAAATTGGTTTGATTAATAAATGAGCTTATAGATAGATTATTCTAAATTATTAAATTAAATTAATAAAAATATATACTTATTTATACAACTTGGTTTAAATGATTCTATTTGATAATGAGAAATAACATATACCTCATTCGGATTTAAAATAGATTATTACCTTTGGTATATTTCTTATCCATATTAAAATATTGCATTCCAAATCCGTTTCAAATGTATAGATTAAATTGAATTACTCAATTTATACGGTCCATTGATCAAAGATCCAACACAATAAAAATGCTTTTATTCAAAGAATCATATAGGTCGATAAATAATATATGTAATATCAATTGACCTAGTTATTCTGGACATTTATCTATGGACATAACATTTATGGGCACAATGATCATTACATGCGAGTGTAGGATGGAACTTGTGATTAAGAATAATAGATTCTAGTAATGTTGTTGCATTGTGTATTTGTATTGAATCTCATATATAACTTATAAGGTACATTTAATGTTTGTTAAGAGAAGAAATCTACTCTTAAATGTTTTATGTATTAAGTGGAGATACCGCTGGTATTCGGTTGCCGTAATGAAAGGAAAACAAGAAATTATACGTGGGAAAACCGAGAACCGGGAGGAAAACCCACGGGACACCAAACCCAGGAAGAATTCACTAGGAACTTCGAATCCAGAACTCTCGAGAGAGCTTGTCCCTTATCAACATTTCCAGCCTCCCTTTTATAGAGAGACATTCTACATATTTTAATTGTACATAATCTAATTGTAATCTTTTTGTGATCACATCGCAGCCGCCTCAAGCTGATTTATGAGAATTTTGGGCATGCCGAAGCCGCATACCGCCGCCTTGAGTAATGGCGCAGCCTTCGTTGACATTTCCCCAGGAGATGTCGATCGCATACCCATCTTTCCGATCGTAACAATTCATTGCCGATCTTGCATCGTTCCATATGATACCGATCGACTGATTATTGATTCCTTCGTCCGATCGGTAAAAGGATGGTCAATCGGATATATTACCCGATCTGACCGGCTGTCATAAGTCATGTATTAAGATTAGCCCATCAACTTCAACCGATCGTCATAGTCGAACGTCGGAGGAAGTTGATATTGTAGTGACTTATACGTAGCCACAAATCGCCAATAATTACCCCGATCGACGCGTATGCTTTCAAATTCTTTCATCATATTCATCGTGTCAGATCTGTTCATCTTAAAAACTGTGCGGAAGCTAGAAAGTCGCAATCTGGGTCATCCACGTGGCACAATCCTGAGCATTGCTCACAAACAAAACCCTCGTCACCGTCATCATTCCAATCGCGCTTCCGAAAACACTTCTGCCCTCTGCTTCCAGGCGATTTCAACCAATCATCTCCGGCGATTACTCTTCTCTACCCATAATCACATAGGTTTATTTTATTTTCCCTGCTTGTACGATCTTTAATTCGATTTTACTCCATTTTCGCGAGCAAAACGTGATTTTTCCTACTATCCCAGTGAGTTTCTTCGATTTTCTTGAGTTTCCAGCAGGTTCATACATCTTGCTTTGTGGGTATTGATGATGCCTAACCTTACTTGCAGATGGTTCTATCTCTGAATCTTGACACAATTTGTGAAAAATTTGGCTTTCATGAAGAATATCAACTAGAAATCGGCGAGCTTGGTTCTGAGCCTTGGCCTGCTGCCGGATGATCATCCCTGGAGATTGCCATACCAGTGAAGATCTCTGCCTTGAAGAATGGATTGAGGTTTCCCCTCCATCCTTTCGTCGTTGAACTGCTGTAGGCCCTGGCGATGCCTGTTATTGCACTGAAGTCAAGCAACTACTTGGTGATCGTCGCTTTCATCCACTACTGCGACGCCGCTAACATGGCTCCGACCGTCACCAACTTTCTGACTATCTACAAGGTGATGTGGAGATCAGTCACTCACGTTTTTGCCCAACGTAAGCTGTGGTACTTCTCCAGCAGAGGTAAAAACAATGATCTTATCGAGAGAGTAGATTCGTAACGCGACTGGTACAACTCTTTCGTTTGGGTCGGGATTCAAGATGATAACCTTGAATTCCCTCTCCAAGTATCGTCTGATACATGCAAATTCATGGTCAACGGTGAAGAAACGATTCTAGTTGCCGATCGGCTGAAGAATTTGCCTACTCTGATGGAAAACTTTCCAGAAAAAGACGATCGTCTTAACTGGAAAGTGTTATGTGCAGAGGATAATCTTTCCCGCCTGCGCATAACAGGTCAATCGATGAGCGATCGCATCGGTCGGCCCTGGGATCAACCATCATCTCCTCCCGAAGAACGTAAGCTTATTTTTATAGTTTTTCATTCCTTTGAGTTATAACTGTGTTTTTTGTTCCATATTTCAGCTTCCTTCTCTAAACTTTCTTTTGGAGGGAAACTGAAGAGGAAACAATAGATGATCGCCAATGGATTGCAGAGGAAGGTAAAATAGGCGAAGGTAATCCTACTTTTGTTCATTCATCATCCCAACTTTATTTCATATTTTCCATATATTCGTAGGTTTCCACATCTAAAAGGAAATCCCCATCGCCATCCCCCTTAATCAACCCTCACAATAACTGCGGGAAAAGATGCTTCTGAAGCAGTAGAAGTATCACGATCGGCCGATGACTTCAAAGGGTCACCACCCAACCCTTTTTCGATCGTCGCTATTCCGATGGAATCCTTTGGTGAAAGGGTAACCCAATTTTTTGACGATCTAATACTTGAAAATTGTTTTAGGATCGCAGGTTGGACTGTTGACGTCGCTTACTCTTCAATGAATTCTTGCAGGCTGAGCAAGTCCAACTGATCGACTATCCGAGGAAATCTCCTACAAGGTCGCAAACAACCCCAATGACCGACCTTTCTCCTCATCCAGTCCAAACTCAGATGGCAGCGAAGCTGTATCAGCTTCGGAAGCCAGTTCGTCATCTGAAAGCCAGAGCTTTTCTTCATGATTTGCAGAATTTCAAAGCAAAAACATGGAGGATAACTTCATTGTTCCAACACTGGTCGGTAGCAAAGAATTTCAAAGCAAAAACATGAACCGAACGATCATGATCCATAATTTAATCCTCACGTCGATCGGTTGGATAATCTCGTTCTAGAAAGTCTAGGGGCCTTAACATTTAGCTCATCATCTTCCTGAATGTTGTTTTGTAATTTCTTCAATATTAATAATTTTAATTGTTAATCGTTATTTTACTGCTTTAATACCGATCGACAACTATTTCATCCAGAATTCCAGAATCCTGCCCAAGTGTTGTTTGTATTGCCGATCGATCATCCGATTTGCCATCACATTTAAACCATGAGATGCAAACAATAACGTAGTGAGCAATTTACCGAGGTAGCCCCTGGCACATATGTCTATTCCATAGCACATGTGTGCCATCTCTAATTCCCACTCGCGAAGAACATTACCATATTGATCAATCGGATGGATCTATTTGTAACTTTTGCCTGTATCCGTATAAGAGATGTCATATTTTAAGATAAAATATGAAGTTTTGCCAAATAGGTCTCCTGTTCAAGAGCGACGGAATAAGTAGTCTCTTTAATATAGAAAAGTTGCCAAATTTTCGAAGAGAATTCCTAAGAAGGATCATTCGACAAAATTAAAGCGATGGATGTTTCCTTAGTAGGGGTGATCGACGCAATTATAGCCTAAAAAAGTTCCTGAGAAGGAAACATTCTTACAGCCAAAGAGTATTCCTGATAAGGAACGTTCAACGTATTCGAAACCGAGGAGGATTCCTGGGAAGGATCGCTCCATGCGGTTATAGCTGATGATGTCTCCTGAGATGGAACGATGGACACAATTATAGGCGAAGAGGCTCATGAGAAGGAACGTTCGGCACTATTGTAGCCTAAGAGGTCCCCTGAGAAGGAACGTTCGGCACGATTATAGCCGAAGAGGTTTCTGAGAATGGTCGTTCGACACAATTACCACCGAAGATGTCTCCTGATAAGGGACGTTCGACACGTATATCGATAGATGCTTTATCGTTACGAGTTATTGAAAGCAAGGAATGCCGATATGGAATCCTCAAAGATGTTATCGATAATCGATAGGTTCGACATTAGATGATAGGTCATTATCAAAGAGGTCACTAGAATAGAGCGTTTGACTTTATCCGCATAATAATGCATGTGTTGTCACTCGACACGTTTGGATATTATGTGCAATGAATACACGCTAATAGCGTCTTAATTTAAATAACTTGGAAAGTTATAGAGTTTCATCACAAGCACCAAAAGTAGTAGAAAATGTTATCCAATTATGAATGATAAATTCGAAGATTATCGATATTCGAGGATCTTGGGAATTTGTCGCCATCCAATGTTTCCAATCTATAAGCCCCTCCAAACAACACCTCCTTAACCCTATAAGGTCCTTCCCATCGACGATCGAGTTTGTCAAGATTTTTTTGTGCTTCCACACTTCGCAGAACCAAATCTCCCTTTAAAAACGATCGGGGATTCAACTTCTTATTATAACATTTTTCCATGGTGCGGCGATACCTTAACAGTTGATCGTAGATATCTTCTCGTTTCTCCTCAATTAAATCCAAATCCATTTTCCTCAATTCGTCATTTTCTTCTTCCGAGTACATGACCACCCTTTGTGTTTTCAAAATATTTTCTACCGGTACTAAGGCTTTCGATCCGTAAACCAATGAAAAAGGTGTCTCTCCAGTGGTATGGGTCGGAGTTGTTCGATATGCCCACAATATCTCTTGCAGTCGATCGGGCCAAATGCCTCCCATATCCTCCAACTTCCACTTTATGCCTTTAATGATCGCACGGTTGGATACCTCCGTCAGGCCGTTGGTCTTAGGATGTGAAACAGAGAAAAACATTTTTTAAATCCAAGCTCAATGCACATATCATGAACATTCTTTCCCGTAAATTGTGTGCCATTATCTGACACAAACATCCGGGGTGCTCCAAAACGTGAAATTATATTTTTCCATAGGAATTTTTTAACAGCATCCTATGTAATTGATGAAACTAGTTCAACTTCAACCAATTTGGAAAAATATTCCACAGCAACTATACAGATCTTTTTTTGATTTATTGATCGAGGAAACTGTCCTAAAATATTGATTCCCCATATGTCGAAAGGACAAGGGAGTGGGGTGGCATTCAACTCCGCGCCTGGTTGTCTATGATAATTAGCATGATATTGACATGGTTGACACCTTTTAACGAAATCCTTTGCATCGGTCGCCATGGTAGGGCAAAAGAAACCCAATCGTCTGACCTTTTGAACCAAAGATCTTGCTCCTAAATGATTTATGCAGATTCCCTCATGTACTTCGCTAAGTGTCGATTGTGCTTCTAAGGGAAGGAAGCACCTCAATAACGGTTCGTCAAAAGATTTTTTGTACAAGATATTCTCTTTAATGACAAATCTCCGTGCCCTTGATTCCAATCATCGTCGCTCGTTTCTTTCTTCGGGGAGAACACCGATCGTCAGATAATCCACCAGCGATTGCATCCAATCTGGCATCGGCTGAGCATCAATGTTCCCGACTAATTGCCCATCGACACTTTCAGGATCAGTCGATCGCACCATATTTGGCAAGTCGATCGCCGGCTTTGAATTCATAAGCACATGTATGGTCCCCTCCTATAAGCCTGGTGAACTTGCTGCTAGGCGTGCTAACGCATTAGCTTCACCATTTTCCTCCCTAGGCACATATGACAACACAAATGATTTTAAAGATTTCACAATCTTGACTACCTCTTCTTTATATCGCTGCATAACGGGCTCATGTGTCTCAAAGGTTCTTGCAAACTGTTCAGCGACCAATTTTGAATCCGTAAACCCACGGATATGCATTACCCCAATATCCAAAGCAAGCCGAATCCCTGCAATCAATGCCTCGTATTCTGCCGCATTATTGGAACAAGGAAAAGAGAACTTCACTGCCGCGTTTATGTGCTCTCCTCTAGAAGTAACAAAAAGAATCCCAGCTCCAGCCCCTCCTTGGGTGGACCCATCGACAAATATGTCTCATACGTCATCTTCTTGCTCGGTTACCACCTCGGACCGTGTCAATTCTACCACAAAATCTGCCAAAACTTGAGCTTTTATGGTCCTTCGGGGCACAAATTCCAAGTTCATCGTACAAAGTTGAATGACCCATTTAGACAATTTCGTTGTGGTATCTAACTTAGACAAAATAGCTTCTAGATGTTGATATGTAAAAACTTGAATGGGGCGGCCTTCGAAATAATGCTTCAGCTTGACTGAAACTTTCTTTAATGCCAAAATAAATTTTTCAATGTTCGTGTACCTTGTCTCCGCTGGAAGCAATGTGTGGCTAACATAATATATGGGTCTATGTATTCCCTCACCGATCGTCACTAAAGCGGTGCTCACTGCGACGATTGAGATTGTCAGATAAAGGCCCAGGGGCTCGTTGCTCGTCGGGCTCACTAAAAGGGGTGGATTCGATAGATATCTCTTCAAGTGGTCGAACGCCCGATTACATTCTTCACCCCATTCAAGTTTGTTACCCTGTCGGAGGACTTTAAAAAAGGGCAAGGCCCGATCGGCGGATCTGGAAATAAATCGGTTTAGTGTAGCCAATCGACCCGTCAGGCTTTGAAACTCTTTTTTCGTTCTAGGTGGGAGCATGTCAATGATGGCTTTCGTTTTTTCCGGGTTTGCCTCGATTTCTCTTTCAGAGACATAGTGCCCTAGAAACTTTCCGCTTCAAATGCCGAAGCAACATTTAGCAGGATTGAGCTTCAAATGGTATGTTCGATAGACTTCGAAACACTTAGACAAATAAGAAATATAGTTTTCATCATTCATCGACTTAACATTCATGTCCTCTACATACACCCATGGTAGTCATCTCGGCCTTATACCGCCGGTATACCGACTATACCGATAAATACCGGTCTAAACCAGTATACCAACACCATACCGGTCGATATGGGTTAATGGGCCGGGTTATCGGATTTAATTAAAAAGCCCAATTATATTTAAATATATGGCCCAATAAGATTTTAATTAATTAAAAATAACCCAAAAATTGATTTTTAAACTTGGATTCTCATTTCTCACACGCAGAGGCACACACAGAGGCAAATGGAAAAACCTAATAGGCAAGAAGAGAAAGACATCACCCGAGTTGTATAATGTATTGGGTAAGTTTTCATCACTCAAGTTTCGTTTTTAGAGTATATGTGTTAAGTTGTATTTTTTCAAAAAATGTGTATAAGTTGCTCATTTCTCATATATTCCCAAACAGTAGGTTTTATCATTTTTGTTTTTGTTCTACTATAAACTGTGTATATTGTTTCTTCAAATTACTTTAGCGAATTTTATGAGAATTTTGTTTGATTTTAATTTTGTTGGGTTGCTAGTTTTATCTGAATATTGTATTTCTGTAATTTTGTTAGGTTTCGATTGATTTTTTAGAATTCTTTGAAATTACATAACGAGTGAATTTGATTGGAATTGTTAAATGAATTACATTTTATTTTGATTCTTTTTTACCATTGTTTGTAATTGTTGTGTAATTGTATAGTTACATGTTTTTATTTTTTATTTGAGTTTTTCTATACTTGCATTTTATTGGTTTTGATTTGGGAGATACATTCATTTTAATTGGAATGCTGCATTTTATATACTAATTGGGAGATGTATTCAGTTATTTGAATTAAATCAAATTGTTGAAGAAGGTTGGTTGTTGTATTGTTGAAGATAATCAAATATGGATGTTCCGGGATATGATAATGTAGTGGGAGAAGATCAATCGGCAAATCCTACGGTTGAATCTTCTTTAGGTTCTTCGAAATCAAAAGAAATTGCATGGGATCATGTAGAAAAACTTGGTCCAAATTGGTTAAGATGTAAGTATTGTTCCCATGAAGTTCATGGAGGGGGAATTACAAGAATGATAGAGCATCTAATTGGCAAGGTAGGGGCTGTAAAATCATGTTTTGGTGTGCCTGCTTTTATTGAAAGTGAGATTAAATATTCAATGGAGACGAAACGTGCATATAATGTTAAGAGACTAAAAGAGAAAGAAAAGAGACAACTATTGTTGGTTGATAGTGATGAAGATGATGAGATTCTTGAAATTGAATCAAGTTCCCAACCTTTTGCAAAGAGAAAAACAAGGGAAAATGTTTTTGAGAAGAATCGAAAGAGAAAAAAAACTATGCAACAAAGTTTAAAAGGATGTTTGGGAGGTAAGGATGCTATTAAAAGAGCACATAAAGAGATAACTAAATTTTTTTATGATCAGTGTGTTCCATTTCGTGCGGCCGATTCTAAATATTTTAAGAGAATGTTTGAAAAAGCTATAGAGTGTGGCCCTGGATTTGTTGTTCCAAATTATCATGCATTGCGTGTTCCTTTATTATTAGATATAAAGGAAGAAGTAGAGGGTTGGGTACAGACTTCACGGATAGATTGGAAAGAATATGGATGCAGTATTATGGCTGATGGGTGGACTAGTATATCTCATCGTGTTTTGATAAATTTTTTGATTTATTGTCCAAAAGGTGTAATATTTTGGAAATATGTAGATGAATCTGATCAAGTAAGAAATGTTGAAGTATTAAGTAAATTGTTTGAAGAGTGTATTGAATGGGTGGGTGAAAAAAATGTAGTACATATTGTGACTGACAATGCGAGCAATTTCAAGGCGGCTGGTGAATTGATTAATAAAAAATATCCACACATTAGTTGGTCACCGTGTGCCGCACATTGTTTGAATCTCATGTTAAAAGAAATTGGAGATCTTGATCATGTGGCAGCATTAGTTAGACAAGCTTCCGAAATAACTAAATTCATCTATAATCATTTGTATTGGTTGGCTTGGTTGAGGAAGAGACCGGGTTGGACTGAAATTGTTCGTCCTGGACCGACTAGGTTTGCTACAGCTTTCTTATCCTTACAGAGTTTATGTTCACATAAGCATGATTTAAGTGCTTTGATTACGGATAAAGAGTTCACATCAGCAAAATTATTCAAGGAGCTAAAGACGAAACATTTTGTGAATAATGTATGGGATCGACATTTTTGGGAACAAGCAGAGTTGATTGTAACAGTGATGCTTCCATTGCTTCGATTACTCTGACTTGTAGACAGTGATAGTGTTCATTCGATTGGATTTGTGTATCATGAGATGAAAAAAGCTCGGAAATATATTAAATTAGTGTTTAACAATGTGAAAGATGATTATAAGTTGTACACATATATTGTTAAAAAAATATGGGATAGACAATTGAAAAGGAATTTGCATGCTGCTGCTTATTGGTTAAACCCTCGATTTCAGTATGCAAATGACACACTTCGAAATAAAGTAGATGTCCAAGAAGGGATCTTGGAGGTCATAATCTCAAAAGGAGGTCCCGACCATTGCAAGATGCTCGAAGAGATGATGACCTTCAAATGGAGGATAGGTAGTTTTGGAAAAGAAACGGCATTAAAAATGGCAAATGTTCATCATCCAGGTAAACTTGCATTTAATAAGTTTTTATTCCATTTTTTGAATATTTCATTGTTTAACTTTTAACTTTATTATTTAGTTCAATGGTGGGATACTTTTAAATTTTCGACACCACATTTGCAGTTTTTGGCTAGGCGAGTACTAGGCCAAACATGCAGTTCTTCTGGTTGTGAACGAAATTGGAGTGTATTTGAAAGAATACACACGAAAAGAAGAAATAGAATTGAATCTGAGCACCTCTTTCATCTCGTTTTTATTCATTACAACTTAAAATTGAAAGAAAGGTATTTGTTATATTTTTCCATCAATTTATTATGTATTTATAATTTTATGTTTGTTTACATTGCAGTTGGGGTAAAAAATGCACTCTTTTCGATCCCATTGATTGGGATAATGGTCCAGAAATCGAAGATTGGGTGGGTGAGGATGAAAATGACCCGTTTTTTTATTGTGATGAGCTTAATGATTTGTTATATGATGATATCACTATCCCAATAACTGATTCGATTCAATCTGTCGATTGATCAACTATGTTGTAGATCATGTTTTGTTGTTGTTTATTAGTGTGGATTTCATATTTTGAAGTAATCAATGTATTACGTATCAATTAGAACTTTGATAAATCACAAAACAATTTTTGATTGTACTATAAATGTATAAATATGAACTAATTCTAAAGAAATCCGTTATGCCGATACTATTCGAAGCATTCCTTTGGATAATAGAGTTCATTTAATCCGTTCTCTAGTACAAATCGATTTATAAAAGCAATATATAAACATAAGATGATAAAATTATTGTTATTAAAATATAAATATTTATACATCGGTATGCGACCGGTATACCGGTAAAATCATCCGTACCGGTATTGACCGGTACGAACGGTACGAAGTGGTATGACTTCCTTGCATATTACCTCTCCTATTTTTTTGAAAGTAAACAAGATAAATCTATGTTTAAAACCGTACTTAATTTAATTTTTTTTTTATCTCATTGTGTTTATCCTTCATTTCACATAATATCAATGTTTATTTGCTTCCATTTTACCCAACAAATATATGCCTTTCCAACCTGTAAAACCACAATGCTAAAAGATCAAAAGTGCCTTAATATGTCTCCTCACACCTTACTGTTTTTGGTACGAGTTTCGTTTGAGCACGTTTAACCTCCTTGTCGTCCTATCGTGCATTCAATATTTAGAAACCCTTTCGAAATAGCACAATTATGTTCGGTTAAATCTATGCACATTCGACTTACTACAAAGAAAACGAATGTAAATCATACAATCATAAGTGCAGAAATGTGTTCACATATGATCCATTGGATTGCAACTTGCTAAAAGATTAAAGAAAAGATACTCAAANGGGATATTTTTAAATTTTCGACACCACATTTGCAGTTTTTGGCTAGGCGAGTACTAGGCCAAACATGCAGTTCTTCTGGTTGTGAACGAAATTGGAGTGTATTTGAAAGAATACACACGAAAAGAAGAAATAGAATTGAATCTGAGCTCCTCTTTCATCTCGTTTTTATTCATTACAACTTAAAATTGAAAGAAAGGTATTTGTTATATTTTTCCATCAATTTATTATGTATTTATAATTTTATGTTTGTTTACATTGCAGTTGGGGTAAAAAATGCACTCTTTTCGATCCCATTGATTGGGATAATGGTCCATAAATCGAAGATTGGGTGGGTGAGGATGAAAATGACCCGTTTTTTTATTGTGATGAGCTTAATGATTTGTTATATGATGATATCACTATCCCAATAACTGATCCGCAACAATCTCTCGATTGATCAACTATGTTGTAGATCATGTTTTGTTGTTGTTTATTAGTGTGGATTTCATATTTTGAAGTAATCAATGTATTATGTATCAATTAGAACATTGATAAATCACAAAACAATTTCTGATTGTACTATAAATGTATAAATATATAAATATGAACTAATTCTAAAGAAATCCGTTATGCCGATACTATGCGAAGCATTCCTTTGGATAATAGAGTTCATTTAATCCGTTCTCTAGTACAAATCGATTTATAAAGCAATATATAAACATAAGATGATGAAATTATTGTTATTAAAATTATATTAAAATATAAATATTTATACACCGGTATACCAACGGTATACCGGTAAAACCGTCCGTACCGGTATTGACCGGTATGAACGGTACGAAGTGGTATGACTTCCTTGCATACACCTCCATTTCTTTTCCTATCAAATTTTTGAAAATTAAATTAATTAAACACTGGTAGGTAACCCCAGCGTTTTTTAACCCGAACGACATTGTAGTGTAGCAAAAGACACCACTTGGCGTCACAATGAAGATTTTTTCTGATCGTCTTTAGCAAGAAAAATCTGGTGATACCCAGAGTACGCATCCATGATGCTCATCATAGTGCTTCCAACAACATCATCAACTAACTTGTCAATGTGCGGAAGGGGGTAAGGGTCAGATTCACAAAATTTGTTAAGTCCCTTGTAATCGACGTACATCCGCCATTTTCCTCCTGCTTTTGGCACCACAACCGGGTTGGCCACCCACTCTAAATATTTTATCTCTTTTACGTATTCAACAGCTACTAACTTTGATGTTTTCTGTCCGATAATCTCCACAACCTGAGTCGAAAAACGATGCAATTTCTGTCATACTGGTCGTGCACTGGGATGGGTATTGATATGATGTTCCATCACTGTTCTGTGTATACCACACAAATCTTTCGGGTTCCAGGCAAAAATCTCAGCATTATCCTGCAATAGTTTGATTAGCTCAATCTCAAAAGACGGAATAAGATCCAAACCGATTCGAGTAGTCTTTTGGCAATCTCCAGGGATAAGTTTCACGATTTTATACTCCCCTGGTTCCATAGCCCTTCTCGGCTCCCGTAAGTCTTCAACAGCATGGACTCTAGATCGACAAGAAGAAACATAACAGGAGCGTGTGACTGCTTGATCGACATTTATGGTTGCGATTCCGGCCGTGTTTGGAAATTTGAGCTTCAAATGGACTATGGAAGGCATGACTTCAAATGCATTAAGCCCCTGTCGTCCCAGGATTACGTTGTATGCCATATCAATGTCCATGGCTACATATTCCAACATTTCCGTCAGTGATTTTTTCCCCAATCTAATCGTGGTTGGGAAAATGATTTTTCCGAGGGGAGTGACCGATTGTTGGTCAAAGGACCATAATGTCATTTTTATGATCTGTAGGTCGGTCACACTAATACCCATGGATTCGATCACTCCTTTAGAGATTATATTACAAGAGCTCCCCTGGTCGACCAAAATCCTGTGTACCCTGCGATTGGCAATAACATCACTTATGACAATAGGATCAATCTGAGGCTCGTAAATACCTTCCTTGTCATCATCGTCAAACGTTATGTCTATCTTTGGCATTTTCTGACCCTCCTTGATCGACATGACTTCTGACGAATTCAATATTTCCCTAGCATGGCGCTTCCTCTCCTTCTTGGTCACATCCCAGTGATCCTCACCAGAAATCACAAAAATTTCTGGGTACATCATTTCATTGTGCACCGAAATGACATTTTTTGGACTAACCCTTTCAGCTGGCGGGTTTACTGGTGGTGGCAGGAGAACTTCTGGGGCAGCAGATTGTCGGTTGCCCCGTCGATCATCGCCGTATCGATCATTCCGACGATCCCTCCATTATCTCCCACCGCGTTCGCCACGTCTTCCGCTCCGTCGCTGCCCTTGATGGTTTTGCCGCGGTCAGCCAGTATGTTCGTTTTTCCTCTGGCGAGGTGAGTAGCAACAATCGTCATCCTTGTTACCTTTATCCCGACCGGATTCCTTTTCATGGGTTTTACCCTTCTTGTACTCCAGCACCCCTTCTTTCACAAATTCTTTGATGCAGTTTCCCAAAACATTACATTCAGTCGTTGAGAGATCAGAAGATTTATGTAACTCGTAGTATACACTTTGATTCACAGTATCTGTGCCCCGGGTTTGGCACGAATTCACTTCCCTCCATCTCTTATTTGAGGGATGGATTTTTTTCTCCACTGGCTTCGTAAAAGCATGCTTCTTCTTACCATGAAGAGTCGCCATAGTTTCTTTTACCTTGATGTATTTGTTCATCTTTTGGGTAAGTTGTCCCAAGGAAGTGGGTGGGTTTTTGATGAGGCTGGTAGATAGTCCACATGGCCCAAGAACTTGCTACAGTATGTCTAATTTTTCCTTGGGATCCATTTTTATTCCTCTTGCTACTTGATTGAATTTCTCAATGAACTGTCTCAAAGTAATTTTTCCTAGAACATATCTCAAGGCGAAAAGTTCGGCTTTGCTCCTCGGGGGACCCACATTAGGAGCAAATTGCTGTGTGAATAATATAACAAAATTTTCAAAAGACTGTATGGATCTTGACGGAAGATTTTTGAACTAAGATTTAGCATCTCTCTATAAGGTTGCAGCAACTAACTTACATCGGACTGCGTCACTAGCACGAACTATCTCCATCCTTAATTCAAAGTCGGATAAATGATCTAACGGATCCCAGGACCCGGCGAACGTAGGTATCCCGTCTGGTGCTCTGAACGAACGTTCCGGCACAGCTTTCATTACATGTTCTGAAAAATGATGTAGACGCATCTGAAGCAGAGTGGAAACCCCTTTGTTCGAGTAAGGGTCACGATAGGAATCCTCTAAATCTAGTAAAAAGTCCTTGCTGACATCTCTCTTGATAGGTTGACTCATTGCTTCATGGAAAAAAGCTGGTCGACCATCGGTGTCTAGCCCTGGTCGTCGCCTTTTGATTGCGTCCAGCTCTGCCAACAGTTCGTCAAAGCAAGCTTGGTCTTGATCGATAGCCGGTCGGGGCACCTCGCTCTGGGGCTACCTATCGACAATTTCCTCCTCGTCTGAGCTTGGATTTCCGTGCTAGTCGTCTTGCTGACATGCTTCTGGCGGGTTTGAGCTTTGAGTGTTCTGGATCTGCGGCTGGACAACAGGTTTCTGCCCTGACACCAGGATCGACTGTCGAAGATCTCCCATCATTTCCTCTACCATTTTTCGTAAGGATTGAGATCGATAGTTATTACTTCTCTTCCATCGATGCTGTTATGTGATTCCTACTAGTGAGCTTCCATCCCCTCCACAGATTCTGGGTTCTCCATAAAAACAAGGACTAGCAGACAAAGCTTCTCAGTAGGTTTACCAGATCGGTCCCCACGGACGGCACCAATGTTAAGAGTAAAAATCTACTCTTAAATGTTTTATGTATTAAGTGGGGATACCGCTGGTATTCGGTTGCAGTAATGAAAGGAAAACAAGAAATTATACATGGGAAACCCAAGAATCAGGAGGAAAATTCACGGGGCACCAAACATATGAAGAATTCACTAAGAACTTCGAATCTGGAACTCTCGAGAGAGCTTGTCCCTTATCAATATTTCCAGCCTCCCTTTTATAGAGAGACATTATACATATTTTTATTGTACATAATCTAATTGTAATTTTTTGTGATCACATCGCAGCCGCCTCGAGCTGATTTATGAAACTTTTGGGCACCCCGAAGCTGCACACCGCCGCCTGGAGTAATGGCGTAGCCTTCATTGACATTTCCCCAGAAGATATCGATTGCATACCCATCTTCCCGAACGTAGCAATTCATTGTCGATCTTGCATCGCTCCATATGATACCGATCGACTGATTATTGATTCCTTCATCCGATCAGTAAAAAGATGGTCGATCGGACATATTACCCGATCGTGACCGGCTGTCATAAGTCATGTATTAACAATGTTATTCCTCCTTATACTCAGCTCGCCAAAGTGTCTCAAGACACATTCTTCTCCAACTTCCAACTAATACGATATTACTTATTTTGGGTCAAGGCCGAACCATGTAGCTCGTAACTTAACTTTTACAATTTTACTTTTTCCCTAACGACAAACAACTTCACATTTCTCGATCATCCATCTTAGCGTGAACACTTTTAACATTCCAATTTCTACGAATACTAGAGCATTGTTGCAATAGAAAAAACTTCATACTAATTTTCTATGAATCCTCTACATAAGTTTTTAATATTCTCCATTTACAACAATTCACCAAGGCGACTCTTACACAACATCAAGGCGAGACTAGTGATTATAAGATAATCATTGATGAATTGGCTAATTTTCTCATTATGGATCATATACAAAGTAATGAGTCTAATAATAACCTTGATAGATGTGGCATGAATGTTTATTTGTATGACTCCCCTAAGAGTTCTCTTGACCTTCCATTGAAAACAAGACAACCACCACAAACCTCAAAAATGAATTTCCTCCATCACTTAACCTATAAAAACAACAATGCACCATAATATGTTGAATTAATTCAGATCAAATGATCGCCTAAGAAAATATACAGCAAAAAAATAAACAAAATGGGGCTTGATTCTAAGAAAAAGTTGGCCGTTACCGGAGTCGCTTCCATCCTTCTCGTGGCAATGGTAGTCGCCGTTGCTGTCGGTGTAAATAATAAGGGTGGTGGTGAAAATGGCTCTGAAGCTACACCTTCAACCGGAACCGTCAACACTAACACGAAGGCTGTGCAATCGATATGTTCTCCTACCGATTACAGAGAGACATGTGAAAAGAGCTTAGCAGGAGCTAATAGCACTGATCCTAAAGAATTGATCAAGCTTGCATTTGAAAATACTGTTAATGATGTCAAGGAAGCGATAAAAAACTCTACCTTGTACAAAGATGCTGCTTCAGATGAGAGGACTAAAGCGGCTCTTTATGTCTGTGATGAGGTTCTTGATAACTCCATTGATGATCTGCAAAGATCATTTGATACGGTTAATGATTTCAATGTGAATAACATGAATGAATACGTTAATGATCTCAAGATCTGGCTTAGTGGTGCCATTGCTAACAAGGAAGCTTGCATTGATGCCGTTGAGAACACAACCGGTGAAACTGGGGAGAAGATGAAGAAATTGTTGACCGCTACGTCTGAGATGATGAGCAATGGCCTTGCTATTATCACTGATTTCTCTAGCATTTTTTCATCTCTGCAGATTGGAAGCTTTGCGAGTAGGAAACTCATGCAGGTGGAGGATCAAGCTATGGCTTTTGATGACTTCGCCCGTCGTAGGCTCTTATCAGTTAATATTAATACCTTGAAACCAAATGTCACTGTGGCACAAGATGGAAGCGGGCAATTCAAGACAATTGGAGCAGCTATTGGGACTTTGCCTAAGAAGAGCAATGCCACATTTGTGATTCATGTAAAAGCAGGTACTTACCATGAGACTCTGGTTATTAAACGAAAGGTTAACAATGTCATTATCTACGGTGATGGCCCAACGAAGACTAAAGTCGTCAACAACAAGAACTATGCAGATGGAACTCCTACATTTCACACAGCTGTTCTTGGTGAGTTACCAATTTCACTTAATGCATTATGTCAAACATTTGGTGAGCATAAGATTCTGATACGATGATACTCACTTGTGCAGCCGTAAACGGCGAGGGTTTCATGGCTAAAGACATTACCTTTGAGAACACCGCTGGAGCTGCAAAGCACCAAGCTGTTGCTGTCCGTGTGTCCGGCGATAAGGCGATCTTCTACAATGTCGTGGTGAACGGTTACCAGGATACTCTTTATGCCCACAACTATCGTCAGTTGTACCGCAACTGCACCATCTCTGGGACCATCGACTTCATCTTTGGGGACGGCACAGCCGTTTTCCAGAAATGCAAATTCATTGTGCGTAAGCCTGAGCTCAACCAAAACTGCATGGTTACTGCCCAAGGCCGCAAGGACGCTAGAAGTCAAGGTATCACCGTCATCCAAGACAGTGAAATCGTGCCCGAGCCCGGATTCACAGCTGTTACACCCAAGATCGACGCTTTCCTAGGCCGTCCATGGAAAGAGTATTCGAGGACCATCATCATGCATACCTTCATAGACGGATTCATCGACCCTGCTGGGTGGTCTCCATGGATGGGCACCTACGCCCTCGACACTCTGTACTACGGTGAGTACCAGAACACCGGACCAGGATCAGATACCTCAAAACGTGTAACTTGGAAGGGTATAAAAAAGATTACACCAGAAATCGCACAAACCTTTAGTGCTCAAAAAGTGTATCTCACAGATGATTGGGTTAAGAACTCTAGCGTACCTTACACTCCCGGCTTAGTGTAGAGTACGCGTGAGCCTAGGAATATATTATACTCCCTTTTGTTGTGATTCATTCCTTTTAATAAAACTCTTATTATTATACAAATACAAAATCCTTTCTTGTAGATTTTGTATCATTAAATTGAGACTCCAAGTGTTGTAAATAGGTAAGTGTGGTTTAGTCCATATTCATCTTTTTGTTTTGTTGGAGAGGACTAACAAAAGTTTCTCACTTTTGGATTTTGAGTTTTTAGAATCTTGAGGGTGGAAATTGGAAATGATGATAGAGATGCTTTAGTGAAAATGGATTTAAATTGATTATGTTTCTGATTTATTTTGATCTCAAAAACTAGATGTGGAATGCAATAAAATGCATAAACTTTTACGTGAAACCTGAGTATCTAGAAAGAATTATCGACCAAGCTGGTCAATCTATTATTACCGAATAAATACATGTTACATGTCTCAATAACTATCGGGATCGAGGGAATGCATATAGTAGGACCAGTAAGTGATGAGACCAGCAAAATGGACTCGACTAAATATTTGAACCCAATAGAATCACTTCGTATTTCAAGTCGACCAATGATACTTTTATGGAGCAATAAGATGCAAGAGACAATCGGATATTTAATTGGTTATACTTGGAGCGAAAGAATTAGACAGTTAATTAATGATGGATTGAAGGAGACCATCAAGATGTTTTATCTTATTGAGTTTAGTTCAATTAAGACTCAATTTACGTAATGTTTAAAATTGGGTTGAGAATAAGGTCTTATAGGTTAAATTAATATATTTTATTATTTTATGTTATAAAAAGCATCTAGATCTCGAAATTGGGGACTTTTGATTGATTTTGTGTGAAAGTTTCTTCCTTATGTTCTTTGATGAAATTTTTGAACTTATCAAGATTTCTCTTGTGGCATTCAGCCGGTTTATCACTTCCGATTCCTTATAGATTCTGTGAGTGTGATACATCTATCATTCTTTTTATTTGGATACAATGTTTGTGTTTCTTTCGTTTATTTCATATATGTTGTAGGTTACGGATTATCTAATTTTAGGGTCACATCAAAGTATGAGTTATTTAATATTGAGAGTCACATCAGTCAGGATAACATAGTCATCAATGGTAACGTGACAGAGTCATCGATAGAGCCAAGACTCAATGAAAATAAGGGAATTTATGAAAGACGGAACCATCTTTATGGAGTAGTGACCGATGACACGTGGTATGGGACACGGAATAGCCAATCTAACCTTAGACTTCCATGTCAAAGTATTCTTGAGTTCGGGTTTCCGTAAGTAGATAAACATCTCTATTGAATTCTAGTATATGGAATAAGTGTCTAGCACGGGCTTCTCTTAATGGCTATACAAGGGGATCGGTAACACCTAAAGGGTTAAGGAAATGGTGCTTTTGGATGGCCAAGGCCATGATCATTAGAATATTTATGAATATGATAATTCAATTCATTAAGTAATATGAATTTATCAACTCATTGTGATTTATGTTTTATTTTTAGCCTTAGGAAATCGGGGGCCCAATGAAGATGATGCTGTGTAAAGAGGATTGTCTATTGGTGTTAAGGCGGTTTTTTAAGTTCATTAAATGTTTTAAGATAATCTTCAGAGATGTTCGTCCGAAAATTTTATTTTTCTTTTCACATTAATTTTCTCTCTGTACACATCATCATTTTTTATTTTATAAATAATTTTTCTCTTATCTATACAATAATGTTCAGAAACTTATAATTTTTAATTTTTATTTCATTGTTTTTAATTTAAATATTATTAATATGTAATAATATTCTTATTGTATAAATCACATTTACATGTTAAATTGATAGTTGTGATTTTTATGAATGTAAAACATTTTAGAATCTAAGTTAATTTGTTATTGTATTTTCTATACTAAAAGTATAATCGAACGTTAAAAACTAAATAATTTATCGAATAAAATTGACATCTAATTTCTAGTTTCACACATTTAGTACCAAAAAATCATAGATGAAAAAAATATAAATGTATATATTTTAATAATTATGATGAATTAATTTTTTTTATTTATTAGAATTTTTTTAAGTAAACTTGAGGAAATAGAAGAGAAAACTCTCCTTTCTCAAATAGTTTTTAGGAAAGAGAAATAATTGTTAAGTGGTCACACTGGCCACCCAACATTAGAGATAGCATAATAATTTAATTATGTTGGACAACAAGTTAGAATATATGTGCATCGTTTCTATTGAAGCCTTGAACATTATTTATTATTAGAGTTATGATTGTTTTCAGAAGGCTTCAGGTGCCGAGCTTTTTACTGCCCCTACCACTGTCAGAGGATTAAATATATCAAAAGACACTGATTTTTTTTTTGTAATTAATAACATTTATTCCCGTCATTTAAGTAATATAGCAGTGATGAACGTATGAGGAGCCCGGTTTCTATCACACCAGAAACCGGGCTACAATTTTTATTTTTTTTAAAAAAAGCATAGCCCGGTTCCTTTTATTGCAGAAACCGGGCTATGCTTGTTTAATAAACTGGGGCTGCTTTGCATTTCATAATAAACCGGGCTACCGTTTTTATTCTTTTTTTTAAAAAAAGCATAGCCCGGTTTCTTTTTTTAAATAAACTGTTGCTGCTGCTGCTTTGCATTTCATAACAGCCCATTTGCTTCTTCTTGTCGATTTTACATTTTCGCGTTGTTTTTACCCCTAATTGAATGTAACTTACAATTATTATTGTTTGAGGCATCATTTTTGTTCAATTTTGACGATTTATTTTTTAATTGCAGTGTTCCTTTTCTACCTCCACGTTACATCTTAGTTTCTATTACTATAGAAACTGAGCTGCCCTCAAATTACGTCATTCACATGTCTATCACTGTTATATTAGTGATTTGGATTGATTCAGTGATAGATTGTGCAGTAACATTGTCGGACACTGTTAATGTACAATTTTTCCCTTCAGGTGCCTAGTTGCTAAGCTAACTGTCTCTCTCAAATCCTACTTTGCGAGTGTGTGGCATGACACATAACACCATTGAATCTTTGATTAAATTAGACTATTTGTTATTAACTAACCATCATTTATAATGCTTGAATTCCTTACTTCAGTGCATTTGATGAGATATCTATTGTGTTTGTTGCTCTGCGGCATGGACACTTCAATTTTTCACATTCTCCCGTGTCAGGCTCTTCGACGCGCTTCGACTCTTGACACTCGACACAAACGACGTGTTTTGATTTCTTCTTCAATTTGATTTTTTTCTTCATATAAAATGTATCTTATGTGTTTTCACGACTTTCTTATGTTTTCAATCTACTTGTGAATTCTTCGTGCAAGCGATGATGGACCGAAAAGTTGTTGATTTTGATGATATGGTAGAATTGAAGAACGACATTCATTTTTTATAAATTAAATATTCTTATATAATGAATTGATAAATATTTGTACTTTTAAACTTGTAATTTATCCAACTTTCTATAAATTCTAACAATTACTTTTTTAAAATTTGTTTTATTTAATAATTCAAGCCGAGTCGAAAATCCTACTCTTATACTCTTGCACAGTCAGTCGGACGAGTCGGTGCCGCATAGGTTTGTTGTACTATGCCATAACCAAAGTTCGATCCAAACTAGTAGTAAAATAAAATATGTATCATTGAGCAAAATAATGTAAGAAGGCAATGAACATGAGGATCATTATCTATATTATTTACTAAGCCATTAGATTATGTGTATCGCCATTTTTGAATTTTCAAATGGTATTTTTGATATTTCACATTGTAACTTAAGAATTAACTTTTCAAAAAGATTTATGAGATTTCACACTTTTATTTTTAAAACCTAGTTTTCTCTTTTTTGTGGTGGTACAAAAGGTCGTAGAAAGGAATGACAACAAGGGTACCATCCCATAGCAATTCCTAATACGTTCTAACTTCGCAAGGACGATTAACAAATTTCAATGATAAAGAATTTCAAGAGTTTGTATATACCTCTTTAAGAATGTTTTCAACCAATTATACATTGCAATATCCATAAAAATTTCAATAAATATTACAAAATAGTTGACACTCAAGAAAATTTGTACTAAGCTGCAAAGGCAATATACAAAAGATACTATATAAAGAAATATTTAATTATATTTATTTATGAGAGAGAACTTCCATCTATAGTTGTTATGCTATTCGAACGAATCGAACTCTTTATGTTCATATCGTTCATATTTTTATTCGAACATGTTCATATTCGTTCGTATTTTATTCAAACGAGAATTTATGTTCGAACATTGTTCAAATACTTAAATGAATGTTCATATTTGTTCGAAAGAATTGTTCAAATTTTTTCGAAATTTTTTCAAGATAAGTAACCTAAAATATTCATATTAAGAAATATATAAATGAAAAATATATTATAAATTAAATCAATTATTCGTACTAACAAAAAAACTATGTCCAAAGGACATGCGATAAAGCAAGTTTATTTGAAATTAGAATCATAAGATAACATAATTTCTCACTTGGCTACTCAAGGAAGACTTGTGGGAAAATATGTGATCCTTGTGTAGATTAAAAGTTGTTGAACTTGTTATAAATATAAATTGATTGTATATTAGTAGACGAACACATAAGAAATGCTATCTCAAAGAAGAAACATATGTGTATTGGAGATTCATTACCTATTCGTGTATTCTTGTGAATCAATTTAGTGGATTTGTTCCAGAGATGGCTCACCCGTGGCATTTCTCATTTGGGTTTCTATTGGAGATTCATTACTCGTTGTTGTATTCTTGTGAATCAATTAAGTGGATTGGTTCCGGAGATGGCTCACCTGTGGTTTTTTTCCATTTGGGTTTCCAGGCTATTTTGGTCCAACAACGTAGTTTTCTGATTTCTGCTAAGATGTAACACAGCAATCATGTGCCACGTGTGGAGATATTTTTTTAATTTATGTATCAAAAACTTTTGTGGTTAATGAAAATAGAACTCATGACTTCATATATTTTCAAATCAATAACAACGATCAATCTATCTAAGTTATTGTTACAAATCAATACAATTTACGTAATAACACATATTATAATGATTATTATATTTATATAGACGCACATAATCAAATCAAACATATTTAGTGTTTTGTAAGGTTCGAGTTACTCTAGAAATAGATAATGTTTGATTTTGAGTTCAAAAACTAATGAATTCATAATGTAAGTAGGTATGATTAAATTGAGTTTTGGATTCATCTAATATTTCATAGCTAAATGGGTAGATAGGCAACTCCATATGACATTGTATATCAACCTCACGCGGCGGATGTTAGGGGTGTAGAGCAACTTTTACAAAACTAAAATCCAAGAATGGTAAGCCTTAACGACTTTTACAACCTTCAAGGATAGTAAGATGTGACAAATGACATGAGCATGGCAATACTACCCCAAGAAAGTCTATAAATGCCAGTGAACACAAAGGAAAAAAAATAGCACTAATGCGCGGAAACCATTAAGCATGTGGAATTAGTGTCTTAAAATCGAATAAGTCAAAGTTGGATCACCGACCACCTTTGATACTGTCTAACTTCCTCGCGTTCGTGCACGAATCTCAGCAATCACTTGTTTTGATTGTATATTTTCTAAGTAAGTTGAGCTAATTTGACTAAGATCGAGCTTTTGGACCTTAAGTTGACTAATTGAGCATAGTTTTTCTATAAATTCCAGATCCTAGGCCCCAGAAAAGTATTCAAACTTTTGGCACGTTTCCCAAAGCTCTCGGTTTCGCGAGCTTGTAACCCAGTTGCGAATTTTTGTCAAAAAGTCGCGAGAGCCCTTGCTCAACTCCTACTCGCAACTTTGTGAGCAAAAAGTCGCAAGAACTTATACCCATGCTGCAGTCGCCAGATTTCGTCTCCTGGCCCCCGCGAGTCGCGAGTTTTCGTCACCTGGACACCCTGACTCGCGACTTCTTGTCTCTCTCGAGATATTTTGCATGTTGGAGTCGAGACATTTCGCATGTAGTCGCGACATTTTGATCGAAAACTCGCAAGTTCACAACCCACGACTTTGTGCATGTACCACTCGCGACATTGTGTAGGGGTCGCGACTTTATGAAGAGTGGTATACGGTGAACATACCCGATACATTTACATACCTCTGCTTGCGAGGGTGGTTATTCTTCACAAGATTGACGTATATTGAAACGCCTAAAGATCTCCTCAACATTGAATCTTGGGATCCATGTCAATTTGATGAATTTCAATGACGTGACCATGTACTTTTGCCGGATGTTTGGAAGAGTCTGTTCTCCGAGAGTTCAATTAGTTGCCGAGGTTTTCTATCAATTCATATTGGGATTGAAGAATGATTTGTATTCTGCATGGCATAACGATTCTTCGGAGAGGTTGTATGGTTTTATGACCCATTTTGTGGTGGTCATGTGGATTGCATGGATCGACAGTTGATTGACACTCGTGAGACACGTGAACCTTACATGGAAAATGAACTAATGCATTGTTGCATTGGGGGAGTTGGGTCACATGTTGCTTGATTGTATATATGTGCACATAGTGGTTTGAGAGAATGTTTGCTGCGGAAAGTTGGAAGCGTCAAGCCAACGCGACTTACTGATTACATAGAAAAGATTAGAGGTTACATGAGTATATGCGGATTGTCGTGTGGAAGTGTTCAATGCTATGCAAGTGCATGCATGGTTGCAAAACAACACGAGGGCATGCATGGTTCCCATGGAAATGATAGTTTGGTTATGTGATGGTGCCATCTTACGACATCATCATTGCCACATCGGTCAATAGCGATAATATGATCCTAATCCTATTTGATCCGAGTTCACCCATTGGATCCATGTCTCGCATAGAGGACGGATTTATGAATATGTGAAGGATTACAACAAGTTTTATACTCCTTTTCGACAGCGATGTTATAAGAAATAAAGTTAGTACCAAATGAGAGGTTATGAAGAACATGAGAAAGATTGAACGTCGTTGAATTCTAGAGGGTCCATAGTAACGTATGGAAGAGCTTGGCCTCACATATACACATTATATTCGGGAAATAAAAGATTGCATACTTATGGTCACATGATATTGTCGTAAATCATGTGATCAATCGAATGTATTGTTGTCGAAGCCCAACATGCAAACCTTTTTGGTATTCAATTGCAAGTATATTTCTCTCCATAGTTGAAGAGAAGGAAGTAGGATCCCTTATATACGCCCTTCTATTATAAGCACCGACACCGAGGACTCAAGAATCCCAAGTATTTTGTCCTTTTTCCATCATAATTTCGGACAAGTTATTAATGATGGTCTATAATTGGTGTCTGATGTTGAGAGTTTGTTGAAGCGTGGCTAGTTTGGTAAGTTGATTAGCACGATGGGAGGAATGCCCGAGACCGAGGTCGAGGAAATTTACTTGAATATTCAACCCGAGAACACAACCACTCCCCCTAATAACGATTTAACATGACCTGGGAAAGACGCCATGAGTATGGAGGAGCTTACTCAATGTGTATTCAGTTTGTTCGGGATTATAGAATGTGTGAAAGAGTGAAATGATGTGGGCTTTTCTACTTTTGAGTTATTAGTGGGGTTTTCTAGTTATCCATTCGTGAAATACTAATCCTCTCTATGGACAACTATCAAAAGCTTTGTAGCTTTCATATATGTTCCGTTCGTTATACCAATGACTTTGGTGGTTTAATGTTCTACACTCAAAGATTAATGAAGTTTACGGCAACTTGGTGAATTATTTGGTGTTAAAAAGATAGTATATGTCCAAGAATATGAAATTTAATATCTTAATATTCAAATTGAGGAGTTGAAGATTACGCAATTGGGGAACTCATACGACATCTAGCAATTATTATGGCAAAAGGAGAGCTAGTGTGCAAGACAAAGCATTGGTGAATAAACAAGTATTTATCGTGATAGATGGAGAAATTACAAATATGGATAGTGAAGGAGTGGTTAAAATGACAAGATAGTCATCGACGAATAACTAAGGAACACGTGAAGTTGAGTTATTGAAAGATAGTCTCGTCTACTCATCATTTGGAGTGAATATTTATGTGTCGACATTTGTATTCCGTAATCAAGGCTTCCTTAATGGTTATAAGAACTATCCGGATATTTTATCTATCATTCAAGAATATTCGAGTATTTCATGAAGTAATCGGATCATCGTGGTTTCCTTGTTGTTAGAGCAATTAAACATGTCTTGATCGATAAGTATTCTCTATTTGGATCATGTGTGGGTCTACATTAACGAAAGCCCTTGAAGAGTTTTGCAACTCTTGGAATTATGGTCGAGGATTTGAAATTAAAGAAAATGATTGAGCTTCAATGGTTGAAATTAAATCTCTACTCGATGATCAAGTTATTGATAACATGAACCATATGTTAAAGAGAGCATCTAATTATTTTTCTTAATCATCCGAGATGGTATTCGTTAGGATTATTCTTATTATATCGTGAATGGTTCGTCTGTTCGATTTACTACGCTATCCAGAATGGTTTTCGTCCGGATCATTATGCATGAGGACTTCCAGAAATTGGTTATTAGTCGTAGCATCACCGTATCTGTCATTAGTGATTAATTGATCTTTCCAAATACCTTTATTGAGTTATCTATCAACGTTACATTTTGTATCATTTAATGAGATCCCGAGAATTATGGTTGTTGGGTATTCAAAAATATCAACCACTATCAAACTATGCCTATTGGAGTTCACGAAAGAGATGTCAAATTTGTGTTATTTTATTGATAGCTCTGAATGGTATTCGTCCGGAAATACATGATTACTGAGCATGCTTTCTTAATTAACATGTGACACTATCGAGCTGACGAGTATCTTGACCGTATATGCATTCTAGCAAAGATCTTGGCATAGAACTAATAAACAACGTGTTCAGTTGATCTGGTTTAACGACAATTTTGTTGCTCTCAAGGAACTATCCTCCTTTATAATATTGCCCTTGCTAGAAGTGCTTTAAATCTAATCGGAGCTATCATATCTCTACCCCACTTTGATGGTGAAATTCCATACCTTATCAGGAATAAAAAAGATGAAAGGAAAGCGTGTGTCGGAAAAATATCTTGAGAGTTTGAATTGATTTCATTTAATCAAGCGAAACCTAGTCAGAGGACCTATTTCTACTGCCGCTATTGACATACTGGCTTATCCGACCGGATTGTAGTTTTTCATTTATGCCTTTTAGTTAAAAAATCCATATGTCATGTACAAACGATCGATGAAATCAATATTTAAATATGTGAGGAGAAGAATGTGTGGAAGTCAATAATGATGGTATCCAGATAAAAACCAGTATGGAAATAATTATTTCCAATATTTGAGCGAGTGATTGAATATACTGAGGAAGTATTGAATGAGGTGGAATCCTCATAGATGTGAGTTCTTGGTGAAAGATGGAAACTGTCCCTGGTCAATGAGGTTTGCAAGAGAAATATAAATTGATAAATTATCAATCAAGGAAGATTTTATATTCTTTCGTACATAGTTAGGTGTCTTCTGAAGTTAGGAAATGTTATATAAGTATTGATCCGTTTATGTCTCCACTCCTCCTCGGAAACCTTTGGGTTTATATTTTGCGCATTCAAAGAAGTCGAATCCTTAGTTGGGTTCGATGATGAAAACGAGGGGTCATAATGATGTTAGTAGGAAACTACAAAAGGTCGAATTTCGATGAACCGACCTTAGACTTATTAAGAGAGAAGATTTAAGATCTTATGAAAGTGAGTCTCGTTAAAGTGATCATATATGCGGAACCATCTATTGACAAGAAGGAACAGAATAATTATTTTCTTTCAATGAAACGTTGAAAACAATAGTACTTGACATTGTCACATTTGTAGTGTCCGCTCTTGGTACTACACATGTTTCGATGATCGGGGAAACGAAGACTCATGCTATATAAACCAATAATGGGATATACACCAAAAATTGTCAACATGATAAAACTAGTATGCTTAATACGTTGTTATGAACGGTATTTCTAATGCTCAAGGTGGAGATGCGGACAATTGCGATACTCGCAAATCTAATTCATTCAACACTGGGGACTTGCGAATAAAAATGTTTGGTCAATATGGAAGAATGTGAGGCTAGTATGATAGTTTTGAATTAAATATGAGGATGATATAATTGTTATCCGTTGAACCAGCAACCATGAGGGGGCAAATACAAGGAATCTACAGTTTATCTCACTCGGAAAAATGAGAGTTTGTTGATAGGAGTGAAACCCATTGTTGTTAGAATTCTTGATACATATTATCGATTATCGGAAAGTCATGTCTCTCTGCTCGAGTGATTCTTTTATTTATTCGCACATGATAGTGCTAACGGATTTATCCTCAGGTGAGCATATAAAAGTTTATCTTTCTCCGGATCGATAAACAAAGATGTTTAGTGACATGAATTCTATGCATTCGTTGGATATTCAGAATAATGGGCTTTCAGGATTTATATCTTATACAGTGAAGTGTATTGCGATGCAAGAGAATACACGTGTCTATCATCATTATGGAGAAATCACTAGTGGGATTATCTCAAGACGAAGGTCAATCTTCGAAATCGTGTAATTGGCAACCGAGTTTTCTTATAAGTATTAGAAGTGGCAAGTAGAATCGATTAGTAAACAATTTATATCTACTCTGATCATCTTGTGCCAAGCTAAGTGCATTTAAGAAAGAAGTTTATGTCGGGGACTACGTTGACTATGAGAATATGATGAGATAAATATTGCAAGTTAAGTTGGAAATTGGGTCCGTGTTACCCTAAGTATCAACTGTGAATATCGCAAGCGAAATGATAAGTTGAGTCATATTTGCTATGAGTTTATTTGGCGACAATTAAACAATTGTTCATGATTTCTCAATCGACACATGGGAACTGACATAGTATGGGCCTTCGCGATGGCTGTGGACATGAAGGAATTGCGCATTATGGTATTGAAATGAGACATTGAACGTATATAAGTCGAATAAGTATCCCGAGTGTGGGAACATGAAATGAGAAGTTTCGTTCTGATCGTATTGTTTGCTAGTTTGGGATTCCTTAGGACTTGGTGTCATATAATGCAATGAGCTCTTTGTAAAACAAACAAGTGAATTATGCAAGTATTATCATGTCTAGCAGAAACAATGACTCGTGCATGGGAGCGGCAAACGAAGCTCCCTTTAATGTTTCAATTCTATTTTCGATGTTAGATATTGCACACAATTTTTTGGCGAAAAGCCCGAGTATATAATGCGTGCAATATTATGTTTTGTTGCATTCTATGCCTAGGACTTTCAGAGTCACTAATGGATTTTATTGAGACACGTTAAAGCTAAATTTCCGATGTATTAAGAACCTCGTAATGAGTGCAACTAGTCAAATTGATGTATGTTATTACAATTGCGTTCATTGATATTAATTGTTGTTAAATTCCATGCACGTTGTACATGGAGTAGGAAATTTTGTATGAGATCACGGCAGTGGTGAGAGAATGACGTATAAGATTGCGAATATGAGCGGAGAGCTGCCACGGACTTGGCATATTTCCATTTTGCGCAAGTATTATGTATAGACGTGACTTATCGATCTTTTTAAAATAAAACTTCCCCTATTTTTTATGGTCATATTCTAATTTTTTGAGTATCTTTTTTTACGACATGAATTCAATCGAGCCATTTTGACGACATGAAAATTCAGATCTGGCTTCACAATAACAACAAACTCAAACCAGAAGTTCAAGTAAGTCACTAATCAGACCACTACTAGTGGTCAAGTTCAACCAGTGAACAGAAACAGTGCGGTAATAGTTTTTAGAGATGTTTTATGAGTATGGCTCAGAGATTTCCAAGAGATTAGTCACACAAGCAAGCCAAAAAACGTAGCAGCACTCAAGATGATATTGAAGAGTCAAGAAGATTAACCATCACGAGAATCGCACACAGCCGTTTAGGGTTTCAGGACATCTGAATAATGAAGATTAAGTCTTATTTATACGTCGCGCTAACCGACTAAAGGTCCTTATCATTAACGGGTCACCTGGCCTAGTAACAGATGTTATCACATAGTCCAATAACAAAGCCCAATCTCAGATGTTATCACACAGCCCAATCACAAAGCCCATCAATTAGATTATAAACGATATAGCAAATGATCAATACCAACATCTCTCCCCCTTGATCATTGTAGATCGTAATTCGTCCCTGCAACACCACCTGTAACACCCGAGATTTACTCATTAAAGAGTTTCAATCTCACTCACACTTAAGATGATGGTGAATTCCCCCTTAATTCTCCCCCTCAAGTTCAAATGTGTAAGCTCCTCATATGAGAGTACGCCAGGCCCGGGAATGAAGGTGGTTAGTAAACAAAGCAGAAATATCACACGAACATTCATATTGCATATTTCAGAAAGACATTTAAACTGTATTGAAGAGCGTTGAGCACAATTACACATAATATTCATCCTAAATTAAAACATCATTATCAAGTATGAAGTCAACATAACAATGGTAGCCAGCAGATAGTATAAGTATCATATTAAGGCATTACACATTTCAACCAACATAACATATATATGAAGATCAATCAGTACAGATTTCATCAGTTAATTCATCAAGCGTCAAACGAGGCATCAAGAAAATTTTAAGGACACAACATTAAACCAAGAGCATTTTGTAATGTAACAAACTGTGCAAACTCAAGCGGTTTGGTGAATATATCCGCAATCTAATCACACGAGGGAATAAAATTAACACATATTGTTTTGTTTTCTACTAGTTCTCTAACAAAATGATGTCTAATTTCTATATGCTTACTTCTAGAGTGGTAGACTTGATTTTTGGCAAGGTTTATGGCACCAGTATTATCACAATACATAGGTACAGTCTCAATTATAATAGAGTAATCAGATAATTGTGATTTCATCCACAAGATTTGAGTGCAACTACTAGCAAGTGACACATATTCAGCTTCTGTCAATGAGAGTGCGACTGTGTTTTGTTTCCTACATAACCATGACACTAAACAAGGTCCAAAAAAATGACAGGAGCCACTAGTGCTTTTTCTATCAATTTTGCATCCATCATAATATGCATCAAAATAAACAGTAACATTCAAATCATAAAATTTAGGGTAAAATAATCCAATATTAACTGTACCAAGTAAGTATCAAAAGATTCTTTTCACAGCTTTTAAATGTGAAAATTTGGGATTAGATTGAAACCTAGCACATACACACACAGTAAGCATTATATCTGGTCTAGAAGATGTAACATAAAGCAAAGAACCTATCATGCTTCTATAGAGTGTTTCACTAACACATTCTTCATTTTCATCAAAGATTAGATTCTTATGTGTTTGCATAGGAGTTTTCATAGCTTTTGCATTATATATTTCAAACTTCTTCAAAAGTTCCTTCACATATTTATATTGAGAAATGAAAATTCTAGATTCAGTTTGATTAATATGCATGCCTAGACAAAAGGATAATTCTCTCATCATGCTCATCTCAAATTCTTTTGACATATATTCACAAAATTCAGCATTTAAATCAAAGTTTGTGCTACCATATATAATATCATCCACATATACTTGTACAAATATTAAATCATTTTTCACACACTTTATGAACAATGTTTTATCTACGCATCCTTTCCTATATCCACAAGAAATTAAGAATGAACTTAGTCTTTCATACCAAGCTCTAGGAGCTTGCTTAAGACCATATAATGTTTTGTGCAGTTTTAAAACATGATCAGGTTTGGATGGATCAACATATCCGACTGGCTGTTTAACAAAAAATGTTTTCAGATATGTAACCATTCAAAACGTTGTTTTAACATCCATTTGAAACAGTTTAAAGCCTTTGTAAGCTGAAAATGCAAGTAACATTCGAATTGATTTCATTCTTGCTACATGGGCAAATGTTTCACCATAATCTATACCCTCTTCTTGACTATACCCATGAGCTACTAGCCCAGCTTTGTTTTTTACTATGTTCTCATGCTCATCTAACTTATTTCTAAATATCCATTTAGTGCCTATTATTGTTTGATTATTCGGAGGAGGAACTAACTCTCAAACTATATTTTTCTTAAATTGTAACAGTTCCTCTTGCATAACATTAATCCAATTAGCATCACAAAGAACATCTTTAATACATTTAGGTTCAATTAATGAAATAAAAGCATGTAATTCACAAAATGCATTAAATGATCTACACATACGAATAGGTTCATTCACATCTCCTAGAATATTGGTTTTGTCAAGACATTTAGGCATATTGGGAATGGGCGGATGGCATTTTTAGTCTCTAGAGTTTTCAATTTTTGGCAATTTTGATCCCCAAAGTTTCCAATTTGGGCAAAACCAGTCCCAGAAGTTTGATTGTACGCAAAACCACCCCCCAAAGTTAATGTGTGTGTGACATAATTGGTCCCCGGACAAAAATTACGCATATTTGGTCTTCAAAGTTTTGGGTTTTAGCAAATATGGTCCTTAACGCTGTTAATAGTCCCCAAAGTGTGTAAAACTTGGCGATTTCAGTCTCCAAAATTGTGAATGACTTATTTGGTCCCCAAAGTTTATATAATTTGACAAATTTAGTCCCCAACATAAGAATATGATGTTTTTAAGACGGATATGTAAGAATTTGATTTCCCGATGCATCTTAGTGTTGCTAAACTCAAAAGTTATTGCTGACTTATTCGATTTTCAAATTTATAGGGGCAATGAGATGAGTTTGTATTCATCTCACTTACTAAACCTATTTGATTTCCCGATGCATCTTAGTGTTACTAAACTCAAAAACATTAAGCTCACTTACTAAACCTATTATAACGAGATGAATTTGTATTAATAGGGGCAACACTTGAAGTTTATTAATATTTCATGAAATTCAGAACTGATAAATTTTTGGAACTTATAAATTTTTGGAATTGTAAATGTTGGAAATTTATTTGTCGATACTTAAATGCAAATGTTTATGACTTTGAGTTGTATGAATATGAAGCTAACATCACAGAATATTGGGCGCTAACATCTTAAAATTTAACCGAACAACAAAATACCAAATGTTAGTAGTTCAAAATACCCGAAATATTCATAACATAGTGTTTCAAATGAGAATGATTAAAATAGCAGACATTCATAGTTTCCTTCTTGTGCAATATTTTCTTGTAAAGGGTGCATTAGTCGAAGTAGGGATGTACGTCTTTACAAATGATGTTATATCCGAAACCGTAAACCAATTTGGAGTCATCTACATAAACAATATCATTAGTAAACGCAATTAGACAATTACACTTACAAATATTGGAAATTCACGAGTTTATGGAAACACTTATAAATAATGGATACCCTTTCCGCTCGTACACATCCGGTGCCTGTTGTAGAAATCGGAATACGTAATACAAAACATATATTCCACATTCCGATGCCCCTTTTTGCGTAGGGACATCTGGCCATTGAATGGGTATTTGCCGAACGATGGAGTCCACGTCCAACCCATTTTTTATCTCATAAACATTTGTTACAAACCTGTTTATCATGATTAGAAAATATACGTGAATAATGGCTGGAACAAAGAAACTAATAATACATGTAAACCTCCGGCTCTATGGACGACTGACGCATTGTACCCATCGAATCCAAGATAATCATTGTCCGTTTTGTTTGGTCTCCGAAACCACAGAAAACCAAAAAAGACCAATGACCCCTATCACGATATACGATCATCATGTGAATGCATGAAATATATTAAGCAAGTAACACACACATATTTCGAACAAGCATACCCTGTGACAATTGGCATGAGCACGTATTATGTACTGCACAAAACATTCCAATCAACAATACATGCCCAATGCAATGGATCTTGTACTCTAACATATGCATCAAAGACAATTGAATCAACAAAATAATAAAACCCTTTTTGTCCCGCACGTGCAACTTTTTTCAGCATACACCTAACACATCGATTTGAAAATAATGTACTCCGATTGAATAAACATGCTGAATAATCCAAACAAAAATTTGAAAACTTACATAATAGTGTTATGCACCACATCGTCACTTAATTGGCCCCAAGATGCTAGGGACACCGCATCTTCAGTGATAGCTGACATCCCATGCATGTTGTAATTGGACCCGTTCACACTCATGTCAATCTTATCAGTGTTACAAAAAGCTACTGGGCCATTCATATTTACACTTGAAAGGCCGATAGATGAGGGCACAGTAACCGTGGAGGGTACTTGAATGGGAATTTGTGTAGCTCTGTTCTCGTTAACAACTGGCTTCTCCTTATAAAAAAGTGGCGTAACGTAGGTAACATATATGACCAAGGATAATGACACAACTTACTTGTGGCTCCTTTTTCACGGTAGGTGTGTGTGATGCATTGCTTTGTGCCGGACTGTAAAAGGATACGTTCTGTAGAAAAAAAAACACACACATAAGCAATACTACTAACATGTGTAAAACGAAATAAAAACAGTCGCTAGCGTGTGCTGTTTTCGAAGGGTCGCTCCGAGTACAATGCTCATTGCATTTGGCTTCATGCTTCGTAGTCTTAGCCTGTTTCGAACATGCACACAAATACATAAGCACAACAACAACATACGTAAAGAGCTAAAAAACAGTTTTTACTCACGAATGTACCTGAAATTTTTCTCCTTGCTTGGCACTCGAATTTGGGCAGCAACACTTATTATGGCCACGAACCCCATACACTGACATCTCATTTTGCGCGGTGGAGTGAGTTGTGGTTGAAGTTGCATGTGTTTTCTGATATTTACGTGGTCTTTTTGCCTTCCTTTTTTTTAACATCGGGGTCAGCGGTGGTGCAACATCTACCACAGGCCACTGGTCTTCACCTGGCAAACCAGAAACCCCATACTGATACGTTGCTCTATATTGTTGCACGGTGTACGAACTGTCGACATATCGGTAGCACGATTCCCCCTTTTCTAAAATCACTGCACATGCATGTTTACATGGTATTCCTACGAAGAATCATAACAAATGTTAATAAACAATAAATCGAACAAACTAATTGTTAAAATTTACCTTTCAATTCCCACTCACGACAAGTACAACTCCTAATAGCCATGTCAATTGATACTCTTTCCCGACCGTGCTCCCAAGTTGCCTTACAATCGTCCGTGATGCTAACAATACCAACAACACCTGCTTCAATATTCAATTCTATGAAATCATGAACACGAGGGCAAAAACCGTCATCCGGCATGTCCCTCGATTTGGTACGCCTGTCAAGCATACGTTTCCCAATAAAGTTGCAAATGTCATCTAACATCCACATGATCGGACGCTTACGAAAAGGAAGTAAACTGATGTTCAAAGACTCTGCATGATTATTAAGTACAATATCAGATTTGCAAATCGTGAGGAAGAATGCTTTACACCAATGCTCCTTTGGAATCAATCTCATGTACTCATACGCTCCAACGCTGATGCCTCGCAATTCTCCGAAAGATTGATTGAATAATGCCTCCGTTGTTGCCCTTGCGGTACTCAAAATAGCATTATCAATACGTGTTGATGAAAAGCCAGCTTGTGCCACATTTTTGATGATGTGACGAACACAATGTCGCACCTGTAACACAAGTAGTCACCACACAAGAATTGAACATATCAAAACATGTAATACACACGTAGCACAAACCTCTATCCGATGGAATAACGCATCAACCGCGGGTGTTAACCCTTTCCCACGGTCCGACATAATGGTGAACATGTGTCCATTTTTTGTACATATTCCACAATCTCACTTAACCAACTCCCGAAACCACATCCAAGAATCTTTCATTTCACCACCTACAATGGCGTAGGCTAATGGGAATACACCGTTATTTGCATCAATGCCTGAAGCCACTAGAATATGCCCTTGCAATTTTTCTTTTGTGTGAGTACCGTCTATGCAAACAATTGGGCGACATCCGTCCCGAAACCCATCGCGACATGCCTGTGACAATAATGAAATCCCATAATACGAACCATGTAGCATAATATATTGGAACATTCAATACAATAACTTACCCCGGGACATATGTAAATCCCCTCGAATCGGGTACTACCAACAAAAGTTTTGGAGTTTCTCTCTTTTAACACAACAGATGAACCAGGATTCGAAATAAGGTATTGAGCACAATACCTTCTTATGCTTTCAAAAGACGCCCTAGATCCCGAACGAACTAACCGTATAGCATGCTCCCGAGCACGTCTTGCTTTATGTTTCCCCAACTTTAACTTCAAATCGGTATTTACTTCGGATTGCAAGTCCTTAGAACTTATATCGGGTTTCTCCAAAAAACGTTGGTAATACTTCTTTGCTATCCAATATGCAGTGACAGATGAATTGACTTTCTTACGATGGCAATGGGGGTCATGCGGTATAACGGACTTCACACACCACATGATGTCATTGTCTCTCATCGAAACATTGACATACCATAGACATGGACGGTCACCGTCACCTCTACAACGAACAAACAAACGGTACTTGTCATTCTTAACAAAATAGAATTCTCTACCTTCTTTAACGTATAGATCTTCAAGTGTACTCTTTGCTTGAATTTTACTTGCAAAACAAAGACATTTCCTGATCAAGTGGTTCCAAATTATTAAAAAAAGAATAAACATAATGTTCAAAATAATGTTTACTTCGTATAAATAAATACTTACACTAATTGCCTTGCCATCAGTCCTCATTTTGGTTCAAAAATAAGTGAATTTTTTTGTTTTAAACGCATTCGAATGAGGACTTGACATGGGATCCGTAGGGTCATCAATTGGCACGACATGAAGTTGTTCTTCATCATACTTTGCATTGTGACCTTCATCACAATCCATGTCCATACCATCGAACATTGTGTTGAACACACTTTCATCGGAGGACCAGTCGATGCAACTTGTATCTGAGCTATTCCTTGATGCATGAGAATTGTAACCACCTGCACAATCAAGATTGAAAAAATTCAACTATAATGCATTTAAATTCACATAACTACAAATTACATCCATTTCATATTACCAAATTCGGAAAATGCGTTCGAGTTGTCACCCCCGCTAGACATTGCTTCGACAAAATAAATTGAATAACCTACAACAATTAAATATGCCACTAAACCAACAACAACAACAATTAATAAAGATAACCAAATTACCTTTCGCGCCTCAAAACCAAAATTCACCAAAATAGCAACGTAGAACACCAAAACACAAAACAATCATAGCACAAAATTTACATATTACAACTAACACAACAAGAACCATAATTCATACTTCATATCGCAACTTCATAAACAAAGCTTCAAAAACAACAATGTAACGCTACAATAACAAAAACATCGCTGAAACACAACAATACTAACAATTTGGATGAACAAAAATAACTTAACTACGCAAGCATCGGATGAACAAAAACACAACAATACTAACAATTTAGATGAACAAAAATAACTTAACAACGCAAGCATCGGACGAACAAAAACACAACAAATCTAACAATTTGTGCCGCTAGGGTCTGAACCGAGAAAATGCCCAAATTTCGCGTTTTAGAACACAACAACGCTAAAACTTTGCGCCTGTTTACGACTAACAATTAATCTGCCCAAATTTTGCTTTTCAGAACTTAACAACGCAAGCATCGGGTGAACAAAAACACAACAATACTAACAATTTGCGCCGCTAGGGTCTAAACCCTAAACCGAGAAAATGCCCAAATTTCGTGTTTCATAACACAACGCTGAAACTCCGCGCCTGTTTACGACTAACATCAAATTCTGCCCAAATTTCGCTGTTAGAACACAACAAGAACTTCAAATTTGCGTCACTTGTGAGTGAAGAAACAACCTTGAGACGATTTTGGGGTTTAAGAACGAAACTCAGAGTTCCAGTGCTTATAGATGAAGTCGGTGAATTACGAATTAAGTCACCTAAGTTCCAATCAATTTACCGCAAAGTTAACGCCGTTAGGGTTACGTGGGGACTGATTTTGCCTCAATTTCAAAAGTTTGGGGACCAAGCTTGTAACTGTCTGTAAAGTTTGGGGACCGGTATTGCCAGCTTAAAAGTTTGGGGGGTGGTATTGCGTCAATGTTTAAACTTTGATGACCAAATTTGCCAAATTGTTAAAGTTTGGGGATTCAATTTGCCAAATTTATCAAACTCTGGGGACTGATTTTGCCTTTTAAAACGTTGGGGACCAATAATGTCAAATTATCGAAACTTTGGGGACCCAACACGCCATTCTCTCTATTGGGAATATATGCACATTTATGTGCTAAGATTGGTTCATGCATTTGTTCAAATTCAGTTAGTTCATTGTTTTTAAGATTTGAATTTTTTTTCTTTATTCGATAGCATAAACCATTCACACTCACTATCAGATTCTGATTTATTTTCAGTTATGTCAATATCAAGGTTTTTTGAATTTTCATCAAAGAATTTTACATGAATTGATTCTATTACTGATATTTGATGTTTAAGGAATACCTTTAATGCTTTTCTATTCGAGGAATATCCTACAAAGACACCATCATTACTTTTGCTGTCAAATTTTCCTAAGTTAATTTTATCATTTTTATGCACAAAATATTTACACCCAAACACATGAAAGTATGCAACATTTGGGGTTTTTTCGAAGAGAAGTTCATAAGGAGTTTTCTTAAGGATACATCTAATAGACACTCTATTTATCACACGATATGCCGAATTTGCAGCTTCTACCCAAAGATATTTAGGGGTTTTATGTTCTAATAGCATTGACCTAGCTATCTCCTGAAGTGTTCTATTTTTTCGTTCGGCTACTTCATTTGTTCAAGAGTTCGAGCACAAGTAAAATAGTGTTCAATTCCTGAGTTTTGACACAAATAAGTGAATTCAAATTTATTAAATTCCCCTCCATTATCATTCTTAAAAATTTTATTTTAAGGTCCATTTTATTTTCTCATTCATTTTTTAAAATTTTAAAGTATAATACAGTTTCAGATTTGAGTTTTAAAAAGAAGACTCATGTATATCTAGAATAATTATCTACAATTACAAAGCACCAACATTTACTCCTATACTAGATGGTTTTATTTCTCCAAATAAATCCATGTGAAGTCTTTCTAATTTTCTAGATGAATTAATTCCTTTAATCTTCTTGAAACTTGATCTAGTTTGCTTAGACTTAACACACACTTCACAATTAAATTTAATTTTGTTGAATGTTTTATCCAGATCCCTAATCAATTCAATTTTTTGTAATTTTGAAATTAATTATATACTAGCATGTCCTAATTTGCTATGTCATTCAAGAGCAATATCACCTTGAGAAATTAGGCATGCATCAAGACTATCAATTCTATTTAACACATAAACATTCTTCACTCGGCATGCTTTAAAAATAAATTCATCATGCTTGCAAACATAACATGCATCTTTGTAAAAAGAAACATCATGTTCAGAATCACATAATTGGCTAACACTTATCAAGTTGTGCATCAAATTATCAACATGTAATATATTTGAAATTTCAAAAGATCCAAATTTAAAAGTTCCCGTACCTACAACATTACCGTTAGAGTTGTCCCCATATGTAACTCTACTACCTCTAGAACTTGAATAGTTAATCAATGAGTCCTTATTTCCTGTTATGTGTCTGGAGCAACCAATATCGAGAATCCATACCTGCATTTATTTAGGAATCCATTTTTTATTAATACTATAGAATTTAAAATTTTCATGCTTTCTTAGATACATCAATCTGTCTATCAACACATTGATGGATATAAATTTTTCATTAGTACGTCTAATGTATGCACGCAAACTAATGATAGTATGATTCAAATGATGTGATATATCTTTCCTCTTAGAGGCATGCATTGTTTTTTGAAATTGTTTTGTATTGAAACCTATACCATGTCTAGTAGAGTTTCCTAAAACAATTTGAGTTTCATGATGATCATGTCTCAAGTTAATCTCAGATACATGTATTGTATTGTCTAGATTATCAGTAGTAGTAGCTTTCACAAACTTTCTCATAAAAGAGTCAGTTATTGTAGGGATAAAAACAGTTTTATCCACACTTTTAGTTTCAGTATTAACAGTAGGCAACGAGGAATCAAACCAATCAGGAGTAAAGCATTTAACAAATTGCACAGAGTTCTTTTCACATGTTTTTTCAGAGTTTGAATTGAATCCTAGACCTGTTTTATCAAAGAAGTTCTTTTGAACACTTAAAATTTTATTTAGACACATTGTACTAGGGTTATTTCAATGTTCAGTTTTTGAAAATTCTCATTTTTTTTCACTATGTTTTCATATTTGTTTTCAAGTTTATAATATTTTTTAACCAGTTTTGCAAATTCCATAAGCAAATCGCTGCATTCTTCAGAATTGTTTGAACTAACCTCAAAGTCAGATTCAATCTGATTTATACCAACCAAGGCAAAGTTATATTCACCAAGAGAAGCATAACCACAGTTTTCATATTCGCTTGATGAAGACATTTCTTCATCAAGTAGAGTTTGCAAGACTGATTTATTCTTTTCGGGAACCCGTTTCAATAGAGGACAGTTTGTTCTAATATGACCTGGTTTCTTACAGTTGAAGCATATAATGTTCTTCATTTTTTCATTTTCAGTTTTAGAAGATTTTTTTGCTTTCAAGAGTTTCTGATTTTTTTTTGGCTAGTAGAGAGATCTCCATGTCTGAATCACTTTCAGATTCAGTCATATAATCTTTGCTAGGAGGTTCAGACGTACTGGACTTTACATATTTTATTAGACTTAGGTTTTTGTTTAAGATTTTTACAGTTGAAGATTCAGTGGACTTTAGAGCGAGAGAAGAGCATCTTTCAACTAGTTGTTGTCTACTCCTAAGATGTAATTCCTTAGTTAATAAAATTCCAAACAATTCATCAACACTTAGAGTATCTAGATCTTTGGTTTGTTCTATGGTTGTCCTAAGGATCTCCCATTTATTATCTAGACTTCCAAGGACTTTAGAGTTTTTATCTTCGTTTGACATTTTATGACCTAACAATTCCATTTCATTTACAAGGAGAATGAAGCGTTGCTGCAGGTCAATCATAGATTCATCACTAAGCATTAAGAACATTTCCAACTATTGTTTAAGCATATTAAGTTTGGTTCTTCTAATTCTAGAAGTTCCTTCATACAGTATTTCAAGTTTAGACCATGCTTCATGTGCAGTTTTACAACTATATATTTTGTTAAACTCACTAACAGTCAATGCTTAAAATAAGGCACTCGAGCATATAGTATTTAATTCAATAGCATAATCTTTTTCAACAGAAACAGGTTCGAGTTCCATGTCTGGTACTAAACCTGTTCCATACACAACACATCTATAGATTTTTAAGTCTTGTTTGAGGAATGTTAGCATATTTGTCTTCCAGTAACCAAAATATTTTCTGTTGAACTTTGGTGGTTTATTTAAAAACCTTCATGTTTTAACGTGGTTACTCTCCTTAGACGCCACATCCTTAGATTCACCCGTATCAGTCATGCTTAATCACAAATTACAGTAAGTAAACACAACACTAAAACAAGCAATCAAGTAAGCACACAAGCAGACATGCAATTAACAAATATTCAAGGTGTTGGGAAAATTCCCTCTTCCCGGAGAAGAAAAGAATTTCCATTATCCGGGGTCTCCCGTTATCGGGGGTCGGATCGAATTTAAATGATGAGAACCGAATGTAAATGAAGAAAGGTAAAAGACACAAGATTTACCGTTCAAACCCAAAACTGGGAAAAACACGTGACTGATAAACCTCGGCCGTGAACTCACTATCACAAGAAGAATAGAATTGATTGATTACAATTGTTTTCATGAGACCTATATTTATAGAGTCTAACTAGGATCTAATCTAGGAAATATTCTACTGAATATTCTACAATATTCTCTTTCCATATCTTTGACCGCATCTTCCATATATATATAACAAGATATATTTGCATATATTTTTCCATATATTTCTCCAAAATATATCTTCATATCTTCTTCCATATATATCGCCAACAGAATATATCTTCTTCCATATATATATAACCAACTAGATATATCTCAATATCTTTTCCATATATACAACCAATAAGATATATCTCAATATCTTATTCCATATATTTAATGCGTCAATTAAGGAAAGATATTTCCCCTCGATACTCTCGAATCCCAATCCAAGTCTAATCCGACTTCTATCAAATAGACTCATCACAATCGTCCAATCGATATCCTTAATAGATCCGAGATCCATCAATTTGATCAACATCACCGCTTCATGTTAGGTTTCCCCAGGTCGGTCTTTCACCATCGAACCCTTCGACTATCACCCGACCTCCATTCCTAACACAATGAGCTAATTAACAGAATACTCAACTAAATACGATTATTTAGCAAGTACCCCGCATCTCCACCACTTGTTGTTTTTTTTAAAATCCTATTTAGTTCTACTATTCAGAAAACAGAGAAATAACACACAACGATTTTAAAGTGGTATCCGATCACGATTCTTATATTAGAATCGATCGTATCAGAAATCCACTAATTACCCTGCGATATATTTCACTAATTAGCAAATTGTTGAAATGTTATTCACAAAGAAATTTCACACACAAACTAATCAAGAAACACACAATATCGCAAGTAATTAAAACGCAAGATTTAGGGTTAAAGAATGCTCAGTTATTTCCAGCAAGCCGTAAGTTTCTGCAATCACACATTCAAGATTGACTGACTTAGATATGTGAATACAGATCTAAGATCAAGAATCGGTAGGGTTTTACTCAAAGATATCATGCACACTAATAACCAAATTAGTAGTTAAGAAACAAATCGAGTCAAGATTTACCGTTTTGTTTAGATCTGCTCGTGAAAATTCAGATATGGCTTCACAAAATCAACAAACTCAAACCAGAAGTTCGAGTAAGTCACTAATCAGAGCACTACGAGTGTTCAAGTTCAACCAGTGAACATAAACAGTGCGGTAGTAGTTTTCATATAGGTTTCGTGAGTATGGCTCAGAGATATCCAAGAGATTAGTCACACAAACAAGCCAAAAAACGTAGCAGCACTCAAGACGATATTGAAGAGTCAAGAAGATTTACCGTCACAAGAATCGCACACAGCCGTTTAGGGTTTCAGAACATCTGAATAATGAAGATTAAGTCTTATTTATACGTCGGCCTAACCGACTCAAGGTCCTTATCATTAACGGGTCACCTGACCGAGTAACAGATGTTATCACATTGTCCAATAACAAAGCCCAATCTCAGATGTTATCACACAGCCCAATCACAAAGCCCAACAATTAGATTATAAATGATATAGCAAATGATCAATACCAACATTTCTATCCGGGGCAGAATCGTATGTACATAGATACTGTTGGAATATGTCAAAGGGCCCGATTTATTATGAGATAGCTGGCTTAGTACCGAGCATGTTTCCGTGGAAAACGGGGTGCAAGTTTATACCTGACTCCTCCATGACACGCCGGCGAGGGTCGCGCCCTCGTCGAAGGCTGGTCCATTTCCGCAGTGGCCCCGGGTGCAAGTATATACCGGCGGCAAGAGTTTGATGGCCTGGGTGCAAGTATATACAGACGGCGAGAATGTGATGGCCCCGGTTGCAAGTATATATCGGCGGCGATGATGTGATGGCTCCGGGTGCAAGTTTATACCGGCGGCGAGAGTGTTATGGCCCCGGGTGCAAGTATATACCGGCGGCGAGAGTGTGATATCCCCGAGTGCAAGTATATACCGGCGGCGAGAGTGTGATGGCCTCGGGTGCAAGTATATACCGGCGGCAAGAATGTGATGGCCCCGGGTGCAAGTTTATACCGGCGGCAAAAATGCAATTACCCCGGGTTCAAGTTTATACCAGCGGCGAAAGTTTGATTATCATGGGTGCAAGTTTATACCCGGAGACAACGTGCAAGTGAATTGTGGGTGCTTTGTGAGGCCTTATGAGAATGAGATGATCTCTGGTGCAAGTTTATACCCGGAGACAACGTGCAAGTGAATTGCAGGCGCTTCATGAAGCCCTATAAGGATGAGATGATCTATAGTGCAACTTTATGCCCCAAGAGAACGTGCAAACAAATATGCAAGTGATGTTATGAGTAAGATAATCTCGAGTGCAAATTTATACTCAGCAAGAATGCAAGTTCGTCAAGGTCATATTTCTAGGAGAAATACTAAAAGTCGTTTGTGCGATAGAGACATCAGTGTTCACGGAATTCATGGCAGATTATCTCTGAAGAAATCTTGTTATCTATTGTCCGAGAAAGAATTTATGAAACCACATTGTTACATGATTGGTTTACCTCATCCCCGAGGGGTAAATTCTGCTAAAAGATCATACATTTTCAATTGCGATTGGAATGGCCGGTATGAGTTTTGTGATCGTATTTATGGTTTTCAATTAAGTAAACGATCAAAATGGACAAATATTCGCCTTATGGTTTGCATTCCACAAAATGTTATGATTACTGGGGACTTTTTCAAATACTTGGAATTATCGAAAAAATTATTTGTATGACTATCTGACATCCGTACCCGCTTCAGGGGATATCTAGGATTCAAATCATGCCGAAAGATTATGTATCTTTAATCGGCAACTTAATCATATGAAAAGTTATTATTATTTCAAAAGTTAACTTCTTGATCCAGGTTATTCGGAGTCAGACTTTTATTAAAGAGATCAGGGAAATTGAAAAGAAATAAAAAAAAAATTATATGACAAGGAATACTAAGTTATTTACTATCGGGAGAATAGTGTTTATTATTGGAGAAATTTTGAAGCCTCGACTTCATTCGTTAAACTAACCAAGTTACGGCCCTATAGCACGGACTTCATTATTTATGAAGGCGTATTTTCATTTACTGTCAAATTGACCAAGTGATGGTCTTATGGTATCACTTCTCGTTAGTTATGATCGGGCACTCTCAAGTATTACAGAAATTGCAAAGTGATACCCCTACAAAAAGGACTATTGACTGGAAAATTCATCATTTAGGCTTAATCATCTGCACATGCATTTACTTGTCGATGGATCGTATTCATGGATTTCATTCAGATAAATGATCAGAGTAGCCAATTATTCACCCTATGGTATGAATTCAACTAAATTCTATTACGACTGCGGGCTCCCAGTTATAATCAAAGCATTCGAAGAAGTGGCCCATGGTAAGGAGCATTCTGAGAATAATGTTTGACATATAAGGATATCTAATGGCACTGAGATTTGCCTATTTGGTAACTAAGAGGTCTCATTCATGGTAGCTTTGATAGCTTATAACACAATAGTTTGCTTATTGGTGAATGAGCAATTTTATAGATTAAAACATTCTCGAGAAAGATTGTAAAGCGGCATACGAAGTGGATTCGTTTCAGACAATAAGTAAAGAAAGACATTTGTCTCATCCATACCACATAATATTCGTTTGATAAGTTGGTAGAACTGTCCCATATGATGACGTATCTTTGTCTCGAACAACGTTGTGTCCCTTGCTCATTCTCCGGATGTCAACTAGATAAGTCAAAGAGATAGAAGCAAGTTATTGTTGGGCGCTCGGTTATGTCAATGATGAACAAGCTGAAGTTTGTTAAGTGGATGAGCCTGTATTTTTATCTCGTGTGACCGGCGTATTTTTTGTTTATGGTTGAAAGAACCAAGAAACTGGCCTCGATGTATTAAAATCGCTTCCTTAAATGCGGTGCAACACTCGAGGGCAATCCCCTTATGTATAGTAAGTAAACTTATGTTACGATTTCATCTACGATAAGAGATGCCTAACCGAGGTCCGTATGGAAGCGATCAAGTAAATATCCTCGAAAGGTCTATACTCTTTCGACATATGGCGAATGACTCTTAAGTATTTTATGGATGCCTCGATTTCATTATTTATGAGAGGGAAGGATTAGCACGTTGTTGTGTAACACGTGCGTCATTATTTATGGTCATTATGTCTAGAGAGTTATTGCGTGCACGACACATATTATCCTATTAACCGTCGAAGATGTCATAAAGTCGTTTTATGGATGATATGGATTTTCATACCCGAGATAATATGAATATAACAACAATTATTATTAGGCTTGATCAAGTTGTGAGATTTTATGAGAGACGGGACGAAGTAAAGGCAAATCTTAAATTCACAAATAAAGAAAAGTGATTTGAAACGGAAGTGGAGGCTTATCTTATCAAAGGAAACATAGGAATGATTAAATTGAGGAGATAGAAATATAACGGTTCTTGTCTTTTTTATGAGGCAATTTTAAGTTATTGCCCTAGTTTCATGTTGTTCCCTATATGATTCGCAGTCAGGGCTTCTCGGTTTCTTTTCTTAAAACTCATAGAATTCAGTTAATGTCTTCCGATGCGAAGTTCTCCCAGCAACAAAAACTTACTTCAGAAAGTATCTTAATTTTCAGATAATATATGTGGGAAGTAGGAATAGAGGGAAGGTAATAACCCTACCGGAATCGGTATGTCCCTCTACACAATATTCAATGACCGACAAAGATACTATTTAGTTGAGCCCTACTTTCTATACTTAGATGTCGGCTAAAGACACTTTGTTTTTTATGAGGTTGTATCTAAAAGAGACAATAAATCATCATTTCGCCTCAAAGTTTGGAACTCGAATCCAAATTTAAATGTTACTCTTCATGTTTAATCACATGGCCTTGTTTATTTCAGCGGCCCCTGACTAAGAAAGCAAGCATGATATATAGACAATAACCTTTACAGGTAGCCGGTAATCGAGCTACATATAAAAGATGCACATGATCGACCGTAAGCGTAAAATAGTTCCCCCGAAATAGTGAGAATGGCAAAGGAGTAAGTACCAACCTCCTGTTGAAGGTGAGAATGTGATGTTCTTGTTCGAAAGTGGGGATATCTTATGCAGGAAAAAGATATATGAGCTCGAGGTCGTAGAGTAACAATCACGACGTGAACAAGATTGAATTACGAAGTTGAGAAATCTAGCGATCCCCCTAATTTGTGAAGAGCTACATTTTGATGAAGCCATAAAGTCAGAGCTTCATGCTAATATTGAAACCTCTTGATAGGCAGTTAAAAATATTTTCTAAATTCGATTGCTTAAGATTAACGAATCGAAGTGGTGCAGCATAATTTCAGTGTATAATGAAATGCGTTGGTACGCAAAGTAAAGAGCGATATATATATGAACATACCCTCCGAGTATGAAATTCTCGATTGAACTCGGAATCTGATACACTTAATGTCAGCCATACGATTTTGGCCTTATTCATGGTTTTCTCAAAAAGTGTATGAACGAGTTCTAGACTTCTAGACGAGCTGATATACTATGGTTTACGACTCATAATATGAATATGCAAACCAGGGGACTATTGATATTGTCCGGAGTTATTTATGTAATTATGATAACCTCGGGGTTGGTCTAACGTGGCTAAATGGTATTTTTTATTTTCTATTATATTTATTGAGTTATGTGATTTCGAGGGTAGTCTCATAATTTGGGTATGTCAGGCCCATGTATGAGGATTCTGGTGGGATTTTGAGTTGTTTTGGATGATTTCTGTCGGAAATGATGCTATGGGTATTTTCGTAATTTGGCACTCGGAGAGCTCCTTAGCAATCTTATGCCATATTTTTTGCTATCTCCTAAGCATTCGGAGACGATAAACTGGTGAAGAGTATTCTCGGGTATTTTCTCGACATTAAGCGCTACTAGTACTCGATCGGGGTGCATTCTCGAAGTTCCAGGACACTATGACACTTATAAAAGGTTTAATTTGATATTTTCTAAGTAAGTTGGGATAATTTGACTAAGATTGGACTTCTGGACCTTAAGTTGACTTATTGGGCAGAGTTTTTCTATAAATACCAGACCCTAGGCCCCAGAAAATGATTCAGACTCTTGGGACACTTCCCAAAGCTCTCGGTTTCGCGAATTTGTAACCCAGTCGCGACTTTTTGTCAAAACATCGCGAGAGCCCTTGCTCAACTCCTACTCGCGACTTTGTGAGCAAAAAGTCGCGAGAACTTATACCCATGCTGCAGTCGCCAGATTTCGTCTCCTGCCCCCCGACTCACGAGTTTTCGTCACTTAGCCACCCTGACTTGCGACTTCTTGTCTCTCTCGCGATATTTCGCATGTAGTCGCAAAATTTTGATCGAAAACTCACAAGTTCACCACCTTCGACTTTGTGCATGTACCACTCGCGACATTGTGTAGGGGTCGCGACTTTTTGATGTTGAACCGCGACCACATGGCTAGCCGCATGGACTTGACTCCCCACTCGTGACTTTGTGGCCACACTCGTGAGATTGTGTCACAAAGTCGCGACTCCCTCCTCCCCAGGCGATACGGAGTGGATTTAATCGTTTTTGTTCCATTTTCATTCGGATTATCATTATCTCTTGATTGTATTTGTATCATTTGATTGTTATAGTGGAAACCAAGGTAAAGCTATGCTCTTCCAAGGACGTAAGCTCACACATTGTCGGCCCAACCTCGTATATCGCTCGTGTTCTCACAATATTTGAATTCAAAATTACATAAAAAATTTACTGATCTAAAACAAACTCTCTAAAATATTTTTAGACGAGATCAAGGAGATAGCATGCATCATACCTAGGGCCTTTAGGGGTAATGGCTGAGGGGATGCTACAAAGGAATGGAGCTCGACGAGCCTCCTAAAAATTTGAAAAGTTATCATAGATGTAATTGTTCGTACCCGTAAAGAACTTAAACGCACCAATAGTATAATGACAAGATATGATGACCACACTGCCGTTGAGAGAAATTCCCTCCTTTGAGTCTGTTAGTCTCTCTGGTTCAAGTCCAGGATGGCCCAACTGCGATCTCAACCGCGTTTTCCATATCATGAGTGAGCTTTCTTTGAAAAATGTCATCAAGCCTCGCACCAATTTTTTGTTCCCAATACTTATTGTTTGGATTGCTTAATCCTCTGTAAACTCACAATGTTATATAGCATTTCGTTGAGACCATTCTTTTGCCACTGTGATTTATCTATTCATTTTAGGGGCTTCACGTAAAATATATTGTGCTCTCTTAGTCTTCACAATCCAATTAAATTATCAACTAAAATGTAAGAACTATAAATAGTAAGAATTTCAAATGGGATGACTCTTAAGTCTTAATACTTAGATTATGTTGTGTATGTATTTTGAAAATTAGAATGCACTTTAAGGATTTGTTTTCATAATGTGATTATAGATAAAAAAATATTGAATGTTCTGTAATGCATAAATTGAATTGTAGAATAAGAATGATGTTCTGTATAAAATTGGATGAATAATGTATTTCAAGTAAGAAAATATTTTATTACAATTGTTGTTATAAATAATATTATACCTGATTTAATTAAATTTGAATATTGCTAATAAAAGAAAAATACATGCAATAAATAACACTTAAATAATTTAATACCACACTGAGTTTTCTATAATGTTTTACAAATGTTATCTATTTTTATCTCTATAGTAAATCAAAATGATAATTTTCGATTTTTCATATTCTTCACTAATTCGGTCAATCCTACGTTTCTTATTTTTATCGGATTTATACAAGTTAGACTCATCGTCGGTAGCATTTACACGATGAAAGAAATTATGTATTATTATGGTTGTACGTTAAAGATATATAAGAATAAATAACTTACAAATATGTCGAATGACGTTCTAAATGTGAGATTGTTGTATGTTTTAAAGAAAAAATATTTTTTTGGAATACATAAATGTTATAATATTCTATAAAAACTACAATAATGCATTCTAACATCAAAATTTATTTTGAGTACACATTGAAAACATAGAAGTAATCTTTTTATGGGTATGGCATAATAGTGATGTACAACATCCCAGGAAGTATAGGAAATGTATTTATTTATTTGTTCAAATTTTATAATATTTAACATTCCAATCTGACAGCAGCGCAGAATGGAACTGAACTAAACATGAATATTGACACTAGAGGTTCAGATCAACATGATTGGAAAGGAAACAAGAAAACATGCCAAATCTATGAATCTGGATCAGTATCAGGAACCAAACCCACCAGTAAACAGATCCCCGAGCAACAGCCCTCCGAGGAGACCAGCTCCCAATCCCAGACCCAAGTTGTTCCTTTTCTGGGCTGGTGGTAAACCGAAACCAGGCTGCGGCAGATACTGTTGAGGCTGAGGGTATCCGTAGGCCGTTGATGGGTATCCATTGGGTGGAGGATTGTAAACTCCGGTTGGTGGCGGTGGGTACCCTGAAACCGGAGGATAAGCTCCAGTGCTCCCGGGCTTCCCGTATGGATCTGGTTTTGGGTATGTTCCCGGCGGAGGATATACTCCGGAGTTCCCGGGCTTGCCGTGTGGATTTGGAGGTGGGTAAATTCCCGGCGGAAGATAAACTCCAGCGTCCCCGGGCTTGCCGTGTGGATTTAGAGGTGGGTATGTTCCCGGCGGAGGATAAACTCCAGCGTCCCCGGGCTTGCCGTGTGGATCTGTAGGTGGGTATGTTCCTGGCGGTGGATATACCACAGTGCCCCCGGGCTTGCCATATGGATCTAGAGGCGGGTACGTCACCGGCTGCTGATAAATTGAACTGGGACCGGGTGGGTATGCCACGAAGGGCTGATTATCAGCTTTTCCTGGAAAATCGGTCTCTTGAACGGCTGATGGGTAGGGCGGAGCTGTGGCTGCGGCCCACGCGCCGGAAGGTTTGTCGCTAAATTTGTAAGAAAATGAGATCTGGCCTTTGGGTTTACCGTCCGGTTTTCTCACCTGGTAACTGACGAACACCTTCCCGTCGGAGTTGCCCTTCGTTTCAGATAATTCTTTCATAGGAACGTGGACTTGTCCCACCTCTTTATCTCCCAAAACTCGTTGGCAAACGAGTTTGAAATCCAGCCTAAGACGATTCATCTTCAGCTCCGCCTCGTCGACGGTGAATTTCATCGGAAAATTCCAGGTGGGGTTCATGTCTCCATCGTGATCCACCGATGATTTGGTTTTCTGATTGGGTGTTCTTTCTCCGCCGGTGACTGTAACCTCGGCATAAACATCCATCTTCGTCATAAGGTTGACTTTGTTCAAATCCTTTGCAGATAGAAGAGTAATCTCCATAACCCGATGATCATCCATATTTCTCTCTATTCCCAGATCCAATACAACAAAATAACTCACCTGGCAGTTCTGAAATAATTAAATCCACTGTTACGAAGAAATAAAATGGTTGTTGAAGGGAAGACAAAGAAGAATTAGTCAAGATAACGTGGCCGCGTTAACATTCGCCAAGTCAATGAAACAGGTTTGAAAATTAAACAGAAGAACCAGATCATCACTGCTACTGCTTAGGCATACTCTTATTTGCATAATCAATGTATTTGACTTCACATCATTATCTTAATAGGAATAATACAGCACAAAGAAGGGTGATTTTGAGCTCCTTTTTTTGAATGGAAATAGGAAGTGTTCATTGATTTAGAATGACAATGAGTTATTCTCTCAATCTAAATTTATCACAGAGTTACATCAACGACTTTATAATATTCTCATAAAGCCATTTATGTAACAATAAACTATGCGATGATCTACCTCGTTATTTAACAATATAAAAAATTGCATTTGTAACCCCAATATAAAGTTTAAAATATAGAGTAACATCTTAAAAGATTATGTGGTTCCTAGAGAACGAAAACCTCGTTGTGAGTGAAATAGGCAATCACCAACTCCTTGTTGCGTTGAGTAATTCCTTCAAACTATGGAGAAGAGTTTGAAGACACTTTGTTCCAACAAATTATTGGAATTTTGGTGTATTTGACTGCTACTAGATCAAATATTATGTATGCATAAGTATTATCTGTAGGTTTATGGAGCATACAAAATATTCTCATTACCTAACAGCAAAGAAAATTTCAGATATCTACGAGGTACCATGAGTATAGAATTTTCTATAAGAAGAAATTTCATATAGATTTATGTAATTTCACTTATAGTGATTATGCGGGAGACATGGAATGTCAAGAAAAATACATTTGGTTATGTTTTATGTTAAACTCAAGAGCTATCTCATGATCATATAAAAAGTAATCAATTGTAACTTTGTGGCAACAACTCGTTGTGCTTGTCAAACAAAGTGGTTAAAACAATATTATAGATATTACTCAACTGAAACTTGATAGACCAATTATCATATATTGTGATAGTAGTTCTATGATCAAGCTATCTAGATATCTGGTGATGCATGGCAGAAGAAAGCATATTGATGTTAGATTCCACTTCTTAATAGACTTAGTCAAGAATTGAACGAATGATTTGGTGCATTGCAAGAGTGAAGATCAGACTGCTGATATCTACACAAAAACACTCAATATACATGTGTTTCAGAAACTCAGAAAGATACATGGAATATGTCCATATGATGAATGAAGTTCTTATTCATTTAATGTTTTCAATATCTTAATTTCCGAGTCTGTTTATGTTTTCTTGAGTTTAAGGGAGACTTTGTTGATGCATTAGATTAAGGGAGACTTTGTTGAATAAGTGATGCTCCTATCTCATATCATGGATTGTGGCACATGATTATGGTTACTGGGTTAGTTGTTAAGTGGGATTGTTAGTGGTGTGGTGGGAATGTTAGTGAGTTAGTGGTAGTTTATCAATTCTTGTGTCTTGTTTATATAAGACTTTGTGTTTCTTGATAAATCATATATGTTTTTTAGTATTCTTTAATTTCTATGCTTTTAATTTAAGATTAGCAGAATCTATTTGTTAACATATTTCACTTTAACCCATCTGCTATTAAAATCACCATTTCACCTTGGAGGTTTCAGAACACCTCAAAAGGTATCCCGAATGATCTCATGTCCTGCAAAATCTAAAAAATACCCACATCAATCTAGAATATTTAGAAAACTCAAAACATATCGAAAAACATACCTGACAACTCCTAGTGTGTCTTTGCAAAAATATCTATGTACAATATCAAGCATTCCTCGATTTAGATACGTCCTGAGCATTTTCAAGACATACTTCAAGATAAGGTATCCCCTTCTGCTTTTAGGTTGTCTAAAGTTTGATCCATATTATGATAGGATTACTGAAATTCTATATCATAATTAACACAACGGAAGCAATATCTGAATTCATCATTATGATGAATAATCTGAAGAACATCGGAAATCGGAAGAATGATCTTCAACCTGATCGTAAGAAGATGGCCAGATGGGAAGTGGAACGCATTCTTCTTCTTACTCAAACTAGGACCATACCTCATATATATAAATGAGTTTGGACTAATTGCAAATCCACCCATCAAGAAATTGCAATTAAGTCCTCAGGAATTCCATACATTAATAATTGACCCTCACATTATAATATTAAATGATTATGGTTTATATCATAATATTGATCATCAAATTAGACATCAACCTTATTACGGTAACAATAAATGTGATCAAATACTTACATGTGCGTCCACATGCATAATAGTATATATAAGAAGACAACACATAATATTAAGTCTATATTATTAGAATCAATATTCTAACATATTATACTTTAGATCAATAACAATTTGTTTATTATCAGATTGGACACAACAGGCCGATTTTAGCATTCTTGAAATGATTTGGTAATGTAGGCACTTTTTGTTTATTTATTTTGTGCTAGTATACACAGTTAATCTAGTGATGTTTAGGTAGGTGGAAGCTTCAAGCTTAAATGGTCTATGTTATCTTGTTTCCAATTGTTAGAATTATTGAGAATAAAGATGGAGAATTTAACAATTACCTGGATCCATTGGAATCAATCGGATCTCACCGTACAACAAAGTAGTCGAATATATCAGTAAATCGAATGGTGGGTCTTCCACATCAATACGTATTTCTTAGAGAAGTCCTTTAGGTTTCTCCCTGGGTCAATCTCTCGATAGGATAGAGAATAGATCTGAAAGAGTACGTATGACTTGGGGACCATGACCATATTTATAGACGGCAATTAGGGTTTCCTATTTCAGCCCATCATAGAAATAGAAGCTCAATAGTCTCTATACAATAAAGGTCACACCGTATTTGATACTTTAAGTCTTATTAATTTGATCACTTTTAATAAACTTATAAATAAGACAATTCTCAACACATAATTATTTACATATAAGTCCAACGTTGGATTAAGGATCCAACAATCTCCCACTTGGACTATATGTTACTTTATAATTATGTATTGTATACTTGAACTCAACTTTATTGCCATCACAAAAATATATCCATAAAACAATCTAGTCCATCAATTGTACCAATATAGGACTGAAGCGGCATTCGTTAACTGTAAACTAAACCCATCAACAATTACGAATATCAGCACAAAATAATCACGAAGTGTAGCATGGAAGATTACATGTAATGTGATCAAACATGTCTATTTCCAACTGGTCCATATAACCATGGTGAGATCTAAACCATGTTAAACACAACTTTATCAACAAAGTAAGAAACATAATGCATAAGGCTCTTAAGCTCCCACATAAACTATATATTCTCTAAATGCATAACTCATATGAGTAACATGGCCAACAAACAACTTTAGTGGTAGCCCTTTAGTGAGCTGATCCGCAAGTATGGAGTTATAGTCAATATGCTCCACAGATAATTTATTATCTGCTACTTTTTTTCTCTTACAACAATGTTTTTATGTTGGATATATTTAACATTTCTCGAACCGTTGTTGTCATAGAATAAAACTGTTACAATATATTCACAAAATAACTTGAGTGAACTATAACTAATGATCTCAGTTTAATCCACTAATGATCTATAACTAGTGAACTATCTATATAATCCACTACACACAATAGTTTAACAAAATTGAACAATCAAATCAGAGTCAATATAACTAATGATCTCAAACTTGTCTGACATATGATATGTGAGCAACACTTTGTTTTGTTTTTAAGTAACTAAAAATCAATTTGACTGCTTTTTAATGATCCAATCATGAATCACTTTAATATCATCTTAGCATCCTAATAACATACGCAATATCCAGACGCATACATAATTGGACATAAATCAAATTTCCTATAACTGAATCATAAGAAATCTTCTCTTTTTCTTTTCTCTCGAAGTTATTCTTTTAGGCACTAATTAAGAGAAAATATATTTCCTCCCACATAACTTATGATATACAAAATCATTAACCAAATTCATCTCAAAACAGAACGAGATGATTATTTAATGAATTTTATATATCACTATCTAGCTGTCTACTTGAGCCTTTAGATCCCTAGAAACAGAAGTTTCTAGTTGCATCATATATATATATATATATTCATCAATATCACCAGTGAGAAATATATTCTTAACATTTATATGATATAACTTAAGGTCAAAATGAACTATTGATGTCATTATTGTACTTAAAGAGTCTTTCGAAGAAACCGGATAGAAATTCTCTTTATAGTTAATGTCTTCTTTCTGTGTGAAATCTTTTAACATATGACGAGCTTTGAATCTTTACACATTATCTCTTGAATCCTTCTTGGTTTTAAAAATCCATTTAGAACCAATAGGTTTCATACTTTCTGGGAATGCTGCAAGACTACAAATTTCAGTCTTCCATAAATTTCATCTCTTAATTCATGACATATATCCACTTTTGTAAGTTAGGATTTTCCATAACCTGACGAAGGTTGACTAGGTCATCCTACATCATTCCAACATCCATCTCATTTTATTGAAGAAACGCCACATAGTCACCGGACAATGTTTTTCTTCTCTCTCAAGTGAATCTCCTAAATGACATGACTTCTTGAGGAATTGAAGTTTGATAACTTATGGAGTTGTCAGTTTCAGGAGGATCCTGATGATTGTCTTGATTATTTGTATAATTGAGAATACTATTATAAAAGTTTTGGTAAATTTGACAATATCTATGTGGATATTAATATACTCATCTTCAGAGACAATTTTTCTGGACTTCTCTTCCCTTCCAAACTCAATATCCTCAAAGAAGTCAGTATTTCCCGTTTCGAAAATAGACTTAGTTGTGGGATTATAAAATTTGTAACTCTAAATCTTTCAGAAAACCAACAAAGTAACAACTAGCAGTCCTAAAGTCTAATTTCTTCCTATTGGCCTACAAGGCCTAAATTTAAATGGACATCCCCAAATGAAAAAAAAGATTCAACTGGCTTTCGACCAATCCGAAGTTCATAAGGGGTTTTGACAGTTGTTTTACTTGGTGTTCTATTAAGAATATAAGCTTCAGTTTTTAATGCTTCCCCCTAGAGTGATATAGCTAAGAAATTATGACTAAATATACTCCTTGACATATTCTTAAGTGGTCTATTTCGTCTTTCAGCAACACCACTCATAGTGGGCTAACCCATCATTGTGTATTGTAGGACGATATCACTCACCTTTATAAATTTTGCGAAAGGTCATGGACGGTGTTGACCTAATCCATCATATCTACCGTAGTATGCACCACCACGATCAAATCTGACTTGTTTAATTTGAACATGTCCAAAGTCCGAGCTTTTCATGAATGAGATAATTGTAGTCATGTCTAGAGTAATCATGAATGAATGTCATAAAATAAGTTTGATCATTCATAGAAACCATAAAGAATGGTCCACAAATATCAATATAAATCAAATTTTAAAACATTCATCAACCGATTGACTACAAATCTTCTCTTATTGGTTTGTTTACCTTTATAGAATATACAAATACACTTAAGTCTGTGAAATATAAAGATATGAAGATTTCATTCGACACTAATTTTTCTATTCTCAGAATGGATATGAGGGCCATCTTTTGTACCAGAACGTAGCTAAATTCTCATTTGTTAATTTTATTTTGACACCCCGAGTGATAACATGCAAGGATTCACAATATGAAGTAATTAAATCGAGAGAATAAAGATTATCATAACCAGACAAGAACCAGATCAAACTGAAAGAGAATCTTGAAGTAGACTAAATTTTCCATTTCTAAATGAACAAGAGAAACCAAATTTGTCCAATAACAAAAATAGAAATCAAGTTCCGTCTAAAAGACGGCACAACAAAAAAATATAAATAAGATCCAAATAAAATTCAGTCTTTAACAATAATCTAAATTTTCCGAAAGCTTCAACTTCACCCATGTTGTCATCGCCCACATTGATGTATCTTTCACCATCATTTGGCTTCCGGCAACTTAGGCAACCCTGCATAGACACACTAATGTGAGTAGATTCATCCAAATCTATCCACCATGTATGTCTAGGCATCGAAGTCAAATTAACCTTAGAACAAACCAATGAAAGAATCATACCCTTTCTAGCACGCCAAGCATGATAGTTAGTGCAATGTTTCTTTTCATGTCCTTCACCTTGCCATAAATAACATACAAGTTCCTAGCTATTTCGCCAGTCTACCCATTAAAATAAAACACATTTGCCATTCTACCCATCAATTAAAAAAAACTCTGAAAATTGGCAGACTATAGCTACACATTTGGCGGCTTTGTACTTGAATTATAAAAAGATAAATTTTACAAGGGGTAAAGTTGGAATTTTAAGTCAAATTTTTGATAATTTAGCTTTGAAATCGAATTTATTAATTTAATGATCACATTTTGTCGATATTTATCATTTTTTGAATTTGTTGAGAATTTCAGACATATCAATATTAACCGGTATTTAAAAAAATACCGCTCATTGCAGGTTTTGAACGGTAGGGTCAGATCACACTTGTTTTATTTAAAATAAAAGATATATAGATTTTTTAGAATTAGAAACAATATTAATATAACCCATTAAAATAATACTACAGCTACAATTTTATGGCAGTAGTATAGGTGTAATTCAAAAGTCTTGACTTCTGATGAATATGTATAATTATTTCTTAATAATCTACATTTTCTTTCATTTTCTTTTTTATTATACATGACTCCAATAATACTCATTCAAATCAATCTTTAATTTTAACTCAAATTAAAATATAAAATTTTAGAAATATTTAAAGTAAAAATTAATAAGTTTATTTGATATTTTGAAAATAAAATAAGTTTTATCATTATTTTGGGAATTCAGATAAAAAATTCGTAACGAATCAATAATTTACAAATCGGTATTGACGGGTTTACTATCGATATATGTGATATGTATCAAGTATATTGAATATGTATTGTATTTGTAACATATTAATAAAATAAATAAAATTATTAACCTAACAAAAATACATATTTTTTAACCACTCTCTATTACTATTGTTTCTAATTCTAAAAAATCTATACATCTTTTTTTCTAAATCAAACAAGTGTGATCCGACTCGACCGTTCGAATCCTGCAATGAGCGGTATTTTTTTAAATACCGGTTAATATCGATATATCTGAAATTCTCAACAAATTCAAAAAATGATAAATATCGACAAAATGTGATCATTAAATTAATAAATTCAATTTCAAAGCTAAATTATCACAAATTTGACTTAGAATACCAACTTTACCCCTTATAAAATTTATCTTTTCATAATTCAAGTACCAAGAGGCCAAATGTGTAGCTATAGTCTACCAATTTTCAGAGTTTTTTAATTGATGGGTAAAATGGCAAATGAGTTTTATTTTGATTGGTAGAATGGCAAAATAGCCTAAATTCCTTTGATCCAGAAAATCTATCTTGTTAATTCTTTCTGCTAAGATTATTTGCATCAATTTTATCCATATTTTTAGGTCTATTTTTGCTCTTAGAAGTAATGGCAATATAAGCATTCTCAGTCTTTTCTCACTTCAATCTTTCTTCCTTCTCAACACAATGAGAAATCAACTCATTAAGAGTCCAAAACTCTTTTGACAATTGTAACTCACTTTAAACTGATTGAATTGAGGAGTGAGAAATGTCAAAACCTTTATGCACAAGCAAATTCTCATGAATTTCTTACTTAAGTGCTTTCAATTTAGAAGTCAGATGAGACATGTGCATAATGTACTCCCGAATATTGTCATTACCACTATACTACATCGAGAAAAGATCGGTCAAGGGTGTACTAATTTCTGCCTTTTCACTCTTGACATATCTTTTCTTAATTTATGCTAGAAAATATTTAGTTGTAGTTATCTTTTCAGATATAGTGCCTCTAAATGATTCTGGAATGACCTTTTTCATAATCATGATACTCATGCGATTAGATTTCTCCTACCTTTCCATCTCCCTCTTTTCATCAGGAGTACTATTTTCCGTAATAGATGGGGGACAATCTATCCTTAATGCAAGATCCAAATCCATGACTCCGAGAACAATCTGAACGTTCTCTTGCCATGATTTGAAATTAGTGTCATCCAATATAGGAATCGAATTGATACTTGTAGTGATATTAGTAGAACTTTTAACTGAAAAACAAAAATCACAAAGAGTTAATTTTAGTTCACACCAAAATAATAAATTCAAAATATACTAAATCTACATAATATCGTAACTCTATCAATATTTTATCTTTGGACCAAACATTGACTTGTAAATGATATCCTGGTATAGCAATAAATATTGAGAAAAAATCATGTTGAAAATAAATCTTACTTTGGGCCGATTTATAATCACATGCAAAACAAAATAATACTTACATATTTATTACTATAAACATCCAAATAATTCATCAAATATTATTCTTCCTTTGGGCCGAGTAATATTCACGAAAAAAATGCACAAAACTTTTTATATATTAAAATAAAATCGATTTCCACAAGAGATGTCACTTTGACCACATATTTGCATCAATCAATTTTATTGGAATATATATATGACACAAGTATATTTAAATAGGCAATATTTGAATCTATCACCAAATCAAATCTTGAACATATCTTACTTTAAAATAAAATAAGATATTATGTGCATATCAACAACCAAATAATATTGCACATATTACAATAAACAAGATACACATATATAATATCAAATTGCATAAATATTTAATTCATGCATATCTTAATCTTAATTATGCATATATATTTTAACAATCATGCATAAACGGTAAATAACGAATTAAATCGGTATCAAATAAATCTCCACGGGATGACGATTTTTACCGTATAAAAAAAACCTTAAACTTTTCCTAATTAATAAATTATCAGAATCTAAAGGAAACCCGAAAGATGCCGCAACATAAACCTAATTTTCAGATTTCAAATATCGAAAAAATCTCAGCAGTGCGGCTTTCAAAAAGGTTTTCCGACACATCCAAGATTTAAACTTTACGCCATTATACATCTACTTTAACAAATATGATATCATCCAAATAATAGAAAGCGTAAAATGGTGATGGAAGAATTGATACCAATAAACCCTAATTTTCAGATTCACAAAAAAACGAAAGATCCAGACTTTCTCATAAAGATTTAAACTCAATAATTCAACATGCTCCGATACCAATTGTTAGAATTAGTCAGAATAAAGATGGAGAATTTAACAATTACATGGATCCATTGGAATCAATCGGATCTCACCGTACAACAAAGTAGTTGAGTAGATCAGTAGTTCCGATGGTGGATCTTCCGCATCAATACGTATTTCGTGAAGAAGTCCTTTAGGTTGTCTATGAGTCAATCTCTCGATGGGATAGAGAATAGATCCGAAAGAATACGTATGACTTGGGGACCACGACCATATTTATAGACGGCAATTATGGTTTCATATTTCAGTCTATCATAGAAATAGAAGTTCAATAGTCTCTACACAATAAATGTCACACCGTATTGGATGCTTTAAGTCTTATTAATTTGATAACTTTTAATAGACTTATAAATAAGACAATTCTCAACAAGATCCAACACCAATCACTTCATTATAGCGATTTGCTTCATAAATATATTTGCCCCAAATTGGATTAAAATGTACGAGTCTATATCTTTCGGATCTTCATTGGGTATGCTTTTTAAACGAATCCTAAAAAAGTTCACGTTTTCGGCTCATACAATCATGTCTTTTGGCTAAAGAAGTAAAAATACAAATCATTTTAGAGAGAATGTATGTATTTTCCATGAATATTTGGGTCTTTGGCCAGTCGTGCATAAATTCGGGCTCAAACCAAATGATAGTATATTTAAAATAATAAACTAAGACCCAAGTAAGATCCAATTTTGTAGATAACCAATACTACTCGGATTTGTCAGATTTTGAGTTCGACCCGCCATGTGTAAAATAATAGAATATTGGGAAGAAATTTAGAGATGGCAAAAAAACTCAACCGGATATACTACCCTATCCTATCTGTGAGGGTTGGATTTTTGGTAGGTATGGAGAAGGCAAAGGTTTAAAAATGATAAAACCGCCATGAGGTAGGGTGGATGTGGATTTCTACTCAATCCCAAACACATACTCATCCTATTCGTCAAACTTAATGTAATATTTAAAGTTTTTATATCTAATTTTTTTTAAAATATATTATATGTCAATATGTTTGTATTCATGATATATAATTATGATTAAATTTATTAAATTTATAAATTATAATAATAAGAATATATCTTATCAATTTTATAAAACTATGTTTATTTGAATGAATGTATTTTGGTGTTATCATAATATTTTTGTTTATTTTGAAATAAAGTATAATGTAAAAGTGATGTCAAAAATTTAGGAATTGTGTATTTTACACATGTTTATGAATGAACATCGACTATAAAATGACGATTTTTCGTTCATTTTTTGGTAATCGATTTTGAAAGATTTAAGTGTTATTTATGTAATTTTTAATATATAAATATGTTATTTACACTATTTTAAAATTTAGATATATTTTAAAACTTTTTAAGGTTAAGTGATAAAATAAAAATTATATTCATGTTTAAAAGATTAACAATATTAAAATTAAACAAGAATTACTTTTAATCTATTAGATTAAATATGCAATTATAAATATTAGAAAAATATTTACAAACTTTTTGAGTGTAGAGTTTTTTATTATAACAATTTTGTACTATTTTTATCATTTTCAAAGTTTGATATTTCTTAAAATTATTTTAAAATTTTGATATGTTTATAAATATCAGTCATAAATAAAAACAATATATTTTATAATATTTTTTATTTTTTATTTTAAATATTTATAAAAAAATAAAAAATATATTATTGAAAAAAGTAAAAAAAAATTATTTATAATTTTTATTATTTGAAATTTTCCGTGAGTTGAATTATTCGCCGTGTGACGGGTATTCACATGGTTATGACACATATTTGAATATTCAAACCCAATGTGAATTTGGGACATGCATAGATTTGAAGTTATAAGTGGTGGGGCGGACGTGGATTTGATCAAACCCTACCCAAACCCAATGTTTTAAATTTCAAGGATACCGGAAATTTCGGGCCTACCTAATTTAGTGTTGTTGGGTCGGGTACATGTATTTCAGGTCGGGTTTGGTTTTAAAAAAATAAAATATGAATATTTTATAATTTAATTTATTTTAATATTCATGTATGGATCTGGTACATATTCGGTACACCCGACATATATCCGATATACCGATCTAATGAGCTTGTCATGTATACCGACCGGTACCGACTTTTAAAATATTACAAAAAATCTCCCCATTAAGATCCCTACTAAGAATCAATGCATTTAGTGTTGTTAGATGGTTTCCCACTTGAGTTCAGTGTATCTTGCTTGGAAACCACCCACACTTTTGTGCAAACTATTATTCTATCTCTAATTGTCTCATCAAGACCTCATTTTTTTGTTTTTCTCAAGGATCCATCATCTCATTGGCTTGTTGACGGGGCCAATTAGAGCAACTACGATATTCGACTCTTTCGGTATTGCCATGATGTTCAACTGTCGTATGAGTTTTATTACATAATCTCAGCTTCTGCCTAAATGTTGAAATTCTAGAATTTGATCAAAATTATGATACAAATATATAATGTATAAGAAGAGAAGATCACACTATAAAAACGTAAACAAATCATTATGAATGGTACTCATTTCTTTTTATAAATAAATCCAAATTTCATCATTGTTATGGTCCCTTTTTAGGGGTACCAACAGTCGTCCGGTTCGTTTAGCGAACGAACTCGGTTCTGATTTGTTTTTGTTGTGGAAGACGATTAAAAACTGGAAATAAACGGTGGCACGACTATGTATAGTGGAAACCCCAGGAATTGGGGTGAAAACCACTTGACTAAGAGTAGATTATACTCTTAGTCTGTTCACTAATCGAATAATTCATAATGAATACAACAGAGGCTTAATGAAAATGACAAGGGAAAGAAAGCAGTAAGAACTCCGGCAGGGTAACGGTCTGTTCTTACGCGTCCAAAAGGTTCTGCTATTTCCGTCGTCGCGCCCTGTATTTATAGAATTAACGGCGTGTGTAAATCACGCTCTGTAACCCCCTCTGACAGGTTTGTTAGAGGTTGTTATCGCGGGATGTAAAACGAGGTTGGGACCGAGGCGTGGTCTGCGTGATCGGGCCCGAAGCGTGGTAAACGTGTGGAGGCCCGAAGTGTGGAAAACTTGAGCTTGTAACCGTTCGGACCAAACCAAGGAGCCAGTTACCAGAAAACGCTTTATTTCGCCTAAGGTTATCTTCGATCCTCTCGTTAAACATCAGGCCGCTTTTCCTTAAGTGTGCAAATGGGCTGCAAGAATTCGTTTCCACCATTTGAATAAGACCAATAATTAATGGGTCTTGCCCATCACAAGGTACCTGGTTCTAAAGTTCACATCACTAGCTCCTCGGGCTTGATTGTCATCGTAGAGGTGATACAAGGCCGATCACATGATGTCTGCATATTCATAGGAACATGGGACCGTACCTGTAGGAGGTGAGCGTCCAGGGGACCGATCTTTCCCTTAGTGTGTAGGAGTTAATTGCGTTTAAAACTAAATAACGTATATTTAAGTTGTAGTTTTATCTTTGTTATTCTTTAAATATTAATATCCCGATCTGCGCCTCTTCACATTCGATAGTTCAGGAGGCGTGATGAGTGCGCTTTGCATTGTCACTGTCTTGGGCAGTATTACGTGGCGGCTCACCATTGGCTGGGAGATTAATATTTAAATCGGGATTTCGAGCACTGTTTCTCCTCATCGTCATTATCGCGAATGAAACTGCAGAATCGACTCTCTGTGCCCTCAATCCATTTCACGTTCAACCCCTTTCAATCCACTTTCCCTAAGGTATACACTTATGGCTCCTTATAAAATGCGATATCCTTCTATCTCTGAGTTGGATATTGAGAAGATTAGGTCTAGATTTTCAATTCCGGCACATTATTCTATCTGGAAGGGACGGGAAGATATTCCCTATTTCCTTCCAGCGGAAATGAATGTGCCGGCATCTGCCATTCCGGTTAGTTACGCCTCTTTAAAGTGCAGGCTTCGTTTTCCGCTACATCCCTTTGTAGCGGCCGTGCTAAAAGAAATCTATTGCCCCACTTTTGCGTTATTCCCGGGCAGTTATGTGTATATAGTAGCATTCATTTTTTATTGTCACCAACAGAATCGGGCCCCGACCCTAGAACATTTCTTTAACATGTTCTTGGTAGGATCCCGAAAGGGGACAGGTCTGTTAGGCTACCGCAAGTTGTATTATATAGCGGTGCGCACCAAAGAGTGCGCTATTGTAGATAAAGAAGAGTCTCTCCATGCGTGGGAGGCCTGTTATGTGTGGATAACAGTCCCCAAAGAGGATCTGTTGAAAGTATGGCCGCACCTAACCCACCCACGCATAGGTCAGTTGGACCGAAGTAGGTTCAACCCCTCCCGTACGGACACCGCAAATACGCTTGCGATGTTCCCCCCTCCCGAAGCACGCCTTAGGCGAATAGATCTGCTTCGGGAGAGAAGATTAATAGAAATAGGTGTTGCGGGTAGGGCCGGAGCCCCAGCCCCGAAGGGGGTGTTTTCTAGTTCAGATCCATCAGAAGGATCGGGTATGAAGTAATGTTTTTANAGGTTGTTATCGCGGGATGTAAAACGAGTTTGGGACCGAGGCGTGGTCTGCGTGATCGGGCCCGAAGCGTGGTAAACGTGTGGAGGCCCGAAGCATGGAAAATGTGAGCTTGTAACCTTTCGGACCGAACCAAGGAGCCAGTTACCAAAAACGCTTTATTTCGCCTAAGGGTATCTTCGGTGCTCTCATTAAACATCGGGCCGCTTTTCCTTAAGTATACAAATGAGCTGCAAGAATTCGTTTCCACCATTTGAATTAGCCCAATAATTAATGGGTCTTGCCTATCACAAGATACCCGGTCCTAAAGTTCACATCAATCATAAATTCAATGTAGAATAATTTGATATTTAACACTAAAGAACAATCACATCAAATGAGCATCCACCCTCTTTTGTTTTAAATGGAAAATGAAATTAGTGGTAAGACAACTAGAAAGTCGTGTTGGCAAATCTTTTTTGGAAGATTTGTCGTGATGCACATTTTTTGGAATTTCTCCATTTTTCTGTCGTGTGTAAAAGTAGCTTGCATTGGTCATCCTTCAATTATATTCATTATATTATATTATCCGTTTTGGATTTATATTTGATTCATGCTCGTTTTCCATCTATAATCGATGATTTTTTAAGAGAAAATCTCTAAATGATGTCGTTTTACTAATTTGATTTAAGCACGGAACTTTGAAATTTATCCATTTATAAAACAATAATACGAAAATGACATTATAACTACTACAAACTTATGTGCAGAGAATTCAATAAGTGATCTTGGCAAACTCCAAGGCTTTCTTACCCTGAAGCTTACTAGTAACATAATGTTTACTGTATTCTCCATGACTGTATTTTCTATACTTGCAATCATTCTTTTCATCAACAAATTCTTTCATCGGCCCAAGTTCAACTTCATAACTTGGAGCATAGAAAGTAACAATAGAAAGTCTATCACTTTCCTTATTTGTCATTGCTCTATGCTCAACACTCTTGTATTTTCCATTTGTAAGTACCTGTATAGTTTCTCAAAATCAAACTTCAACACAAAAATATGATATTGATAATCAAGATTGTTGAAATTATAGAGTCTAGCCGAAATTACGATGGGAGAGCGTGAACGAACGGGATTAAAGGGGGGAATCCACATATTTAAAGACTTGAACAAATCATTATGTGATTCTCACCCTTATAAACATAATCAATCACACTTTTATAACCGATGTTAAACAAATTCCAACACTCTCCATCAAGTCCAACCATAAGGTTTCGACATGAAATAAATTGAACCAGCTCCGATATCATATTGGAATTATAGAGTCTGGTCGAAATTATGACGGGAGTGTGTACGGATATGACGTATAAGGGGAGGAGATCATATTGTAAAATATTTGAACAAGTCAATTACTATAGTACATCTTCCCTCTTATAAATCATTACAAATTCTATTTCACTTTCAATATGAGACAATTTCATTTCAACACACCACAAGTCCAACCACCTAATAAATTTAGACTTGAAAATAAATGAATGAATGAGATTAAGGGGAGGAACTCACACATTTAAAAGACTTGAACAAGTTATTATATGATGAAATTATCACCCTTATAAACCTAATCAATTATACTTTTATAACCCATGTGGGATAAATTCCAACAAAGATTTGGACCAAATTAGGAGTAAAAGACTTGAAAAAATCTTTTATTATGGTATACAACTTCTCTTATAAACCAATTCAAATTAGATCTCATTTTCTATGTGGCATAATTGTCATATTTCAACTTACCTCAAGTGTGTCACCAATATTGATGATCAAAGCATTATCCATTGGCTGAATTGGTATCCATTTTCCTTTTATAATTATCTGAAGTCCCACTGAGTTTCCTTTTCCTTGCTGAAGAACTGTAAGAGCACTTCCATCAGAATGTGGACTTAATCCAAGAACAACATCTGGTCTTGGGCATTGAGGATAATAATTCATTCTTATTGCTTGAACAGCTGAACCAAACATCTCTTCGAACACGTTCTCATTCAAACCGAGCCCGATAGCGATATACTTAAGCAACTTCTTGCAAAGAATCCTTATTTCTTTCGAGTATTCTTCAACTGTTTCACTGTTAAAGAATAACTTGTAATGAAAAAGATGGGAAAAAACAGTAAATAATTGTACCTAAAATCATGTGGTTTTGTAGGCCAGAGACGTGGATTTCTGATAAACTGAGGCTCTAAGCCAAGAGCAAACATGTTGCACCAATCCAACTTTTGATCCTCTGAGAAAACAAAAGCTTGCCCGTATCCCTGTACAGTCCCAGGAATCATGGGGTACTTCTGTTTCTCTTCTAAAGGCAACATGAAGAACTCCATTGAAACCTTTTCTATTCTCTCAAGCAATTCCAAGTCAACTCCATGGTTAATCACCTGTGTTGAGTAAAAAATCTTAATGGTGAGGACAAAACATACATAAGAGAAAGAAGATACCTGGAAAAAACCCAATTCTTCGCAAGATCTAGAGAGTTTTAAGATCTGATCATGGCTTACTGGTTCAAACTTTGATAAATCGATAACTGGAAGAGAGAAAGACTCTTGAAGAAAGGGCTTCTCAATCAGGCTTCTTATGAACCTTTCTGGAATCTGAGATTTGCTCTCTTTAAGCTCTTGAACATCTTCAATGTGACCAACTTTAACTGGAAGAACTGGAACCTGAGACATGGTAAAAAATGTGTAGAATAGATAGAGAGAAATGCTACTGATGCAACTGTTTTGCCCACTGAAATGTCAGTCAATATTTTATAGCTGGCCAGATAAAGTTTGTCTCAACGTGCGATGTAATGAATGTGAACCCCATTATGTATTTGAAAACTCTTAAATGATCATAACAATCAGATATGCAATAAAATTAACTGGTTTGCACAAGGAACAGTTCCAGTTTTTGTAAGCTCTCGGGCCTAAAATTATTAAGCTGGCTCTCATTTCTTGCACCGGGAGCCCAGACAAGGGGCAAAACACAAATACCAATAAGACTTCAAAGGAACAAAAAACTTGGGTGACAAATGTGACTGAATGGACCACTATTACATATCTTGTCATTACATTTCCAAATCTTGAGTCAATCAGTGAAACTGCGTCTCGTTCACTCTTTAACAACTCCCTACTCGGATCTTCTTGTCTAGTCTTGTCTTTTTGGTAAACAAGGCTGTACAAGTTCACCCACACCTCCAACTTTATTCACTTTCTTCTTAAGTTTAGCCATAGCCAACCTGTTGTTCAAAAAACTGATGGCATTCTGTTGTTTCAGATCTACCCATATTGCCATTTGGCTTCTTCTTCTTGCCATTTCTTCGTCCCCCGCTCAAGGTTATTACGTCTGGAACTTAGCTTCATCTTCTTTGTATGTACACTGATGTTTTCTTTTATCTGCTCTCAGGAAGATTTCTGCATCAAGCTGCACACGATTTAAAGGTAAATGAACTAGGAGAATGAAAGAAGTGATTTTTGCTTAACTTGATAATGTGTATGAATTGTTGGTTTTGAAAGTTTAAGAGTTTTGATGGATCAGACAGTGAAGAGAGGAATTTTGGGAAGGCGAATAGGGTCGCAACCCCCACTTTGCCATCAATGGCGATGTCTCTCATGCACCCACTGCGTAGCAATTCAAGTTCCGACAAACACACGTATCAGACGTAACTCGACCGCCGTTGCTGTCACCGCCTCCTCCGCCAGAGGTGACTACACTTCATACTACAAGCCACTGACCTGGAAATGCAAATGTGGGGACCTCATTATAGACCCATAATTCAGGCCGTTTTGTACGGATGGAGGTTTTTATTACAGACTGTTAGTATCGTTTTGATCATTCAATTTACCCATTAAATGCTTTCTCCTTACAAGGCAATCATATACAGCCACTGGTTTTCGGGATTTTGCTGGTGAAAACTCTGATCTTTTCCGAATTTCGCAGCAAAATTCTTATTCGCTCCAGCTCCACGCTGTAAATACATGTACATGGAGTACCCTTGTTTCATTATCCCTTTTATCATCAACAAGGGATTCCCCCTTGTTCAGAGTATAAAGAAGGATAAATGTCCCGATTTCGCTTCTCTACTTTTCCCTTCGTCATTATCCCTGTGATTCTGCTTGCTCAACATCGTCGACTCTAATTGTCTCAAATTGGAATACTAAGTGGGATGAAATGGATTTGTTAATGTTAGCGCAAAATGGATTTTACTCACACATCATCGAATGAAATAGATACCAAAATTTTTTACATCAAAGTACAGGAAGAAAACTGATGAAAAACAATAAAAGGAGAACGAAAATTTTATTGATAATTATCCATATAATAATGGTATTCAATATAATGCAAAATGAAAATTATTACATTATTTATAAATGATTTATTCAAAATTATTTCTATCAATTTTTGTAATTTAATTTATTTTTTCTTGAATTGAACATCTTCCTTAATTTGAGATTTGATTCGATCTAATCTTAATTGAACCTAATATTTATTTTATTATCCTCCCTCAAACGAGGCGTAGTGGGACGAAGTTTGCCGTAGATAAGAAGTTCTCTGTACCTGGTTGATTCAACAATTTGAAGTATGATTAGTTTGCTAGAAAAATTTGATCTCATAATTTTGTGATTCGTGGGTTTGGTTTTGCAGGTTTGGATTTGAGAGGTTTCTTTCAAGAATATGAAACTTTCTTGTTGAAATTTGTAGAATCTAATTAGCAATTACGCAAAACAAGATTCATTTTTGTATTACTGGGTAGAAAAAATTTTGAAAATTAAATGTAAGAAATTTACGGATTTTGAATCTCAATGATGAAAAATGTTGGGGTATTTTTTTATTTGTGAAAAATGGAGGAAAAAAAATCAATCCGAAAAGAGAGGTATGAAAAAAATGTGTTTTTTTGGAAGATCGGTGGAGAAAATTTGTATGATCTCATGAACAATTACGCAACAAGAGCTCCGATACCATGATGAAATTCAAGATTCAATGGGTTGGAAGAGTGTCGATGTAACTGAGTTTATAAAAGAAGTGATCACATTGAAAATGCTTTGACCAACCCAATTACTCATGATATCACTTCCCTTATACTAGAATATTTATGTTTCTACAACCGATGTGAGACATTATTTCAATATGGTATCGGAGTTGTAGGGGTGGGTTTCGGGCTGGTCCGCACCGGTTTAGACACATAAAACTATGGTAAAAAAACGCATCGGACTTAGGGGACTAAAATAGATCGACTTACGATTGGAGCACTATCGAGTATATTGAAGCAAGTCTGAACAGGTCCAATGCCAGTTCCATTTGAGGGGATTGTTGAAATAATATCTCACATCGGTTGTGAAACGGAAATATTTTAGTTTATAAGGAAAGTGATATCATGAGTAATTGATTTGATCCAAACCTTTTTAATGAGATTCATTTTTCTTATGCACTGGACTACACCGAGACTCTTCCAGCCCATTAAATCCTGAATTTCTACAAAAACCACGTTCCAACACAAATTAATCAATTATCACCAAAAATACTAGGTGACATATCTAAAAAACTCAAATTCTTGAACAACCAAAATAATATAACACAAACATGAAAATTATCTATGCAAAAGTCTTTGCAACTTTTCTTCTACTACCATTACTCCTCTCATGCTCTCAACAAATTGACTTCTATATATCTGGTGGTACTGTGGGGCTAGATGTGTATAAATACACTCCTCAAAATGAGCTTTGGGTTGAAGTCCATTTCATCCCTTCTAATGACCGGTCATCCGATCCCGTTCGGTATCTTCTCTTCCTTCTAACCATAGTTCGATACCATGTTTTCGACTGAATATGAGGTAGTTGTCAATGAAGTCAGGTTGAAACTGTTGAAATATATCTCACATCGGATGTGGAAATAGAAAATGTCTAATTTATAAGAGGAGTGATATGATGAGTAATTGACTTGATCCAAGTCTTTTTAATGTGATTCACTTCTCTTATGCATTGAGCTGCACTCCCAGGTCTATTGAATCCTAAATTTCAAGAGAAACATGGGACGAACATCATATCTATCCTTACGCGCTTCATCGATTTGCACGTCAGTCTTAAGATGACAATCGATCTTATTCCATACTGATCCTTAGTTACATTCCTTGCCGATTGGTCCTATTCCATACTAATAGTTCCCGCACTTTGCCAATATATCGATGTCGATCGTCCCCTATTTCGACTGGCCCCTTATGATTGGTAATTTTCAGATCGTCCATAACGAATGGGTGTTGGGAACCCGAATAGTTAGTTCGCCTAAGATGTGGTCTACGTACTTTATACTCGCGATTCTAGAGCTTGTTAATACAAAAAAATACAATGAGCATTGATTGAGCAGAGAAAGTTGGCTGGAGCCATGGCTGGAAGTAGGAACTAAACCAGGGACCAAGTCATCCTCTTTATACAACATAGTACTAACTCGTTGCTCTGACACCATTCATCCATCTATCTATCTATTCCATAAGCTCTTACCCATTTTCATGGACCATGCGCCTTACATAGAGTAAAAGTTAATTCTCCTTTTCCTGTTGAGCTTTTCAATTTTCACCATTTACTCCACCACTCTTTTTCACATTTCGATATTGCCCACAAAGAAACATGTAAAATGCACTTGAAAAATCTCAAGAATATATGAGATATGGCTTGAAATAAGCTATTTTTCTCATAATCATTGGTGTTAATCGGAATACTATTTTAGGGAGAGAGCAGAATGAAGCCACCTGGTGTAGGATCCGAGTCCCATGGAAACCATGCTTATAATAACCCCGTGTCTGTTGTAAGAGAAGCAAAGTAATATAATGGCGGAGGATCCACAGGAGGTGGCTGATAGGGAGCGTGTTTTTAACAAGTGCGATGCGAACGGTGATGGGAAAGTATCAGCGACAGAGCTGGGGGATGCCCTGAAGGCGCTTGGATCAGTGACGGCGGAGGAGATTACGCGTATGATGACGGAGCTGGATACCGACGGTGATGGGTTCATTTCATATGAGGAGTTTACGCAATTCGCTCTTTCTAATAAGGGATTGATCAAGGATGTTGCCAAGATATTTTGACTCTTTGTGGTTACGTATTTGATCTTCATTTCTTCACATTGTTCATTGTATTTTGGATCTACCCATTTTTAATTTTATTGGGTGGAGAAAAAGAGATGAATGTTAATAAAGAAGTTAGTGGGAAATTCATATTGTTCTGTTATTGGATTTTTAACTTGTGCAGTGGATTCCGAGGATCAAGATTGCAATAACTGACTCATATCTAGATTTTAATCAACAAGGTTGTACAGTACTTCTAAATCTGCACTATCTTGTAATCCTGATTGTTGGGCTTAGGCTATAAGCGCAGAACCAAACTGCACTCTACAGCCCAATGAAGATAGTAAAGTTCCCTGGCCATGAGAGGAGCCCATTTTCTGTGTCAAGCCCAAATCTGTTAAAAAGCAGATACATTTGTAGCATCCATATATAGTCTATAAATTTATCTAAAATATTAATATAATAGAAACATAAACAATTAATATTATCAAATTTAGCAAACAACATTCATATTCTTAAACAAAATTATTTAATATTCAATGGTTTTTAGGAAATATAAAACTATAATAAGATTATTTTTTAAATAGTTTTACAAGTATATATAATTAAAATATAAATATATAATTAATTTTGTATGTGGGTAGTATGGTGGATATATGTAAAACACTATCTAACATATTTAAGTTGAGTAAATAAATTTACAACATGTCGCACATTCATTATTCGTTTAAGTATCCAAATACGTCATAATTGAGGCGATTAATGATGGGTAGCAGGGCAAAAAAGCCAAATTGTCATCCTTAAGTATAACGTGGAAACCACTAAAACATGTAAAAATTTGATTGATAGAATGGTTAAATTCACTATTTACTTGATGTAAAATACAACTCATACACACGAGTAAGAGACGTACCAAATAGTAAATAATTGTATTTAATGACAACCTTCCACTTCTTAGAAATAACATATGTCCCACAATTTAAAACAATCTTTATTCATAATTATTTTATTTTTCTCCTAATTGTTATGGAAAAACTGAAAAAGAATAAGTACTAAAAAAAATACATGACACGGAAAAAAGGTAACATGCATTATTAATTTAATGTATTTAACTTTTGTTTTCTTGTTTATAATGAAATCTACGTGGGAACCACATGAGGTTAGATCTAACCAAAAAAATTAAGGTGGTTGTATATGAACAAAAAAGATAAAGAGTATGTATTTGGTGTGAGTTTTGAATCCGATTTATTTTGGTGAAGAATTTAAGAGCCTGTAAAAAACCCCAAAATCATTGAAAAAAATGAAAAACTTCAGTTCTTCTTCTTGCTCCGGCCGGAAAATATAGAGCCGAGGCCCAATGCAGGAGGGATGTTGAGTACAGGGTTAACTCTGACTCCATAAACTTGATTGTTGATCTTCTTCTTCAATGGTGGTCTTGAGTAATAATAAGGAGCTGGTGTGGGTTGTGTTTGTTTCTGCAAATTCTGGTTTTTGTGATTTTGGGCAGTCGATGAAACACAAGCCCTTTTCCCACTAGCAATGGATCCCGCTGAGTAGCTTCTAGACAAAAGTGGCAAAGGGAAAAGGGTGCCTCTCTTAGCAGTGTTCAAGCTAGAGCTTCGTCTGAATCTCCAGAAGGACTTTTGCTTCTCTTGTGCATCAGAGTTCACAATTTTGATGGGATTCTGAACGAGCGGTGATGGCTCCTCCACGCTCTTCAATGTGGGTATGGGTAGCCTTTTCTTGATTTGAAGAGGTAAGATCTTGCCATCGAAGAATAGCTCATCAGCCGAAGATGCTTCGTATTCACTAAGAGCGCAAAAATCGAACTCATTTGTAGCCGGAAAGTCTCCCTGAGTTTCGGGAATATCATCGGAAAAGGAGATCCGAGGTGTCATACCAATTATTGGACTGTCTGGAGAAACTTGGATCACCATGTCTTCATCTTGATCAACTAACATCTTGTCTGAAATACCAAGATAACCTGGAGAAGAAGATGATGAGCAACATCTGAATGGTAAAAATCTGAAAGAAGCATGCAGAGAAGTTGAGTTGTTCCCATTAACCATCACTTCAATTATCAAAATGAACAAGAGAAGAAGATAATGTGGATAAGAAAGAGTTTTATCATCAAACTCGTATAATATAATACACACTTATCTTTTTTATATGCAAAGGTAAAGAAATAACGCAGCTTTTGCTTTTTAAAATTTAAACAAACCTTGAATTAGTAAGTGTAAAGGGAAGGCCAGATAAATGAATTCCCTTTTGTTTTGCTGAGGAACAACATTCTGAGTTGATTCTTTATTACCAACCTTGGATTGTTACCACTGCCAGATGCACAGGCCTTACTCTGTTCCAGGTGCTCGCTCACATGGTCCAATGAACAACTCAAAAGCATGAACTTTAATTTTAGTTTCATGTGGGGAATGAAGATGGGGTCCATTTCATTCAGCCATGGCCATCTCTTCATGTGAATCAACAATAAAACAAGTGAGTGACAGCATCCATGTCTCCTTATCTCTTCTCATGCCATTTTCATCAAATTACCAGATCTCTTCTTAACTATGCCATGATCCTCCATCCCTTCAAAAGTGGTTAATACTTATAGCTTAACAAGTCTTTATAAATCAAGGTTACTTACTCATTGAAACATTTGCAGCCCGCCCGCAAGTTCTTGTCAACTTGCTTCATTATTGAGATGCTGGAATTCACGGCAGATATTTGACCATCCCCAAAGTATACTTAAAGGCAGTAGTGGGATTGTTCTTCCTGTGCGTGCACTGCAAATAATTAAGAAAAAACAGCGATACAACATGACTGGACGATTAAAAGCTCATCATATATCATTGTGTTAAGCTAAATAAATAGTAAAATGTGTGGTTCAAGAAGGGAATTCACCATAAACTCATATCAAGATTTTCATGCCTTACTATAAACAACATCTTTACCAGAAAGCTTACTATACATGGCGGAGAATGTTTCCATTTATTCTGTGTCATTCTTAGCCTTTGGGTTCAAGAAAACCTGAGATATGGAGCAAAAAATTATGTCAGTAAACCCCACCATAACCTTTCAACAACAGCATTCAGAGACCACAATCTTGATGATCTTAGATCCATCAACTCAATATCTTATACGTTTTCCAACAATCTATGCAGCATAGGCAATATCCTCATGTGCAGTAGTAAGTGTGCAGGTTCTAGGCATTTGGACAGCAGAACACTTCTTTGGTGAAGGCACGATCCTTTTGGTGGTAACAAGAATAAATTCCTAGAAGAGTCAAAAGTTAACACCAATACAGAATTTTGGTGCAAAACACAAACTGCATAACTGCCTCAGGGTAATGAATGTAAAGAGAAGGCTATATAATATATAGCCCCTGAATTTCTTCTCAAGCTCCCTGACTAGTCTAAGATGGATCTTACGAAATGCCTTTCTCAATCGATAAGAACCGCCTTTTTTTTCAAAATCATCTTCATGGAGAGCCTGCGGTACCCCCACAAACAGCCTTTACAGCGCGAAGTACATGAAGAGAGATCTTTTAAGTTGCTCTTGAATTCTTGGTTAGTGTTCTCCAAGTCAAACAAGTCCTGAAATGCACTATGAATCAGTAATAGAACGAAAAGCAATGCTATGTTAAGAAAACTGATGGAATGAGAATTACCAGGTCAACAATTTCTTCAAATTCAGTGGACTCAGCTTCCTTATCCTTGTGAATTTTCTGCAAAGCGGTAGACATCCTTGGCCTACGAAACCGAAGAAATAGGGCAATGAACTCATCAGAAAAATCGTATATCAAAGGAAAAAACACCTGAACGAGAATCCCAGATTATAACGCAAGAAAATCAAGCAGAAAAACTAAAGAATTTTGGGAATAATACCATTTTTATAGTCCCTTTTGGAATGAACCGATTACAATTTTCAAAATGTACGTGGGAGATGAAGCTGAACGTCACTCTTGGCCAGCCAAACCGATATTTTTAATTAGCCCAGCCCATTACCCACTCCGAATAACAAAAATCCAAGGTTAATGGGCTATACCAATTTTAGCGAGAAATGATATTTTCCATTTTAAAGTTTCATTATTTTGATATATTTTATCACAAAATTTTGGAATAATAGATTTAGTTCACAAGTTTTATGTATTTTGGTATATATTATTTTCCCAAATTTGGTAAATCTAACTATTAAAGTGACAAAACAAGTCATAAATTTAATAATTATAATACATAACTCATAGTGTAAAATCATTTTTTTAAAGCGCCCAACTTACAGGTTGTGTAAAAGATATACTCTCCAAGTTATGAAATTGTAAATATACACTTTTTGAGCAAAAATATATATTTGTAGCCCCCAACTTCAATTTAATGCATATAAGACACCTCAAGTTTCTAATACCGTTTATCATTGACACTTCAATAAATTCGTAAATTTTTAATATTTTATGCACAACTATCGAACATCAAGAGTAAATTTTGTATAATTTTTCAAACGGGTCTTATTTGCATACTTTGTGAAGGGTTTTCGAACGGTTTTCAACTTACGGAAACCGATTGCTAGAATGTCAGGGGTAAAAAACAAATGGTATTGATAACTATATGTGTCATTATTGCAATTTCATAAGTTGAATGGCATGTCATTTACACAGCTCGTAAGTTCGGGGGCTAATTATGCAATTTTCTCTTTTTTAAAATTTGTAATTTGGGTAAAATTAGTCCCAGCCAATTTTAACTTCATTGACATTGTTGTTAGATTTAGAAATTGAAAACTAGATCGGGTTTCGCTAGTTCACCGATTTGAACCCGAATATGTACCAAACCCGATCCAATGTTAATATATTTTAAAAATATAATAACGCTCGATCCAGGTACAAAAAACTCAAGTTCCGTTCCGAAAACCCAATATCGAGCGATACCGATAAAATATTTATGTCATCCGATTTTCGTCGTATCAATCGGTATGCCGATCGTATAGGGTTTAGAATTTTAGTGTGACCCATCCACCAATTTTAAGAGTCCCAATAGAATTGAATGCATTATCATATTACGCATAAAAATTTTAAAATTAAAAGAAACAAAATTGAGACTGGTTCATTAAAATTACTGGACTACTTTCGTATTTTGCCTTGTTGGCCTAAGACTACATATAACGGTTGAGACGGCCAATCGGAGTGCGATCGTCGATGCCGTCTCGCCTCTACCTACTCCGAAACCTGTGAATAGAATTTCCCCTATTTTGTGTACTGTTTGTCTTAGATGACATGTGAATAACTGGAATTGTTTGGGTTTCAATTGTATTTTTTTTAGTAGAAATAAATTTCATTCATTATTCATAGTTTTTTACATCAACGTATAATTGTTTTGTTATAAGATCTGAAAACATTGGAGCATCTTTTCCTTCTAAGTTCTCTTTGCATTTTACTAGGAGATGTGTCACATCATTCCCGTGTATTGTAGTGAACGAGAAATAGGCTTAATTGAAATCTTTTGAAGTTTTTTGAATCTCTTCAATTATTAGGTGTATCTCATTGCTTGTAATGGTGTGCTTTGACACTCTCTCAATTAAAACGTTTAAGTAGCTTTCAAGTATAACATTTTGGATTCCTACTTCCTTTCCCATCATCGTCGCCTCTCTCATTGCTAAAGCTTCTCCATGGAGGGGAGATATTGCCCTAGGTCCTCTCATTGACTTCCAACCAAAGCATGAACCGTTGTGATCTTGAATGATGATTCCTATTCCTGTTGTTGAACCTCTTCCTTCATGTGTTGCGTCGCATTTAACTTTGATCCAACCTTCAGTTGTAGGGATCGATTCTAAAACCCCACGGATTTTAGATCGTTTTTGTGATGTAATTCATGGACTGGGTCACAAAATTATTCCAGTTACATCATCAATTTCTCAAAGCAGCTTATTTTGTGTGAATGGGGAAAAGAACTAGGCAGGCGCTCCTCCAAGATTGATAGGATGACATGACTATGCAATGAACCTTAATGATAAAGCTGACAGGTTACCTGATAATCATGATTTTGTTTTGTGTTTGCAGAAATGATTACTCCACGGGGACAAGACAAGAATTGACCTGAATGTAGCTCTCAAACGCAGTTGAAGAATATTCATTTCCAGGATATGAAGGTAAGCACAATCAAAGGCAGCCAGTGGGGAAGAAGGAATATTTTCTATTTATGAGCTAACTGAAAAGATTGGTGCATGTGATGAATTACATTTTTAAAAATTGAACTTGTTTTACTTACATTTAAGTTACATTTTGTAATGCACCTTTTCTGTTGATTAGGCAAAGTTAGTCATATTTTGCTCAGAAAAGTTATTAGTGAGCAGAAGGGATGAAAATCAAATTGGAACTGCAAAGATTGATTTTATGTCATTGAGAAAAGGTTATTCACCTAGGTAAAGAATAGCTGTAGGTCCAGGACTCGGATTAAGCTTTGGTTTGTCTCTCTTCTTCTTTGTTTTCCTCCAAAAGCTATTGAGTGACAAACACCCTCCATTGCTGCTGCTTCTGTAGCTGCATATGCACAGGTTCGCTCTTTCCCTTTCTCTTGCTCCTTTTTCTTCTGTTTCTTTCAATTGCACCTGCAGTACGCATTTCATCATTTGTGTTCAAGGTAAATAAATTTCTGTGAAAATGATTTGTCACTGTTATAACTACCCTTCTTACCTTGATTGGAAGTTTTGATTGGTCCTGGTTAAACATGAAAAAAGTAAATTTTGCAATGTACCGAGGATGAGGGGACCATTGACAGAACAGTATAAATTTTGAAGCAGCTAGTTATCAACATCTTTTATTTCTCATGTATTAAGGCAACTTTGTTGGACTCACTATAATTGATAATGAAAGAGTTAAACTCCCATCAAGCAAGATCAAGAAAGTGACCATAGAAATTTGTCTTTAGTTGAGCACATGCTCAAACCTACCCAACCAGCTCACTTTTGTTGCATTTACAATTTTTTGCCTGCTAAAGCTAAACATGACTTATTTTAGCATGGGAAAGACACTTTTTAAAACTCTTTTGCTGGTTCTTACTGACGCCAGAAAATCACTTTCTTTTCTTAAAGAGGTATCAAGTATTTGGTAAAAAGTGCTGGTTTTTTACCTGTGTACTTGAGGTCAATTTTTCATTGCAAGCTGTTGATTCCTTGTCATATTCATCCACCTTAGCTGATTTTTCTTCAACCGGAGGAGTTAAAGATTGATGATTGAAAGTTGAGGTAATTCTCACAGGTGTGCTCTGTGTTCCCACGTCCCTAGCTCCACAATTTTTCTTCTCTGCACATGATCATTTTATTTGAAAACAGTAAGATGTGATGATTGGAACTTAAATTTGATACCATGGGATGTGAGTTGGAGTTCATTTTCACGCTTGTTGATAGGGGAATTTGCGAGAAGCTTCCCCTGCAAGTGAGACGGATAAATTAAGGGAGCCGACATTGTGATTCTGCTTGTGAGGCTCCTAAACGATCTTGCACTTAGCGTTTTGGCTGATAAACATTCAACAGGAACTTCTCCAGATAAAGGATTGCAAATGTACTTTTCAGCCTCATCCCACTTAGAATTGAGAGTAAGTCCATCTAAGTATTCCCATGTATGCATCATCGTTTTAGCCTGTAATGCTGGATTTCAAAACATCATTTTAACTTCCCAGATTAACGTTCCTGTAAGCTTGAAGCTTACCTTTCAAAGCCGTGGTGAATGGATAAGTTGAAGGGTCGATTTCCTCTGTGCAACAAATGAGAACTGGATCAACATAAATATGGTATGTGTTGTTTTTGCAGAGTAGATAACCCCATTTCATTACCTCTTAGTGTGCAGCCAGGCGAAGAAGCGGTGCTAGAAATAGTGAGGTTGGATCTAAATGACAGAGAAGTTGACTCCTCCCTGAAAGTCTTCAAATTCAAGGTAGAAAACCTCCTTGAACTTGTGTTTTCTCTGCTTATTCTTGCCCTGAAACTCCAATCTTCAAGGGTCATTTCATCAGCATGCCTCAAGGAGCTAGCCATAGAGAAGGGAGAGTAGGGGTTTGAAACAGAAGAGGTGAGTTAAGAAAACACATGTGGAGTGCAAGAGATCAAATTTGTTCGTTTACGTACTAGAATTATGGCTGGGCCATGGTCCCGTCTTGTTGGCAATATGTGCATGTGAATATCGTTCTCATCTCAGCAAGGCATGGTATTGAAATAAGAGAAGTGAATCATTTGCTGCTCTTACAAGTGGGCTATATGAAAGATACTTATCATCCTTTATCACATCATCTGGAATCTGATTTTATCAACCACGTCTAGTTGTCTCCAGTGTGCCTCAGAAACCCCGTCCCTAGACACATGCCTTCTAATTCTGTTACTTGTTTTGCTTTGGACAAGAAGAATCTTAAATTTATGTATTTTTACTCTTCCCTTTACACTGTAATATAACAGATTTCATTGTATTGCAGATTCAAGGCTAATTATCCCTGTAAGCGATGTAATCAGCGAGAGCAATCAAAGGAGATGCTGTCGCTGCATCAAATCCAACAAGCTGTTCTTGAGCTTCACAGTTCAGCTTACCAGCCAACGCCCGTGATTCCTCGATCCCCAGCAGCTTAGGATATGTTGTCTTATCCGCGACCAAATCTTTACCGGCGGTTTTTCCCAGTTGCTCTGAGGATTTGGTCACATCCAACACATCATCCACTACCTGAAACAGCAATCCAATACACCTCGCGAACTTCCTCAGTTTTTCTACTTTTTCATCCTTTGCGCCGCCCAGAATTGCTCCGATCACGACGGAAGCTTCTAACAGCGCCGCCGTCTTGTGGAGATGTATGAACTCCAAATGGTCCAACCCCACGTTCATCATTCCTTCTGAGCATATGTCAACGATTTGGCCAGCAACCAAACCGTGTGCGCCTATACACATAGCCAATTCACCAATTACCCTCACGATTCTATCAGAAGGAACCCCTTTCGTGTTGGAGGCTATGTGGTCGAAGGCAAGTGCGAGAAGGGCGTCACCTGCAAGAACAGCCACATCCTCGTTGTATACCTTGTGGTTCGTTGGCTTTCCTCTGCGTAAATCGTCATTGTCCATGCAGGGCAAGTCATCGTGCATAAGAGACATAGTGTGGATCATTTCCACGGCACAGGCTGCAGGCATAGCGGTAGATTCATCACCTCCGACAAGCTCACAGGCAGCGATACATAACATGGGTCTGATTCTTTTACCGCCGGCCAGAAGAGAATACATCATAGACTCATGAATTTTCAATGGCTCCGTTAACGGAACCGCTTGTTCTAAAGCGTTGTTGACAGAGATAGCCTTCTGAAGCATGTAAGACTCGAAATCGAAGGCGGGAGAAGGTGAAATAAGGCTTCCTCTTTTTTCTTTCTCCTCTGTTATTGCAGTTGCAGACGCCGTCAGTTGACGGAAATTCCTGGAATTAGAGAAATAAACAGAAAAGGGTTGGTTTCTGTTGAGAAGAAACGCCTCGCCGCCGTGGACAGAGATTCGCCGAGATGTAGAGATGGGATTGAGCATTATCAGGGCAGCCATTCTTCTTCCCGGCGGCGAAAGATACACATGTATTAGTCCTTAGATATGAGGACAAGTATCGATTGGTCTACAACCAAACCAATAAAAAATATTAACAAAATAAAATAATAGGCCCGTGTTCCATGCACATATATCATATGGCCTTTAAAATTAAATCAACAAAAAGCGTAACTAAATAGATTGGATTAATTGTGGATTCACTGGGTAAGAGTTAAGACAACATAAGCAACCTTGATGAGAAATTTTGTAATAAAAATTTGGTACTGTATTTAAAACAGCAATATGGTCATATCATAAACAAAGCAAAGATATCATACATACAAGCATCCATCCTTCATTCCAAGATGTGGGGTGCTTGGAAGTGGAACAGTTACAAATACAACCTATAAACTTTCCGGTACTTGGGTTAAAAAAGTAAAAGAATTAAAAAATATAAAAAAAAAGTTAAGTAGGTTGTTTAAGTAAAACAAAGATGGTTTAGTTAGTTAATTTATATTCTGATGCAAATGAGTAATATATGAAGTATGTTGAAACAACTTTTGTTTTACTTTCAAATTGAAACCCTCAAGTAAAACAAAATCTGTAAAAAACAAAGAAAGTTAACTAGTTTCTATTTTGATTGCGTTATCTTGTTTAGTAATATTTTTGTTAACTTCTAATCCTTTTGCTCCATTGCATTTGGAGAACCGGATGTGGCTATGTTAAACCAGATTCCGCTATTGGATCTCTCGAATCCAAGCCTTTGATGAGAGAACCGATATTTTATTTGGTATAATCCATGTCAAATATGACACATTTTTTACCAACATAAATGCGGTGATCATTTCGGCAAAAAACCCGAATATGAGGTCAGAAATTCACCCTTGTTGCTGCAAAAGGAGAAATTCATCTTCAGATATCGCTCAGAAAGAGCCCAAAGCAAATTTCGCTCAATCAGAAGAAGATTGATCTCAAGCGATCTTCACTTGGTCTTGATTTCACCCGTTGGGAATATTATATTTTAGCTAGTTGCAATGTTTTCATACGGGACAACACCGGTATTTTGACCAATACAGCCTGATACCCGGTTTCCAGGTCGAAACACGGATTATGAATCGACACAGAAAAAAAAATAAAAAAATTTCCATACCAGGTCGGGACCGAAATGACCCTTAAACTTCAACATTTATCAGTTAGTAATGAAAAATGACCAATCATCCCAAACATATATGCAATCTACAAATGTAGTGTGCAAAAAGTACATCTTAGAGCAACATGCCACCATACAGTAACCCCATGAATGCAATTCTTCTCCCACAGAAGGAACTTCCTAACCTCGAAGAGAAGCTCGAGGGACGGCTGGGAAACCTAGTTCATCCTCTTTCTGTAAAACATACAAATACTTTTAACTAATCGTGTTGAAAGGAGAATGAACCAAATCACGGCTTTTTCCTGATACCGAATGTGAATAGTACCTGCGCATTGGCTCGCCCTGGTGGAACAACACCATGTCCAGTTGGTGGTGCAGGCAAGTTCAGTTCTGAGTCAAGATCAGGCTCCTTATCGGGTTGAAGATAAGCAGGGACCCCAGTCTCGGTCTCAAATCCCATGTCCGCTTCCAAAGCATCAAGCTCTGATGGATAAACAAATATTTCAAACGAACCATGTATTGAAGCACATTCATATTTATAATGTGTGCGAAAAATCGGGTACATTTTAGGATTTCGAGAACTAACCACCCAAGAGTTCATCTTCATCGATGTCATCAGGGACATTATAGCTCCTACCAAGTGACTCTTGAATTTCACTGCTCACATCCATGAGATCCATCATCTCGTCTTGCAAGTTCTGTGGGTAAATTTAAGAATTTAATAGAAACTATAATGGAGAGAAAATATACAGTACTGAAATGAGATACAAACATCTATCTCTTGAATTTTCACAGTCTTCATCATTCCCTTAAGCTCCTTGTTTGCAGATTTCAATGCAGACATCTGACAATATCACAGTAGAATTACTTACCTAAAATGCAAGCCAAAAATAGCGTCTAGGTTTCTAATTTATGAAGAAAACAGACAGAAAAATTCAGATGCAAATGAGTAACATGAATTAATTATCAAACATTAAGGAAACCATATGTTACATTCATCCCTTGGGAGCATATAATTATTCTCCTACCTCTGTGGGATAGGCAGCAGGCTCCAATCACATTAGAGAATAAGCCTTGCCCAAATAATTTCAAACTTTCACCCTTAGACAGCTAGCAAGGAAACATATTTATTGGAGTTTGATGAACCCAATCTTTCAATACCGAGTCACAGTAACAAAAATGTAATAAAAAATCCACTTTTAGAGAGAGCTCAGTAAAGGGGAAAAAGAACATGCATTGACCAGCCAATAACTAATTAGCCTTCATGAAACTCCTAGTGGAAAATATATAAGGACCTCAGCAATCTAGAATGAGTCAAAGATAATTGGTATCCTAAAGAGAAAAAGGTTTCAACGTACTGTTTGCTGTGCATCCTTGATCCCCTCAGCAGCAAATGCAACTTGATCAAGATTGAAAGTTTGATTGTACAACATATCACGCTGACCTTCATACCTGTAGAATAATATAAGAGATAAGAGATTTGCATCATGCATAGAGACATACTCTCGAACGTGCATTTCTAATTAACCCAGCAAATGCACTATTTCGTTGGTCATTCCAATTATAAAAGGCTAATACGATGTTTAAGCTCATCTATAAGACCTAGAACCCAGTCCTTCATGAATATGTACAACCATTAATGCATTCAAAACAAGAAGACAAAATGTGAGCAGTTGACAAATGTTTTGAAAAAAGAATCAATTTTGATCATCAAACCAAGCAAAAACGACCGTTTACATTCTTTTTTGCTTCAGAACCCTCATAGCTCTTGCTTTGACTGCTTCTTGGGCGGGTCCTGGTCTAGTCTTTTTTATCTGTTCTTTATACCTTGCTAGCTCAGCATCAAGTTTCTTAATCTTTTCATCAACACTTTCACCTCTTTTGTTTATCTGCTCAAAAAAGATACAAAATATAGGACCAAATCAACATCAGAAAACAGCATCACAGTAAATTAGTAATCTTTAATTATCATAAACTATGACACAAAAAGATGAAGAGAAACGATCATGTCCGATCTGGATGACGGGTGGGTAGATTACTCCAAAAATATGCATTCAAAATTGGTTCGAAAGAAGAAGGCAGGTGTTGATTCACCATTTTCCACAAGAAAAAAAAACCAAAACACACTCATCGACCTCAGCAAAGAGATAAGATAGTAGAAAAATCAAAAGTTGAATACGCTATCAGAGGCATCCTGAACGGAAGGCGGAGGGTCTTTGTTTTTCTTTGCTCCGAACACCCTCTTCATCTTGTCCGCTTTCTACGTTCCAGAGGCTTGGAAATCGATGTAAATTTGAGCGATTCTGATTGTTAAAGACGAGAGCAGAAGTCAGAGAAGAAAGTTCGTATTGAATCGATTCTTGGGCCCAGAACAAGTGGCCACTCGCCTACCGAGTCTTAATAGAACACAGAGGCCCATTGTTTAACACGTCCAAGAAAACAAAATACCGTGTCTTTTGGGGTCGTTTCCTCTCTATTCTATTTTATTCCTCTCTTTCCCTTGACGTCCACTCTCTTTCGTAGATCACTTGCAGAGGCATCATATGTGAGTTCCGGCGAGAGAAATCGTGGAAGTATGGCGGCAATAAATGATCTTAGTGAGAGAGCTGCTCAAATGAGAGAGGCACTAGTCAAGAGCCAGTCAATCACTGATAATATGGTATCTATTCTGGGTTCCTTTGATCATCGCCTCTCTGCTCTTGAAAGCGCGATGCGTCCAACTCAAGTAAGGGCTCTAGACTCACTTTATTTCTTTTTATGGTTTCTTGAATAAGTGAAACTTCCGGTTATGTTGCGTTTTGGATGTTGGCGTTTTACGAGATCGAAGCCAAACAATTGATACTTCATAGTTTAAAGAAAAAACTTGATGTTCTGGTGAGATGAGAAGAATTAACAAGTTAAATTTAAGTGATCTATCTTTCCCTTGCGGGATTTTCTAGCCTCTTGGAAAATGTTGTGGATTGCTTCCATTTCTTGGACCATTTTGTTTCTTTATGGTGTGGCTTCGGTGGGAAAAGTGAAAATATGATCCATTGTTTTTTTCTAAACCAAGCTTTGTCCCTTCTAATATATTTATGGTTTATTTAAAAGGATTCCCTTATAGACAATGCCTATATTTTTCCAAACATGATGATTTTCTTTTAGATATTTTTCCTTTCTCAGAACACTGGCATGCTTTTATAGCTTCAAGTTTAAATATGCCTAATTAATGATCTACATCTTCCTTTTGATTTTGGTGATTTTTCGTACTTATTTCCTGTATGGCATGAAAAATCTCTCTATTTGCTTAAGATCAAGAAAAAATCTTTATTTAGTTTGAAATTATTTGTAATAATGAGTTCATTACGCAATTACAGTAACAGTATGTTATGAAATTTCTTGATATTTTATAATGATATCCGTTGTGCTTTTTTCCATTATAAATTTTATAAAGGAGGTATTACATTCTCTTTTACTTGTTTTTAGATTAGAACACATGCCATCCGCAGAGCTCATGAGAACATTGATAAAACTCTGAAAGCTGCTGAGGTCATATTATCAAAGTTTGATCTTTCTCGCCAGGTACTATTGACCTATCATTTGCCTCCTTGTCACTTTATTATCTTAAATATTCATCTGAGGAAATCTGTTGACACTCTAGGCTGAGGCAAAGATACTTAAAGGGCCACATGAGGACCTAGAGAGTTATCTTGAAGCGGTTAATCAACTACGGAACAACATTCAATTTTTTAGCAACAACAAAAGTTTCAAGAGTAGTGATGGTGTGATCAGTCATACCAATAATTTACTTACAAAAGCAATATCAAGATTGGAAGAGCAGTTCAAACAACTTTTGTTATTGTACAGGTTAGCGTCTCATTGTCATTTGATAATTTTTTCTTGCCTATTTTTCATAACTGGTGCAACTTTTAAAGTATGCTATGAGCATATAGGGCACTCTATTTTTAATTTTTTTGTAAGGTCCATTTATCAAATCATATTATCTTACTAAGCTTACTTCAAAATTTCTATAGTTGAGTTTTTTTATAATTTCATTGTCAGCAAGCCTGTAGAACCTGAACGACTTTATGAGTGCCTCCCAAGTTCTATGCGACCATCATCAGGATCACCTGGACATCCTGGTGGCAAAATCCCATCATCCAACAGTCATTCTGATCATGCAAACATTGTTGCAGAAGGTTCTGGGTACAGCATACCAACCCTAATTCCTCCTCGAGTTATGCCTTTGTTGCATGGTTTGGCACAGCATATGGCTGAAACTGTGAATCAGCAACAGCTACAGAAATTATACAGGTAAATATTTCTATATTTTGATCAATGTGATAGGAAAGAGTCTTTTTAATGCTATGCTCATTAAGTAGATGTAAGTATTTCTTTACCCTTATTTTATTAGGTCCTCTCAGCTAATTTATTTTGTGATTGTTTTACTGACTAAACATGCTCCCCGCTGTACTCTTAAAGGGATACCCGATCTCCAGTTCTAGAAGAAAGTCTTCGCAAATTAGGAGTAGAAAGGCTCAGTAAAGAAGATGTCCAAAAGATGCAGTGGGAAGTGTTGGAAGCAAAAATCGGGTGTTGGATCCATTTTATGCGGATTGCTGTAAGTTGTATTCTCTACCATTTTCATGTTTCATGTAAAATGCTTTTGTAATCTAAAGGACTCCTGCTAAAACAGGTGAAGCTTCTTTTTGCTGGAGAACGTAAAGTTTGTGATCAAATTTTTGAGGGCAATGATTCTCTTAGAGATCAGTGCTTTGCTGATGTTACTGCAGGGAGTGTTTCTGTGCTACTTAGCTTTGGAGATGCTATTGCTAAAAGCAAGAGATCACCTGAAAAGTTATTTGTACTTTTGGATATGTATGAAATCATGAGAGAACTTCACTCAGAGGTAACACGATATGTGATATGCTCCCAAGGGCAACTTTCCATGAATTGAATTTGATGCTCTAGTTGAAGATTTTATGACATCTCAAAAGCTAAAGGCTTCCCACTACCCGAGTTTAATCCAATGGCTGAATCTTTCAGATTGAATCACTTTTTAGAGGGAAAGCATGCAATGACGTTAGAGAATCTGTTTTGAGTTTGACGACAAGGCTTGCTCAAACAGCACAGGAGACTTTTGGTGACTTTGAGGAAGCAGTTGAGAAGGATGCAACCAAAACAGCTGTTGCTGATGGAACCGTGCATCCACTGACAAGCTATGTGATTAACTATGTGAAATTCTTGTTTGAGTAAGTCTGTTCCAGTTTTAGTTCTATTGATTCTTTAACCCTTTGAGGTTATTTCGTGTTTGGCAAAGTCAATATAACTTGGCATTTTTTTCAGTTACCAGTCAACACTGAAGCAACTTTTCCAAGAATTTGAAAATAGAGAAACTTCGACTTCTCAGCTGGCTGCGGTCACAATGCGAATTATGCAGGCCCTTCAGACCAATTTGGATGGGAAATCTAAGCAATATAAAGATCCCTCTTTGACTCATTTATTTCTTATGAACAACATCCATTATATGGTCAGATCTGTGCGCAGGTTCCTGAATAGTACACTATATAATGTACTGTTTGCTCTTATTTTTGCTTCTTATCACTTACTGCTGGCTGTAGGTCTGAAGCTAAAGATTTGTTAGGGGATGATTGGGTTCAGAGACATCGAAGGATTGTGCAGCAACATGCAAACCAATATAAGAGGATTGCTTGGGCAAAGGTATTGAATATATTGTTCAAATAATTAGCAAGGTGTAAGTCATTTGTTTCTTGGATTGATGCTCCATTTCAGTTATTAATAATAACTGAATTTTTTGTGTTTTCGTCCTTTCTGCTGCAGATTCTTCAGTGTCTCTCTGTTCAAGGACTTACTTCGTCCGGTGGCTCTGCAGCTAACTCTGAAGGAAACAGCAGTGGAGTCTCCAGAACAATAATCAAAGAAAGGTGTCTAAATTTTAAATTCTTTGAATATTTACTGAATTTTATTTATGGGTGCCATGGTTTTGGTAATTTTGGTCCAAGTTTATGATAGTGGGAATTGTGATCCCAAAATATCAAGATGACAAAACTGTTCCACATAATCCGTAAGTTTTAGCAAAATCGGTCTCCAAAGTTTAATTTGTATGACATAATTGGTTTCCAAAGTTTTTAATTTTGACAATTAGGATCAATTGTCAAATCAAATTTTGGGATCGATTGTGCCACTTTAGAGATCTGATTTACCAAATATGATCAAATATGTCAAAACCTCAAAGTTTGAGGACTACATATGATGATCAAATTTACCAAAACTTCCAAATGCTCCATTTTCTTATTATTTATTCATATATTTCTTCTCTAGATTGAAGACGTTCAATGGGCAATTCGAAGAGCTTCATCAAAGGCAGTCTCAGTGGACGGTTCCCGACACTGAGCTTCGAGAGTCTCTGAGGCTTGCTGTAGCTGAAGTTTTGCTTCCAGCATATCGCTCCTTCATCAAAAGATACGGGTACGCTTGTTGATCAGTCTTGTATTCTTCTGAAACACGTTGCTATAATACTTGGTTTTGTGATCTCTCAATCATATGCCATTTCCATATTTCTCAGGCCTCTAGTTGAAAATGGAAAGAACCCACAGAAGTACATTAGATACTCACCGGAAGATCTTGAACACATGCTTGGTGAATTTTTCGAGGGCAAGACTTTAAATGAGCCTAGTCGTTGAGATCATTGTTAAGATTAACGGTTTTGGTGTTATTTCTTCGATTCTGCTGTTTGTCCGTACCAGTATTGGCTTGTAAAATATCTACGATGCAAATTCTTTCATTGATTTGTCCGCTACAAGGAACCTGCATTTGTGTTGTCATATGATATATTTGGAACAATTTTTTGTCTTACAGGCTACAGCGCTATATTTTTCACGAACTCAAAACTGTGTATTGAATCTTACACGCATAAAGTAATCGCTGTTATTGTTTTATGATGCGTAGCTGAATATGAAGAGCAGGCTTGTGATGCGTTTGGCCAGGAGTTTGCAACGTGGAGCCTTGATAAGCCGCAGGATTCTCTCTGCATCGGTTGGGTATGACGCTTCTTTACCTAAGCTTACTCTCCGATCACCTCACCTGAAGCCTACATCAAGTATTGTCTCATCATTCTGTTGTGAAGTTTCATCTAAATCATCATTCATGGAAAAATACCCACAAGGTAAAACCTTTTAATTTTTATTGCCTCGTTGGATTTTAGGCCCCGTGTGTATTTACTATTTAAACAGTCTATATTCTGTTGGTAGTCGTGATTTTTGCTTGTTTGTTATTTACTGGGGTTGGCTGTGAAGAAACTGAGGCTGCTGTGAAGAAATATCAGCACAGCGAAGGTTATTGCAAGGAAACTTGTGATGCGAATACACCCAGACGTACATCTGATGATTTACTTCCCCATATACTCAATCTGTGAGCATACTAGTTATTTTTTTTCTATTTCTGTGTGCTGTTCCTTTGAAAATTGGTTGGGAAACAACAGTATATCAAGTTGTCATCACGGTGTTCTTGATTCACCATCACCGAAATTTCTTTCTTCGTTAAATATTACCAGAGTTTGGTGTTAATGATTTCAGATATGGATCTCGTGCTGGGCCTCAAGATTTTGAAATATATGCACCAGAGGCCACCTTTGAGGACCCACTAATGCTTGCACAAGGGTGAATATAAGTTAAAAATGCAGCAAGTATTTGTACTAGTTTTTGATGATGCCTTTTTGTCACAGTGTGAAGCAGATCAAGTCAGCATTCTATTCACTTGGCAAGGTTAAAGCCTCATCATTTTATTCCTTTCCAAAGCTTATAATGTCATCTGCATCAGGTCTTCAGTGACTCAAGAATTGTGGAATACAGTATCAAAGAAACTGAAACCTCCCCGGGAAAGAAGGAGGTAAATAAAATAAAATTTATGATTTTACTTAATTTTTGTTTGTGCAACATTCATTTTCCTTGTATTTAGATATTAATAGACAACAAACAGTACTACAAGTTCATGGGGAAGGGCATAGATGTGACCTCCCTCATCAAGATATATACTGAGAATGGCAAAATTGTTCGTCATCAAGACTTGTATGATGAAACAAAACATTGTTATTTTCTTTATGTTAAGACAATTATTTACTCTTCTTTATGAAAATAGGTGGGACAAGAAACCATTACGAAACAAGGAGACAATTAAATCTCCTTTCCTTGGAAATCTCATGCAGGCAACCAAGCGAGCATCAATGTTTGCAACTCATGCATTGATGAGGTTTGGGAAGGACCCATCGGTGTAATATGTACCCACTATCACTTTAAGCGTTCATGGAGATAATTTGTTGTTGTAATGGTGAGATTCTGCAATAGATTTAAGTATGCTCCTTGCTTATGCTTTCAAATAATTGATTGTAGCCGTGTAGTGGGACTGGGGCTTTACTTTTTTTTTCAATGAGCTGCATTGCCACCTTCTTGTATTCAAAGGTCTCTAACTTAGAATCTGAACTCCATTTGAAAATACTTCCATTCTTGTTGTCTAATTAATAGAGTGAAATAACTTACATATGTTCCAAAATTGAAAACATAAGGTAAAAGGGTTTAATATAAAATTTCTTGCATCTTCAACTTATGCATGGGCAACGTTCAAATTAGGGGTGGGCGTACTAATGGATTGATGTGAACCAAATAATTATTTTTATTTTAAAATTAAAATTAAACTTTTTTTATGGTCATATAATTTATATTATATAAACTCGATGATATGTTAGATCGAATTTTTGACCTGTCAAATTGATCCGTTGATGGGTTAATAATGTTTACTAACAGGTTGGCTAGACCCTTGCGGAACCCTAGTTCAAATCTAAAAATATGATGCAATACTTCTGTCACCAATCTTTTCTTCTTCTTCTTGGCTAGAAAATGATGTAGGAGCTCCTAATCTGCAATTGCTTCAAATGGATGAACTCACAATCCCGTATTTAATTGCTTCTCTGAAACCCTTCACACAGCAACGATCAAGATGTTCCAAGTAAAATACACGACTAGGATTATCTCGCACTTCATCAATGAACATGCAGCATAAGCTTCCACCCGTATCGTTTCTTTTCCTTTTATAGCTAGTATCGGTTGCATCATGTCTGATTGTTGAGAAATTGCAGAGACTTATTGATGCGGAGTTGTCATGGGAACCCAACATTGTTTTTGCAAGCTTCCTTTCAACACACTCTTTGTCGTAAGAGTCCGCTCAACATAAATATGATATCGAGTTATGTAAATATGATATCAAAGTTTAATTTGTTCATCAAGGATAGGCTAATCCACTGACTTAGCAAAAAACTTTTATTATTAGACATTAGTAATAGTAGATATAAAACTCAACCTAATATTCTCCAAGGGTATTTACGTTATTATGGCATCCCCGGGACTCGTTAGACACAATTAAGTTGTATTTTCTAGTTTCCATTTTTAATTACGAGATGAATCAGTTTTGAGGGTATTTTTGTAATTTTAACATCCCGGGCCTGCATATGAGAATCATGATAATGTTTTGAGAGATTTTGGACAGTTGTGGCTCGGAACAACAACAGAGGTATTTTCATAATTGGGTACACGGAAAGTACATCGATGGAGTTTTATGATATTTCAGGGGTATTTACTAAGTGTTAGGAGATCAAAAATTGATCGATCGTATTCTGCGATATTTTCTCTGCATTACATGTTATCAGTGGTCGATCGGGGTGTAATTTGAAAATTCCAGGACATCACGGCACTTATCCCGGAAGAATTGGGTGTTTCTAAACGATTTGGGCTAAATTGACTAAGATTGGCCTTCTCGGCTTAAAATTGATCTATTGGGCCAAATTCTGAAAATGGTTCAGAATTGAGACTTTTGGCATGCATCTCAATGAAAGGTTTTCGCGTGAACTTGCCCGGGACTCGCAAGAACTAGTAGTCCAAGCTGTAGTCGCGACTTTTCGTTTCTAAAAGTCACGAGTTTGTGTCTAGTCGCGACTTTCTGCACTGTTTCGTTGGTTAAAAAGTTTCGCATCTTATTTCACGGAGGCAGATTCGCAAGTTCTTGCCTAGTCGCGTGTTTTTGTACCTGAGGAGTCGCGAGGATCTCACTAGTCGCGAGAACTTGGCCACTCGCGAGTTTTTGGCATACCGGAGCAGACAGATTGAATTCGATCGTTTTTCGAACTATATCCACTAGGATATTTGATATCTCTTGATTGTAATTGTATCATTTGATTGTTATAGTGAAAACTAAGGTAGAGGTTCGCTCTCCCGATGACGTAAACCCACACATTGTGGGCCCAACTTCATATATCGCTATTGTCCCCGCATTAATTAAACCAACAAGAATAATTGAAAACTGATTGATCAAAGACAAATATAATAAAATATTTTTAAACCAGATCAGTTTGGCGCCGTTCGTGGGGACTCGAGACTTAGTCCAATTGAGAGCTTTTCTGCTGAGTTTGGATTCTTACTGATGTTATGGTGATCCGGAATTCTGATGATGAGAACGATGTTGAAGAAGAGATTGAGGTGGAGCCAAACCCTTAGGTGATTGGAAATAACGAGGGCATTAGATTATCGAGGACTCAGTCATCACTCCCGGAGGAGCCCTTGATTCAAGAAACTATTACTCAGCCTTCCCAGAGCGGGAATTCATCCGGGTGGACACCTATTTTTTATCTTCCACCCCCCTCGGTGCTTATCAAGGTGTTTTGAATTTGGAAGAGCAGGCCGATTGGTTGCCCGAAGGAATGTTCATCTTCCAACACCGTTAAGAGCTCGATCTACCAATCAGAGTCAGAATGATGACGACCTAGAGGAGCGAAGACGTACTTTACTCACTTAGTTAGAGGACGTTGAGGCCCAAAGGATGTCTCGGAGAAGTAATGTGATTTTGGAACCGGTTGATGACGATGTCGTTGTTTAGGACATAGGTCCTACTCAGAACCCCCTAGCATCATCCGTTACGTTAGGGGGAGAGCAAACTTTTACTTTATGAAGGATTGGGTAACAAGAGATGAGTAACAAGATCGAGCAGAATGATGCTCAAATGAATCAGTTGGAGGCCAATCTCGACCTCGGGTATGAAAGAAGACGTGTGTATGGAGAACACACCCAAGACATTCATCATTCTTCTACTTATGAGGGTGATTATGTTGTTCAAGACTGGACAATTGAGCCCTATAATGGAATAGGAAAAATCTTACCATCGATGGAAGTTTTGCAAAGCCCATGGAACGCCTCAGATGCTTTATCTCATTTTTCCATGACAATTATTAATGCTACTTGATCAGAATTTATTGAGATGTCGAACGACCTTCCGCAATATTGGGGATCGACTGATCCCCATGCTCACACCCCAATCCTGGAAATTCATGTCAGTTTGATGAATTTCAGTGATGTTGCCATGTGCTTCATTTTTGCTGTTTCGTTAAAGGAGTCAGCTCTTCGATGGTTCAATTGGTTGCCGATGTTTTCTATTGTTTCATATCAAGACTTGAGGATCAATTCTATTCCGCGTTTGTGTCTTTTAATGCACCAGTAAAGTCTATCACATCTGTAACTGCATTGCGATATGATTCATCTGAGAAGTTGTTGAGTTTTGTTACGCGTTTTAAGGCAGAATGCATGAAAATTCCATGGATTACTGTTAGCGAGAAATTTGGGGTCCTGCAACTTATTTTGGCCGGTCATCCCTTGTGCAATTCTTTGAACAGAGACCCACTGGAGAATATGGAAGAACTTGCACTGAGGTGCACACAGTATATTCGTGAAGATGAAGGATTGCGCAATCAATGAATTATAGAGTTTCGTGCTTATGAATCGCATAACATTGCTTGGAACCATGCAAAGGGTGTGGTGTTGCCAAGATCCAAGATAATGATCTTCCCGACATACAGTTATGAGCAAATTTTCTCAATTATCGAGGAAAAGAAAGGAGGGTCTCTGGAATACCCTCCCCCGCTGCAAGCACCGACACCAAGGACTCATGAGTCTCAGATATTTTGTCGTTTTCATCTGAGTTTCGGGCGTACGGCTAATTATTATCGTGAGTTGATGTCCGAAGTTGAGAGATTGCTAGAACTTGGTAAGCTAGATGAGCTTATAAATACTGTTGAAGGATGCTCGAGATTGCGTCGAGAAAAATAAATTTAAATATCCAACCAGGGAAGACAGAAAAGCTTCCCAAGATTGATTTACCACGCCCAGACACAAGAGGTCGTGGACATGGAGGATAGCGTGGCCACAATCGAAGAGGTGGCCAGAGAGGATTTTTAATGGCGGCAGAGAAAACCGTCGAGAACCAAGGAGAGGGGGCCACAGTCGCGGTAGAAACCCTCAATTCAGAAATCAGCAAGGATATCAGCGGGAAGGTTATCCACCTGCCCGTGAAAATCAACAACAACCGCCTCCTCCCCCCCTTGCTGGCCCGAATCTAGGTCAGCCTATTTTGAACATTCAAGAGGCATAACCGACATGGGGTCATCTTGGCCCAAATATTATGACCATTGCTGGAGGACGAAGTGTCGGAGATTCAAACCGAACTCGGAAGCGGTCCCATCGAGAGTTAGAGCAAAAAGGCCGCTTCATGGAAGTTAACTTGGTCAATCTATCCGATTTGGAGAAAATGACTATATCTTTTGGTCCTGAAAACTTATCTGGTATTTTCTTTCCGCATGATGATGCTCTTGTTATTTCGCGTGTCATTGCAAATCATCCAGTCTCTAGAGTTTTGGTAGATACTGGAGTGGCTACGAATATCTTGACTCTTGCAGTCTTTGAGCAAATGTCTTTGAAAGGAACCACCAAGCTCCAGCCAGTTCAAACCAAATTGGTCGGTTTTAATAACAATATTGTTGCCTCTGAAGGATCATTATCTCTTCGGGTCACTTTGGGAGATCCAGAAATCTCGAGAACCCTATTGATGGAATTCGTTGTGGTTGATCTCACTATCCTTCCGTATAATGCTATTATTGGGTGAAGTGTTTTGAACCGTTTGGGGCAATCGTTTCTCAACCCCACTTGATGATGAAATTTTCTACTCCTTCGGGTATTGGAAAAATGAAAGGAAATCAAGAGTTAACACGCTCGTGCTACAATATTATGTGTCGAAGCGGCATGGAAGGTTCTATCTCTAAGAAACCTGTGTGCATGGTGGAACTTATTTTTGAAGAAGGCATCGATTCAGGTGATATGGTATTTTCCGGAAAGTACAAAGAAAATGAGATGAATATGGAACATCTAGGTATTGAAAAAGTGCCGCTATTTTCTGATAAGCCAGAGAAGACACTTGTGATTGGTTCTCAGATGCAGCCAGACTTTGAGAATGAGGTAATTTTTTTTTACGAAATAATTTAGATGTTTTTGTTTGGTCTTATCAGGATTACGTTGGGGTAGATCCCCAAGTTTGTTCACATAGACCCAATGTTAACCCATATATGCTACAACATCATAGAGCCTGTGAGATACGTTGATTGGGTCACGAATCCAGTGGTGGTCCTAAAGTCGAATAATAACTAGAGAGTCTGCATTGGTCCCAAAACGAGGAAGAGATTACAAAAGAGAGGAAACAACAAAAGATCGGAGAGGTCGATCTATTTTTTATTCTTCTTCGTGCTGGAACTTTCACCAGCTTCACTAGGACGCTTCCTTATAACGACCGTTGGGGGATAAGGCTTCTCGACATCTTCTATGATAGCCATCATATCCGCATTGGTTGGCCTACTCGGATCAAAAGTCACCATCGCAGCTTGATCGCGCTCCCGGGCTTCCCTCACGCTCGAGGCAACGTAAATAGGAGGGTCATGTTCCGTCATCACCTCCTCATCCTTGAGAATATCAGCCAGGAGAGGACCCATCAGCTCGAGAAATAGTGGAGCCAGTCGGGAATATGCATTTGGAGGTGGACTCTCTTCTGTTTCGATTTCCTCCTAGTAGCACTGTTTGTGCAAGTCCTCCTCCAAATTAAATTGGAGAGCTCCTAACGGATCCTGAGAGCAATCCAGTTTCTCCAAGATAGATCCGCCTCGAATTTCCCAGAGAGGCTAGGATCCAATCTCTCCATCTCCACCGGTGTAATGTTCTAGGTGTCATAATTTTTATTTCGATTAAACTTGAATTGATGTTGTTAAAACATAAATACGTGTTGTTAGAACAAAGAATAACTTGGTTATACCATGATTTATGTGATTAAACTATAGTTTAAATGTTTATAACATGATTTCATGTTGTTATGACTTGCATGATAATTCCGTTTATAGACATACTTATTTTGTATATACAATAAGTATTCGTGATGTTAGCCTTTATTTAGTTTGAATACACTTGAATTTACCAAATTTACAATGGGATTTGTATGAATATGATTTGGCTCATTTTTCACATAGTTCCACATGTTCGAGGTGTGATGATTTTGATTTCGATTAAACTTGAATTTCCCAGAGAGGCTAGGATCCAATCTCTCCATCACCTCCGGTGTAAATGTTACACCCAGAATTCTTTGAGTCTAGGCGCTCCCCTTGAAGAAGTATCGGAGATGTTCCCTCTCACCAGGACCTCCAAATCACTGAAGGTCGGGGAGTGCACCGTGTACTCCCATACCGGCTTCCGGAAGCAGTCATTTAATTGCTACGGCAACCTAGACGCCCGAGCCCTGAGACCGTCGACATTTGCTTGGAGGGAGCTGTTTTTTAGCTTCAATTCGGCGTTCTCCTCTCGTTCTTTCTCGAGGCCTTTATGTTTCAGCATTAGCATCTTTGGCCTTTTTATTTTTGCCTCGGTCTTGACCCGGTTTTCTTCCAGCTTGTCCTTAGCATACTTGAGATTTTCTTTTAAAGTGCTTATGGAATGTTCGAGAGCATGCATTCTTCCGACGAATAGAGCTTCAGTTTCTGTTAACTCACTGCGATGAGCCCGGGTCAAAGCTTCGATCGCCTTGTTATGTTCAGCCCTAAGCGCCGCCATGTCATGCGCATGCTTCTCCCGTTGGTACTGCATCAACTTCTCCGCAGCCATTTTTGTATGCTCCCCTTCTATGTTTGGGTGATCGAGTTCGGAATGCCTCAACATGCAGTATTCTCCAACTGCAAAATAAACAAGTTATATAAGTAATATGGAAAGAGGGTCATAAGGCAAATCTATATTTAAACGAAGGGGTTGTTTTCCTATCGAATAAAGGTTTATCGAGATGGTTCAGGTGTGAAGGCACGAGGTAGGTAGCTAACAATTCCCTACTAAAGTGGGAAGGAGCCGGTAGAAGCCCGAAGGCGACCAGGATTGGGGCATAGAATAAGGTCTTCGCGGTCCAATCAACACCATCTGATCTGACACACGCGAGGAGTATTTTCCTTAGAGGCCTTGGAGTGACCGCCCGCGGAATAGGATAATAAGAATATGGGAAAAAAGGTTCCCCTTCGACCGGGAACTGCCACGGGAGACTGAGTGTGGACAAGTTAGTGGTGCCCACACCCGTGATAAAAAAGAAATGTCTCTTCCAATCGTGATTCGACTGAGGAGTTGAAAATGGGAAGGGGTCTTTTGGTGCCTTAGGCAAAAAAATATACAACCCTGAGCACCGTAAGTAATGGCCGTACTAATTTGGAAGATTTGGAAAAAACTATTTCTAGTGGGCAAAATACGGCTCGTTTCCATGAAAATGGTAAAAGCAACTATATGGGAGATAGATTGGGGTTTAACTGGAAAAGGTGGATTCTTAGGTGAGTTATGAGCTTTACGATGAAAGAATGAAGTGGAAAGTGGAGCCTACACTCTAAATATTTAAGGCAGATAGTGTAAGTGCCGACCGGTGGACACAACATCCGATCATCAAGTTCAAGTTGATACAAAACACAGTCGGAAGGGAAGTGGTAATCCTCCACAACAAATTTCCATTTCCGAGCATGCATACAATAAGGCTGGTCAAAAAACCTCAGAGCTTTTACTGCAGTACTCTGAGGACTGAGGGTTGAAAAAATATGGATATGGGTTTGAAGTACTAGGCGGAAAAGGCGACATACCCGAACTTGAACTCCTTGAGTCCGATGAGGAGTCCTAGGAATTGGACAACGAAGTATCGGGATTCGAAGATCGGGTGGAACCGGAAGACATTGTATTAAGCTGGTCGGAAATATTTTATCAAATTTTTATACGTGTGTTGAGAGTTTTCTTACCAAAAGTCGCGAGAGTTACTATTCAGTCAAGGTAGTCGTGAGTTTTCATTAAGTTGATATATATTATTTAAAATAATAAGATCTCAAACCTGTTGCGCATGAGAACATGGAATTCCAAATGTTTGTCACTTGTTACAATTGCATGTATGTTCTTAAACATGGCCGACGTGTTCCTTTCCTCCACGACCCCTAAGACGCACTCATGTGGTCATGGTAGCAACCCCGCTAATCTTATCTCATACCTTTATGTTTGCATGTTGAATTGGATGGTTCTATCACGCACAAAATTTATTTGAATGCTCTTCTAATGGTTGTAGATATTTCATTCTTTGTGCTTTAGCCGTGTGATCTGCAAAGTATTTTGTGCATCTACTGAAAATAATTTACATTTAACACAAATAAATTAAGTGGATAAATAATGCTTATGTTAAAACTTCTATTTTGTGGTACGACTATTACCGTTATCAAAGTGGTAAGTGGTAGAATACGTGCACCACATAGTACTCATTCATTCAACTTGATTAGTTGTCATAGTATCAAATATAATAAAAAAAGTAATTCAAAGAAAATAAAATTTTGAAATATGCCCCTAAGTTTATAATCTTTATTTATCACATGAAGTTTTGGTCGTTGTATTGCCATTGCAGTCGGCCATAGAAGTTTTCGAAACATTTTTATCGTGAAATGCATCATTAAAATAATATTTTCAAATGTTGGAGACAATATCGATGACATCCAATACTCTCTAAAAGCCAACCTCTATCTGAAATGAGACATGTGTATTTATTTTTCAAAACATATCTTCGTAAGATATCGAAAAACCATGACTATGGGTGTCATGCCCCGTCTCATTTATATGGGTGGCATGGCAACCGACCGTGCCCTGGGCCTTAGCCCACAGCTGCAGTGCCCTTACTCATTGTTGGAGCAGGCGGAGTCCAGGTCTCCTTGTAGCAATGATTGGGGCCTCGTGACATGGTTTCCTAGTCTTTTACAGAGCACCACTGTAAGTCGCAATGAGTCAATGAAAGATTAAGTTAAGATGGTAGCAATATGAGATAAACGATGCAAGCCCGAAGGCTATCTATACTACATTTCCTATGAAACGAAAGAGGCATCCTACGAAGAAATCCTAAAGTTTAACTACGGGTCCGACATCCCGTTCCTACTGCCATGGCGACTCACGGGTGGTTCTCGTCGGGGGCATGCTCCGGGGACTTTAAATATGCACAATGAACATAAAAATGTGAGGATGATGCCTCAATAAAGAATATATACAGTGCGTGTGTGCCTACCCCGTGTCGGGCCTGTGTAAATTTGACTCGGCGGCACGTAGCTACCCTTAAGGTCTTCCACAAGTTTGGCGCCAAATATGACTCAACGGCACGTGTAAATTTTTTATTCAATTTTTCTTAAAAAAATGACTCACCTCCTAACTTTATTTGAGGAAAGAGAACAAGCTATTCTCTCTCTGGAAAGTTAGGATAGTTAAAATAAAAAGAATAAAAAATAGTTTTTTATAATTTTAAAATGAATTTATAATATATAAATTTAAAATTGATGATTAATTTTATCAATAATATTATGATTACTCGATATAATGTATGTAAGAATGATCGATTTACGATAAATTAGTAATCGTTCGATTAACCAATTTTGAATTGTGATTTTACTTAACAAAACCCGACCAATTAGTCGTTAATTTTTAATTTAATTAAGAATTAATAATTATAAGTGTTCGGATATTATTGTATTGATAAGATGAAAATTATTTATAAAAATATTGATATTAATATTAAAAATAAAGAATGATGATGTATACATAGAAAAAAAATTATGTGGAGAGAGAGAATGAAGTTTTTGGGTGAACATGGTTGGAGATGGTCTTAGACGTGCCTATCAGCGTCGTGCCCCATGACTCATGACTGTGCCCTGGTGTCTGCTGACTCCGTCAAGGCAGAATTATGGTAACCTTCTTGGTTATGGCTCATCCACAACGATGTTGGGTTGCCATCGGGGATACTCTAGCCGAGGGAGCCAGATGGCGTCTCTGTTAGTTGAGGCTTCTGTTCGTACGTGTGGATGTTGGGAATGGCTCACTAATTGAGCACTTGACTCTATGTGACCCCTCATATTGCTTATGGCTCTTGACTAAGTTTCTTAACGTTGCTTGCTACGGTGGCTCTTGTCTTCTCATTTGACGTTCCTCCCCCAAGTACTTACAAGGTGACTATACTTATGAGACATAGTCGATCTTATGATATGGACCTTGACCGGGTTTTTGTGCTAAGGCTGTTGGGATACTAAACTTGGCAGCCTCATGTCGTACTGGTCGTACACATGCGACATACTTGCTCCATTTCTATTTGCGGAAAAGGTGCAAACCACGCTTGTTCATGGTTTTGTCTCCTTACCGTAAATGGTACCTGGGATCTTATCGCATCTAGGTATCAGACCTGCTGCACCAATGTACGTGCATGCAACATTGTCTTTTGTGGTAGAGGATCCTTACGGCGATTGTCCCCACCATACTGTTGTTCCTATGAACTATTCAGCATCAGTGCTTGTGTGGTGATTTCGCCATGTTGTTCGATGTTCGTGTTTCCGGAATGTGATCTCATGTTCCTTTCCCCATTCCCAATGTGAAGTAAGGAATATGTCTAAGAGATTAGTTTGTGCATATCTTAGGATTTTCACACATGCGTCCATGATTCCTTATCAACCAATGTAAAAGTCAAAGGAACCACGTGATTTCTGGAATCCAAAGCAATGGCAATCAACAAATTAAGATTAAATCAATCATATAAATGTGTCGTATCAATAGAGATAACTGGACGACACCATTAATATGCTTGGATACAAGGACCAAAAGCCCAAAACACATAAAATAATGTGTATAGATAAGAAGTATCATAATGAGGATGATATCTTACAATGGTACGAATATTTTGTTTTTGAACTTCATACAAAAATATCTGAAGATGTGTTACTGAATTCTCCGATTTACCATGAATCATGAACTCTTTTTAAATAATCGCACACCGCTAAAGACATATCTTTTAGCTCGGAACTCAATTTTTCTGGCCTCTGATGTGTTCTCAGGAAGATAGACATTGGTCAGATATTTGATAAAGAGGTCCATCCATTTGGTTCCCTGGGAGATTCAGTAGCATCAATGTTCAAGCCCCTGAAGTTCATGGCATAATGCCCCGATTTCCTCAACTGATTGTTCAGTCACAGATATCTCGACCGAAGGTCGGTCTTGGATGTGGACCCTTTATAGTGCCCGGTCCTATATTCGGCATAATTGCGGCCAATCTGGCCAGCGCGTCAGCAACCTTATTTTGTTCTCGAGGCACATGATCAAGTGAAAACTCGTTGAACTTTTGGACAATTCCAAGACTTTGGCATGATACAACTTCATCATGGGTTCATGTGTATCAAATCTTCCCGCAAATTGTTCTATGACTAACTTGGAATCCGAGAACATTCGCACTTTAGCAACTCCCATTTTTCGGGCTAGGGTCATCCCCGACAATATGGCTTCATATTCCACCATGTTATTAGTTCTTGAGAATAAGAACTTAACTGAGCAATGAATAACATCACCTTGCAACGTAGTGAGGGTAATGCCCTTCCATTTTCCTCCGAAGGTTGATCCATCAACATAAATGATCCATCGATCATCCTCCTAGTTTAATTATATAGTTGATCGGGTCATTTCAACCACGAAGTCAGCAAGAACCTGAGCCTTGATCGCCATTCGGGGTACAAATTCCAAATACTTTGAACTGATCTTGATTGCCCACTTACATAATCTCTCATTGAGATCTGCCTGATTCAGAATTGCTTTCAGAGGCTGATCAGTATAAACATAAACCTTTCGGCCTTCAAATTAGTGTTTTAGCTTAGATATAACTTTCTTCAGTGCCAGCATAAATTTTTCCAAGTTAGTGTATTTGGTCTCTGCCGATACCAAAGAGTGACTCACGTAATAGACATGTCTATGAATATCGTCACTAATGATAACCAGAGCTGTGCTCACTGCGACTTCAGATACAACTAAATATAATCCCAAAGGTTCATCGCTGCTTGGACTCACCATTACAGGGGGAGTGCTCAAATACGTTTTTAACTCTGAGAAAGTCCGATCACATTCTTCGGTCCAGCCCAAATGACTTGCCTTCCTTAATACTCTGAAGAAGGGTAAAGCTCAATATGTAGATCTAGAAATAAATCTGCTCAACGCATCTAGACGACCGATCAGCCTTTGGAATTCCCTTTTATTTCTTGGAGATTGCATGTCAATGATGGCCTGAACCTTCTCATGGTTAATCTCTATGTCTTTCTCAGAAACGTAGTATCATAAGAACTTTTCGCTTCGGATCCCGAAGCAACACTTGGTCGGATTTAATTTGAGCTTATATTTGTGGCATACCTCAAAACAGTCAGACAAATAAGAAATATGGTCTTCATCATTCATGGATTTGACAATCATATCATCAACATACACTTCCATCATATGGCCTATCAAATCTCTAAAGATTTTGTTGACCAACCTCTGGTATGTTGCTCCGGCATTCTTCAAGCTGAAAGACATAACCACGTAGAAATAAACACCATCTTCGGTCATGAAGGCCGACTTCATTTGATCTTCTTCAGCAATGAAGATCTGATGGTACCCATAGTAAGCATCTGTAGTACTCATCATCGTGCTGCTAGCAACAGCATCAACCAATCGGTCAATATGTGGCAGGGGAAAGAATCAGATTCACAACTCTTGTTAACATCGGTGAAATCGATGCACATTCTCTACTTCCCGTCTGCCTTGGATACCACCACCAGATTTGCAACCCATTCAGTTTAGTGGATCTATCTGATAAATCTTGACCGCATCAACTTATTTACTTCCCCCTCAACAGAGTAGTGTCTCCTTTTTGCCTAATAGGCTTCGCTCCGGGCGCAGTGTTGATCCGATGTTCACTTTCGGATGGGTCAATCCCCAGAACATCGTCCAGGGTCCAAGCAAATATATCTATGTGGCTTCTCAGCAGGTGGACTAACTCTTCTTCAAAAGATGTGGCCGATGTGCCCCAATACGAGTAGTCTTGGTTGAATCCCTTTCAACCAAGTTAATCAGTCTGAACCCGGTGGGTTCCATAGCCTTCCTCGGGTGTGGTTGCTCTTCTAGCAAATCCACCCGGACCTTCTTAACTTGTGCCAAAGTTCGGCACGAGCTCATGTAGCACTGCCTTGCTACGGTTTGATCCCCCTTAATAGATACAATTCCATTCGCGCAGTGGAACTTGAGAATCATATGATAAGTAGAAGGGACTGCCTCAAACTTATTGAGCTCGGTCCGTCCAATAATGGCGTTGTAAGCCAAGTCAACTTCTACGACAATGAAGTTAAGGGTTTCCGTTCAGTCCTTGAGTTGATCTCCCAAAGTATTCGGGAACAAGATCTTCCCGCATGGAATGACGCTCCTCTAGTCGAATGCCCAGATGGTGATATTGGCGATGGGGAGATCATGACCCGAGCCCCCAACATTTCAACCACTTCGCGCTTTATCAGATTGCATGAAGCTCCGGTGTCCACAAGATTCTTTGGACCCGATGATTAGCAATAACTCCAGTGATGATAAGAGGATCATCACATGGATCTGTAACTCCTTCCCGATCAGCAGTGCTGAAGGTAATGGCGTCTTCGTAAGAAGAAGATCACACAACATCATTGTACTTGATTAGCGCCACGGGTTCAGTACTCTCTTCGGAGTCTTTGCGCATTGCTCCCTTTCGGTCCCAGACCGATTTATTAATACGAATTCCACCGGAGATAACCTAAATATCTCCTGCCATAGTACGCTCTTGTGAGCAGCCTCATTTTGCTGAGGTTGTGCCTCTATTGCAACGGGGGGAGGAGGAGGATTCTCCTATGTCCCTCCTTCGTTATGCAGGGTTCGGCCACCCCGACCCCGGAAATGTCTGCTCAAGGTTCTCTTGATCGTATGGGCCCCTTTCATATTCTTACGGAGGGGACCTTCGGTCCTCCGCTCGGTCATTATAATTTCGGGGTTGTCCCTGATTATCCCTGCCCCGAGGCCTGTGACGATCATCACCTTGACGGCCTCTACGGGGAGAATCAGCTCGTTTGCCCTTAGAATCACTCTGATCGAGCTTTTCTTTAGTCATCGCCGCTACTATCTCCTGCAATAGCGGGCACTTCAGCGTCGGGTGATCGTGATTATGGTGCAACTCGCAATACACCCGCTTGTCTTCCTACTTCGGGGGGAGCATTCTTCTCAGTCACATCCCCTACTTCTCGGGGCTGTCTCTTAGGGTACGAAGCCCCATGATCACCTGCTGGCTCAGAATTCCCGCTAGGCTTCCTATAGTTCAGTCACAGCGCTTCATCCACATTGATATATTTATTGATTTTTTGCAGAAGCTTTCCCAGGATGGATAGGGGACTCTTCACCAAACTGGCCGAAAGGCCACATGGTCCTAGAACTTGCTGCAGAATGTCAATCTTATCTCTTAGCTCTAGCTTGATACCCCGGGCTTTTTTATTAAACTTCTACATGAAAGACCGGAGACTCATCTTCACCGGGATATATTTCAGCTGATATAGTTCCTGCCTGCTTAGGGGCGGTCCTATATTCGGCGCAAACTGCTCAGAGAAAGCAAGGACGAATCCTCCATACGACTGTATGGATCGGACAGACAAGTTCTTAAACCAGGTTCGAGCATCGCCTTGCAAACGAGCCGCGAAGATGCGACACCTCAGTGAATCTGAGGCCCGAACGTTCCCATTCTCAACTCGAAATCTGCAACGTAATCAATGGGATCTCCGTCGCCTCTGAATGTCAGCACCCATCGGGGTTGCGATAATGTCGATTTGGGACTGCCGCCCAGATTTCTTCAGAAAAATGGAGCATCAAATCTCCCTAGGGAGTAGAGATATCGCCAGATTAATGGGATGACGTTTGGGTAGAATGTAGATTATACCACTAGTCGTCATCCTTGCTCCACTTGATTGGAGCCTCCATGGTCTTATAAAATAAGTCGGGATTCCGCCCAAGATCGGGTTCAAAATCTCTCTGCGTGCGCAATGTCTCTAGCTCTTTGGTAAGCTCATTAATCCGCTCCCGCATGCGTTCCTAGTTAGTCTCAGAAACTGGAGTCGGAACTCTGACTGAAAGAGGTGGGATAGATAGATATCTACCTCTCCTCATGGTTACTCTGCGTTTAATAATCTCCTCTTGATCAGAGTTGCGCATTTCAGGGTTACTCTCGTATTCTCTGTTTGTGGGAACATGGCTAGTAGCATCCGGTGGTTCTGTTCCACTCCTCTCTGACGTAATCTCCAGTACCACCTTTCGAATAACAGCCTCCAGGTCCTACAAAGAGAAAGCACGGACTGGAAGGTTGCTAGGAAGCACGTCACTATCATTCGTGGAGTTTCCTATAGCAATGCCTTTACTTGTCCTTTCCCAGGGAGAGATCTCTAGTGGGAATTAGAAAATCGTCCCCACGGACGCCGTCAAACTGTTGTGGTCAAGAGACCGGGAGTACCAACAACCGTCAGGTTCATAATAAAACGAACTTGATTTTGATTTTTTTGAATTGAGGAGACGATATAAGAAGAAGCAAACAAAGTACACAACGATTTAACGTGGTAAACCCCTTGGAAAAGGGGAAAAAGCAACATGACTAAGAGCTAGAAATGCTCTTAGCCGATATATTAATCGAACAGTTCGTATTACAAACAGGGAAGGCTAACGAAAATAACTAAGGCAATAAGAAAGCGCGAGAAAGGAAATCGGCAGAGTAACAACCTATTTCGCGCATCCAAAAGGTCCTCATGAGCTTGTCATTAAACCATGTATTTATAGAGGGGAAACGTGCGTAGGAAACACTCTGTAACCGTCTATCACAAAGTCGTTTTCCCAGGTTATTTCAAATGGACCAAGTTAAAGATCTTGGGCCGTGTAAGTTTGTTTCTTAGCATCTGGGCCAGCCCAATGTCATTGGGTCTTATCTAGTAGGGGGTACCTGGTCATGGAGCCCTCATCAAGAGTGATATATTATATTTTTCAATCAAAACTATTTATAAAAGCAAAAAATTGTCATTTGGTAAAGGGAAAATCCGGAAATTAATTACATAAATAAAGTAAATTCAATTATGATAGAATTAGAAGTAAATAGAATCATGTTATCTTATCATTAGTAATATATTTATTCGATACAATTTTGTAAATATAAATATTGCAAAAAGTATAAAGTAGAAAAACAAAATTATTTATTGGTACCTTCAAATGTTGGCAATGTAGTATTGTACATTTAAAAACAATTTATCTTAGAAAACATAATCAAGTAAAATGTTACAACTTACAAATAAGTAAATTAAATTAATATTTTGATCTAACATGTCTCCATTTTTGTTGAATGTCGAAGCAATAATGTAATTTCTAATAGTTTTTAAAACCCCTCATAACTAGTATTATATTTTAAAGTCATCATTCCAATTGTTCAGCTATGACTGGGTAAAAGATTCTGTAAAGTGAATGTTGGTGCTGGGAGACTGTCGGGAAGCACGTCACTATCATTGGTCGAAGTTCCAGTCGTCATGCCTTTGATTATCCTATCCGTGGTAGAAAACTAAAATGGGATTAGAGAATCATCCCCACGGACGGCGCCAAACTGTTATGGTTTCTTTTTAGGGGGTACCAACAGTCGTTCGGTTCGTTCAGCAAACGAACTCGGTTATGATTTGTTTTTGTTGTGGAAGACGATTAAAAACTGGAAATAAACGGTGGCACAGCGATGTATAGTGGAAACCCTAGGAATTGGGGTGAAAACCACTTGACTAAGAGTAGATTATACTCTTAGCCTATTTACTTAATCAAATAATCCGTAATGAATACAACAGAGGCTTAATGAAAATGACAAGGGAAAGAAAGCAGTAAGAACTCCGGCAGGGTAACGGCATGTTCTTATGCGTCCAAAGGATCCTACTATTTCCGTCGTCGCGCCCTGTATTTATAGAGTTTACAGCGTGTGTAAATCACGCTATGTAACCGCCTCTGACAGGTTTGTTAGATGTTGTTATCGCGGGATGTAAAACAAGGTTGGGACCGAGGCGTGGTCTGCGTGATCGGGCCCGAAGCGTGGTAAACGTGTGGAGGCCCGAAGCGTGGAAAACGTGAGCCTGTAACCGTTCGGACCGAACCAAGGAACCAGTTACCAGAAAACGCTTTATTTCGCCTAAGGTTATCTTCGGTCCTCTCGTTAAACATCGGGCCGCTTTTCCTTAAGTGTGCAAATGGGCTGCAGGAATTCGTTTCCACCATTTGAATTAGCCCAATAATTAATGGGTCTTGCCCATCACAAGGTACTCGGTCCTAAAGTTCACATCACTAGCCCCTCGGGCTTGATTGCCATCGTAGAGGTGATACAAGGCCGATCACATGATGTCTGCATATTCATGAGAACCTGGGACCGTACCTGTAGGTAGTGAGCGTCCAGGGGACCGATCTTTCCCTTAGTTTGTGGGAGTTAATTGCATTTTAAACTAAATAATGTATATTTAAGTTATAGTTTTATCTTTGTTATTCTTTATATATTAATATCCCGATCTGCGCCTCTTCATATTCGATAGTTCAAGAGGCGTGATGAGTGCGCTTTGTACTGTCACTGTCTTGGGCAGTATTACATTGGGGCTCACCATTGGTTGGGAATTAATATTTAATTCGGGATTTCGAGCACTGTTTCTCCTCATCGTCATTATCGCGAAGGAGAAACCGCAGAATCGACTCTTTGTGCCCTCAATCCATTCCACGTTCAACCCCTTTCAATCCAGTTTCTCTAAGGTATACACTTATGGCTCCTCATAAAATGCGATACTCTTCCATGTCTGAGTTGGATATTGAGGAGTTTAGGTCTAGGTTTTCGATTCCGACGCATTATTCTATTTGGAAAGGACGGGAAGATATTCCCTGTTTCCTTCCGACGGAAATGAATGTGCCGGCATCGGCTATTCCGGTCAGTTACGCCTCTCTAAAGTGCGGGCTTCGTTTTCCGCTACATCCCTTTGTAGCGGCCGTGCTTAAGGAGATTCACTGCCCCACTTTGCGTTGTTCCCGGGCAGTTATGTGTATATAATAGCGTTCATTTTTTATTGTTATCAACAGAATCGAGCCCCGACCCTAGAACACTTCTTTAACCTATTCTTGGTAGGATCCCGAAAGGGGAAGGGTCTGTTAGGTTGCCGCAAGTTGTATTATATAGCGGTTCGCACCAAAGAGTGCACAATTGTAGATAATGAGGAATCTCTCCATGCGTGGGAGGCCTGCTATGTGTGGATAACAGTCCCCAAAGAGGATCTGTTGAAAGTATGGCCGCGCCTAACCCACCCACGCATAGGTCAGTTGGACCGAAGTAGGTTCAACCCCTCCCGCACGGACACCGCAAACACGCTTGCGATGCTCCCCCATCCCGAAGCACGCCTTAGGTGAATAGATCTGCTTCGGGAGAAAAGATTACTAGAAATAGGTGTTGCGGGTAGGGCCAGAGCCCCAACCCCGAACGGGGTGTTCTCTAATTCAGATCCATCAGAATGATCGGGTATGAAATAATGTTTTTAGTTTATACTTTCCTGATCCTTATGTATTTGTTTTGCAGATTCAACTGAGACAATGCCAAGCTCTCGCTTCAAACGCATGGCAGCTGCTTCGGTCCGTCCTTCTGAAGGACAACGTGAAGCATCGGGCAGCGCTGAGGGGAGCGAATCAGCAACGGGGGGTACGCTGGTCCCTTCGGGGACCGGGAACCCCCCGATCCAAACAACCGGCACGGGCACGCTGACCCTTCACTGCACAGGGCAGCCTTCAATTGGAGATGGGCTTGCGTTTTGGGTATTTGGAGTGGTAGAGGAGGTGATAAAGGCTCGGATTCGTTCTTTGAGCTTATCCAGCCTCTATCAAATCGGAAATGCCTCCTTTATTAGTACTAAGACTATTGCTTTATTGCTGCAGTGAGTCGTTCCCGTGGAGAGGGTTCTCCCCGGTCCTCAGCTTAAGGTGAACGTCTCTCTGTCGCCGGTCCCCTTAGGAAAAGGGAAAAGGGCGACCGAAGCGGAAGCCCTGCAGGAGCTGAAAAAACTGAGAAGGGGGGACAGTGCTCCGGTCCCCACTAAGGAGATCGTTTTGAAGGAGTCTGGATCGGGCCCGAAGACTAACTCCGACTGAGGAGTTGCTCTGGGCCTGCTGGACAGGTTCAGTAAGGAGAGGAAGCTAACCTCCTAGAGGAGCACTTTCCTAAAGGACTTCCGCCTTTACGGAGAGCAGAACCCAGAGAAAGTCCAGGCGGACGTATCTGGGAAGAGATTATGGAAGGCTTCCTTGACCTCACCACTAAGGTAATTTTTACTTGACATGAAGACCCGAACTTTTACTTAAGAATATGTTATCTTATGCAGATGTTGAGGAAAACTTTCACAACTGCTATCACCGTAGAGAAGAACCAGGGTGGTAGCGTTGTATCCCAATAAGTCCAAGATCAACTTGACCTTGCAAAAAGGCAAGTTGAGATCAAGCATACTGAGTTGGTCATGGTACGGGAGGACCGTGACCGACTTGACAATGAGTTTCTAAGAGCCGGGACGGAGGTCTCACTCTTAGCTGATAAAGTCTCTGAGCTGGAAAAGACAGGACAAACAGCTCAGGGGCGTATTGCCGACCTGGAGGCCAAGCTGTGGGCCAAAGAGGAAGAAATCAACGAAGTCCAAGGTCGGACCCAGGAGAAGAGGAATAAGCTGAATGAGCTTCTCCTTCGGACCCAAGAAGAGAAGACGACCTTGGAAGAGGAGTTGACAAGGGCCCGCACTTCGACCGAAGGTTCGGTCAGGGAAGCGGTTCTTGGATTCGCTCGGTCCCCTTTGTTATTCGCTTTAGCGGATAACATACATGGGGTTTATACTGTCAAGTACTTGGATAACATGCGCAAGCAAGTTATTCAGCAGTTCGGGCTTTCCCCTTCGGACGAGCGATGGAAGATGATCGAGCCACTTGAGAAAGATGGCAAGTTTCAGGTTATTCCAACTTTGGAAGAATCTGTTCTGGAAGAGGACCCTTTCTTCTACCTCTTTGAAGAGATGGAGAGAGCGGTCAACCAAAAGGTGGTCGATCAGGAAGAAGAACTGAAGCAGCTCGCGGCCCGGACCGAACCGCAGGAGTCGGAGATTGAAGACAAAGAAGAGGGGCAGATTAGCTAGATTTAACTCATATTTTGTATCTGCCTTACTTCTCATCTTCAATATAACTTGTTCCATTCAATTCTTGTTCTTTTAATTGCCAGAACGAAGTAATATGACGAACTTCTTGACAAACTAATAAGTCTTATGTTAACGAAGTTGTTTTAATCACCAAGTGTAAGATCGGGGACACTCACAGGTAGTTAACCATCGGTCCCAGACGTTATGTTTGGTTTATTCATATCAATTCTGATTGGATCGGTTGTTTTACATTGTGTATGGATCACTCTTATTCCGTCCTTGGAGTCAATACTTGATTGGATAGGCGTAGTCTGCGTTTAATATGAGTCTTTACGAGCTTCCGCCGAACCTTGGTTCTAATAAAGTCCCTTAGGTTTTTTTGGCTAAGCTTTGTTCATAATACGTCTTATATTAGGACCGATATTATGTTTCGATATGTTGACTTCCATTCCTTTTATCGTAGCAGATGTCATAGGTACAAATGGCTATTCCTAAAGGCTGAATGCCGTTGAAGGGAGTGTTTTAGTTCGTAATGAATTCTGGGAGAATGACAACTCATCCATGGGGCTGGGCAAGTGCAGGAGCATCTGACTCGTCAGAGCGGTCACTACAACTTGGGAGCCTTGCGGACAAGAAGCTTCGGTCACCAGTCCAGATTCGTCCTACTCCACCCAACTTCAAGATCGGTCCATCATTCCATTAGAAATAGTTTGTATTTGTACTTACTTGTTTTCTACTTACGTTTAAGAGAATGTATTTCATTGAGTCAAACCCATTAATCGAAGATTCACAAGAAATATCGCCTTAAATTCATGACATTCCAAGTTCGGGGGACCTCTATACCATCTAATGTTTCAAGTTTATACGCACCTGATTCCAATTTCTTTGATACTCGATACGGTCCCTCCCAATTTCTGTCCAGCTTTCCAACGTTCCTCTGCAGTTTAATGCTTCTGAGGACAAGATCGCCTTCAAAGAATTCTCTTGGGATGACTCGCTTGTTGTGGGCCCGTTCCATATTTCGCTGGTAAGCACGCATCCGTGCATAAATTGCATCCCTATTTTCTTCGATCATCTCGAGGTCCAATAATCTCCTTTCACCATTCATATGCTCATCGTATTGAGAGATCCGAGATGATCAGATGGCAACCTCCACCGGGCTAACAGCTTCGGTCCTATACACCAATGAGAAAGGTGATTCCTAGGTTGTTGAGCGAGGTGTAGTTCGGTATGCCCATAGGACCTCATAGATGTGTTCGGACCATTTACCTCCAAAATCTTCTAACTTGGTTTTCAATCCCTTCAGGATAACCTTGTTAGATACCTCCGTAAGTCCGTTAGTTTGGGGATGGGCTACTGATGAGAAATGCTGGATGATACCCAACTTGGTGCATATATCCCGTATGCTCTTTCCGCGGAACTGAGTCCCATTATCAGATACGAGCGCTCGGGGAATCCCGAAGCGGCTCACAATGTTTCGCCATATAAAGTGTTTGACCACTTTCTCTGAGATGATGGCTACTGCTTCTGCTTCAATCCATTTCGAGTAATATTCCACCGCTACAATACAGAATTTTCTTTGCCATATTGACCGAGGAAAAGGTCCTAGGATGTCGATCCCCCATCTGTCAAATGGACAAGGCAATGGGGTAATCGATAAGGGAGCCCTAGGCAATTGCGGGAGTGGAGCATGGTATTGGCATATGGCACAACGTTTAGTATATTGCTTGGTATCAGCAAGCAATGTTGGCCAAAAGTACCCAGCTCTGATGATGCGGTGGTATAAAGATCGAGCCCCTGAATGAATGCTGCATATCCCTTCATGAACATAAATCATGACGGCTTCAGCCTCAATAGGAGATAAACAGCGCAGAAGCGGGCCTTCAAAACTCTTTTTAAACAAGCGTCCATCGACTAAGGTAAATCTCTTAGCCCGGACTCTATTTTCCTGGCTTCAGACTTATCTTCAGGAAGATAGCCGTTTGAGAGGTATTTAATAAAGGAGTCCATACAATTGGGTTCTCCCGGAGATTCAGTAGCGTTAATATTCAAGCCCTAGAGTTCATGGCATAGAGCCCCGATCTCTTCAATATACTGTTCGGTCATTGGAATCTCGACCGAATGTCGGTCCTGAATATGGACCAAAATAGTGCTTGGCTCTATGTCAGGTATGCCCGAGGCCAATCTGGCGAGTGCGTCGGCAACCTTATTTTGCTCTTGTGGCACATGGTTAAGAGAGAACTCACTGAATTTTTTGGATAGTTCCAAGACTTTGGCGCAATATAACCTCATCATCGGATCATGAGTCTCAGATCTCCATGCGAACTGTTTCACTACTAACTTCGAGTCTGAGAACATTCGCACTCTGCTAACTCCCATTTTCCGAGCCAAGGTCATTCCTGACAATACTGCCTCATATTCTACCACATTATTTGTTCCAGCGAAGGAAAATTTGACTGCGGAATGAATAAGATCACCTTATACCGTTGACAGGGTAATGCCCGCTCCTCTTCCCCCGAAGGTTGACCCATCTACATGGACCGTCCATCGATCATCTTCTTGGTTAAGATAAATGGCCGATCGGGTCATTTCAACCACGAAATCGGCTAGAACCTGAGCTTTGATCGCCCGGGGCAGGAATTCCATATACATAGCACTGAGTTTGATAGCCCATTTCGCCAATCTCTCATTCAAATCCTTCTGTTTAAAGAGCACTTTCAGAGGTTGATCCGTATAAACATAGACCGTTCGGCCTTCAAAATAATGTTTCAGCTTGGATACAGCTTTTTTCAAAGCTAACATGAATTTCTCCAAGGTGGAGTACCTGGTTTCAGCAGATACCAGAGAATGGCTGACATAATAAACAGGTCTATGAATATCGTCTCGTATGGTTACCAGAGCTGCGCTGACGGCAACTTCTGATACTGCAAGATATAACCCCAAAGGTTCATCACAAGTCGGACTTACCATCACCGGGGGAGTGCTTAAATAAGTCTTCAGCTCGGAGAAGGCCCGATCGCATTCTTCGGTCCAATCTAGATGGCTTGCTTTTCTTAGCACTCTGAAAAAAGGTAAGGCCCGGTCTGTGGATTTCGAAATAAACCTGCTCAGTGCAGCTAGCCGGCCAGTAAGCCTTTGAAACTCTCTTTTGTTTCTCGGAGGTTGCATATCAATGATAGNTGGATGGAAACGGGACCCTCTTTGGCACCTTAAGTGGCAACACTAGAGAGGTGCTTCACAAGTTTACCGTTGATCTTCCCAAGAAACATGGAAGAGGTGGACAGTCAGCTCTTCGATTTGCCCGTCTTAGAATGGAAAAGCGGCACAACTATGTGAGAAAGACTGCTGAGCTGGCAACTCAGTTTTTCATCAACCCTGCTCTTAGTCAGCCAAATATATCAGGTTTGATACTTGCTGGATCAGCTGATTTCAAGACTGAACTAAGTCAGTCAGATATGTTTGATCCACGCCTTCAGGCCAAGATACTAAATGTTGTAGATGTTTCTTATGGAGGAGAAAATGGTTTCAATCAGGCTATTGAGTTGTCTGCTGAAATTCTATCCAATGTGAAGTTCATTCAAGAGAAGCGCTTAATTGGGAAATTTTTTGAAGAAATCAGTCAAGACACAGGGAAATACATTTTTAGTGTGGAGGACACGCTAAAAGCTTTGGAGATGGGAGCTGTTGAAACACTGATTGTATGGGAAAACTTGGACATAAACCGTTATACTCTAAAAAACAGTGGCACTAATGAAATTTTGATTAAAAACTTGATTAAGGATCAAGAGAATGACTCAAGCAACTTCAAGGATCCTGTCACTGGAGCAGAATTGGAGGTTCAAGATAAGATGCCATTACTGGAGTGGTTTGCAAATGAATACAGAAATTTTGGGTGCTCTCTTGAGTTTGTCACAAATCGTTCTCAAGAAGGTTCGCAGTTCTGTCGTGGTTTTGGTGGCATTGGGGGACTCCTTCGGTACCAGGTTGACATTCGCTCCTTTGATGAACCATCTGATGAAGGAGAATATGATGCAGATTTTGACTAAGTTGAGTAACTATGCCAGGTGATACCATGTGACCTTTATCTACATGATGCATGCTGTTTTATATGATCAATTATTATTCCTCTGCACCTTGTGGAAGTGGCTCAGAATTAATCTTTATGTTTGTATTTTTTACCTGAATTCCCCGCGATGCCTTGTTTATGCTTCATGAACTATTTTTGCGAATTTATTAAGACTTGATATGTATTCGTATTCTGCTGCTACATGTTGAGACTATACAAGGTCAGGTTCCTTTCCTTGCTGCTTACTGATTGCAACTCCGGGTACAGTTTAGTCCATGGAACCCCAACAGAATTTTTCCCTATTCATGAAGGGTTTAGACAAGCAGACCCTATGGCTTTGTTGTTATTTCTTATTGTAACCAGAGATTGACACTATACTAATTGGAGAATGCTCTTGTAGCAATACCGAGGAGATGAAGCAAAATGTTGATGCGATTCCAACAAATAAACATGACTACGAGTGAATATGCAAAATTTGGCTTTGATGGACTTAATGTTTTGGAAGAGACGGTGCAGTGTGGGCAACTCAAGTAGGATGTGCGGTGGGAAAGTTACCAATGACTTGTTTGTATCTCCCATTGGGGTGAAACTACATATAAAAGAGATTTGACAATCGGTTTATTGATAGGATACAATATAAACTAAATTTATGGAATAATTGTATGTTGTCGAAAGGGGTAAATAGACTCTAACCAAAGCGGTACTGACAAGCTTATCAACATATTATTTCTCATTATTCAAGGCCACGAAGCTTGTCATTGATCGATTGCAAAATATTAGAATTTTCTTTTGGGAAGGAACACAAGAGAACAAGCATCCATTGAGTGAGATGAGATCAATATTCAAAACAAAACATATAGACCTGAAGATCATGTCATTGAGAGTTAAAAATTTGTCACTTTTGTTTAAGTGGTGGTGACGCTCGCTATTGATAAATGAGTCTTATTGCAGAAATTGATTGTTGTGATATACGGGGAAGATGGTGGGATGAGTAACAGAGGTGAATATGGTCCGAGATCATCATTCTGAGCTAAAATTATTTCGATTAAGAAAGATTGAGAAATGTTGAAATGTACTTATCATCGAGCATTAGATAGAAACTTAGAGATGTGGAGATCATCAAATTTGGTTGGATATGTGGGTGGTGTACAACCATTAGCAACGAAATTCCCTAGAATATAGCAATGACTTTAGATCAAGTCGCAATGAACTCCCACATATGTGAGAATAGAAAAGGACATTGGAGTTGGAAGATTAGGTGGAGAGCTCACTTGAGAGTGAACAGGCACAGAGTTGACGTTGCTAGAAGAGCTACAAGTCAACGTAGTTTTCATCGATAGCAAGGATGTAATCCGGTGGACATTAATAAAAAATGGTGTCTTCGGTACAAAGATGATGAGTGAATTACTTAAGCAAAAAATTCATGAGATAGGTGGGGTTGAGACACAAACAATTTAGATGAATATTGTTGGCGAATCTAGCACTAAGATGAGTATATTTGAACTTGTATTTATGTGGTAGTTTAGCACTAAGACACAAAAACAACATGTTTTTGTCGTATGCACGGAGACACAACGAGTTTGAGATAAATTCGAACAATGGGTAGGTAGCGGAATGTATCTAGATATTGATAAGAATGGAATCGTGGTCTTCCATAACAAGTTTTAGGATATGAGTGCAAGAGGTAATATGTAGCTCTCTTTAGGTAATATGGGGGTGTCGTAATGTCAAAAAGTTCGAGCGAAGATGAGATATTGTTCGAGTACATTGAGAACAAATAATATATAAAATTGTTATGATATTTTATCGATAGATAAAAATACAAGACATACTATATTATTACAAAATAAAGTAATAACTATAAAGGGCTTAAGGTAAAAAATGGTTCTTTTGCATCTATCTCTGTGTGTTCCATGAGATAATTAAAATTACATCTTTCAGTTTTGAGTTAATTTAATTTGGTTTTTTTATTGTTGTATATAGATTTGTGTAGTGTAGAAAATAGTATATTGATTTCAGTACTCTTAATTATGTTTATTTTAAAAAAATGCAAACTAATTATTATTTTTTAAAAAGTGATAAATTCTTGGAAAATGAAAACTAATTATTATTCAAATTTTGAAATTTGAAACTTTTTGCCGTCATCACAGGTGTAGTCAATCATTCATAAGTTTAGGTACTCGTCGTTGAATTTGACTCATCCACCTTTCAAATTTCCACAACACCGGTGTTACGTCAGCTCGATAAGCAATATCCTTAATTTCTTCATTTTTGATGGTTTTTTTGAGATTCGAAACCAAATGCCTCAGACACCATCTGTGCTGCAATCGACCGGTTTGAAAGACTTCCATACTATCCACGACTCCAAGTATTCCTTTATGACGGTCGATAACAATATAACAACGGTCTTCTTGGATAACACCACTATCTAAAATCTCGAAGAACCATCTATAGATGTCTTCGCTTTCCTCGGAAACTAATGCAAATACAATAGGAAGAATGTGACCTCCATTATTCTTAGTAAGGGCAACAAGGAGTTTGTGTTTGTACCTATTTAATAATTGCATGTCAATTATTTAAAATAATAGGCTTCTTAATATTAAAGGAATACTACATTCCATATAAATGAGTGGCGTCAATTAAAATCACGGGATGACAATGTCTATAAGCTTCAATAGCAATACTGAAGACCCAAAATACCCTCTTGATGATCTTGTGATTATCGTCCAGATTAGTATCATAAACATCTCACACGATAATTGTCACTAGATTACGATTCTGCAACCTATCCATAAGTCTGGGTTGTTTTTCATCGAGGATTCACACGACCCATGAATCAGTTCGAATGCACGCTGGAAACTGTCATGTGTAAGGCTTCGGGTTTCATATGATATCTAAATACATGATTTAAGTAATTAAGCACTAATTTAATATACGAATGAGAAGTGAGAGTTATTATATAAAGAAGTAAAAGTTAGAATAGTCATAGTTCATTTTACTGTTGTAATGATGTGATTGGAGCAAATTGATCCATTTTTTCTTTTCTTGCACGTGGGTTTGGCTGTGTATAAGGATAATTATGTATGTTAAGTATTATTTGATTAAAGAAATATGAAGAAACAGCCTAAGAACCACAAGAAATCCAGCAGCCAAACTACACCTGCGAGTTTTGGGAGTAATTGTAAGAAAATGAGTCTATGTTATCTAATAAGTGTTCTTAATTCTAAAGGGTTGTTTTACAGCAGGTATAGGACATATTTAGAGGTATAAGACAAGGGAAATTAGGGAAAAAACAAAATGTAAGAGGGATGATGGAGAGAAACATGTAGTTTAGACAGCATATGCATCATATTACTGCTGTATGTTGTTATTTTTATTGTGTTGGCTATGAATGTCGGATTATGATGATTTTTACATGTTCTGAAAGCTAAGTGTGTCTATTTTCAATGAAAATTTACGTTGTTATAAAATGAAATCAGACCAGAAAGTTATGTTATGATTTTCAAGAACAGTACAGTTTTACGTGAAAGCAGGACAGTCATGTTTATGGTCTGATTTCGTAATTTTTGAGAGCTCTGATGAAGTTTTGTATACTTAACAGTTTTTAGATTATTGAAATGGCTTTCAAATGCGTATTTTTATGTAATTTTTCGATGTCATATGAGCTCTCAAAAATGCAAAGTTTTACAGCATCAACAGACTGTTGTTAAGGTTTCAAAACTGTATTCTTATGTTATGTGTGTAATTATGTGATTATGTGAAAATTCAAGAGCTTGTGGACGCACAACTCCGACAACATGTTATTAAGAACATAGTTTTAGTCAATATATGAGCTAGCTACAGGAAATAATTATCAGGATGTGGCCACATATAGGTTAAGCATGAGGTGAAGCCGACCCTCGGAAGTGTCGATGGATTGGTCGCGCTTTCTGTCCATTTCTGAGGTTAGGGGACTCATGTATCGTTATCCTTAATTCTTGGTGATGCGTAAGCCAAGGGTTGAGGTAGGACCAGGACTGTTATCTGACAACCATAGGCACAGAAATAAGAACAACAGTCTGCAATATTATATGTTCATGATTACGTTGAATGTTCTTGATTACATGTTTATATGAATTATATCATTGATATTATTATTGCTTGTCTTTCATTACTCTCATGACCTCTTAATGAAGAATTGTTAAACAGGTAATGAAGACGAAGAGTGGGATATTCAGCTGCCAAGATCAAGTCAAGATATTTAGTCGGTAGAAGTCATGTGTTTTGTAAATAAGACCTAGTAGGTTTTGTGTTGCGTGTATGTTTAGGATATCGGGATGTTCTTATGTAAATTAGCTTCCGCTGTGTTTTAAAGATGTTTATGTATTATAGTTTCATGTAAGGTCTTGTGTTCTAAATTTTAGAGCACGGCATCATGTCATCGATTTAAATAAATTGAGTATAGTAATTGGCATGACATCATATCTTGTCATATTTCACAGGAAAATCATATTTTGCTTTTATGAGTTCTCTGATCGACTTTATAGGCGTATCTATAACATTGAGTAAAGCTTCAATGTAGGTTACTTTATGGGAAATAAAATTATATATTCAAAAAAACTCACCAACATTCTCCCAAATGAAGGGTATGATCTCCATTGCTATAAAACTAATTGATATGTTCTTGTGATACACTCCAATGTTGCCTGCGTTGCATGTATGCGGATGATAAATGTTATCAATTTGCCAAACATGATTAACCTTACCTTCACGTCCTCAAAAATTGAACATACACTCAGATTCTTGGTGGAAATAACATTTCAATACTAACATTTTTGGTGTACTATCATCCACAAGAAATTGATATTTATGGTATATGTGTCAGTGTCGAACACAATAGTACATCTCTTCCTTATCTTTAAAAGTCAATCGAGCACTCAAATTCGGATCTCGCACATTATACGATACATATTCCCGCCTGCGGTTACCCATAGCAAACTCATCAGTCATCACTCTACCGCCTTTGGGAAACATTTGTGCTAGAAACCCAGTCATACGTTCCGCGAAGGGTCTGACTTCAGTAACCCGATGAATAAGAATATCTTCCGATTCTTCAATGGGTTCCTCGGTTTCACCAACCGGAAATTCATGTTCGGGTTCCGAATCTCCATCTGAAGAACCATCATCAGCTGAAATCCATCAATCATTCATTCTAGGGTCTGATTTAGATGTTTTGCCATTAAAATCCTCATGATACATTTTTCTTTGAAGCGTGGTACACAAAAAATGTAAAACAAATTAGTTCAAATGAATGAATATTGATAATTTATTTTGAATGAATTTTCAATATTACAAACAAATTTTTAATGAACTATTAATATATGCAAATTTATGTTTTCAAATTTCAAAAATTAACTATAAACTAAATTTAATAATACTTTACAAAGATTCATATCAACAAATTACATATTTTTAAAATATTCATATGTTTAGTATTATATTAATATTTTCTAATATTAAATATTTAGTATTTTCTACATTTTCATTTAATTATTTAATATATTTTAATTACAAATATTAATAATATTATATTTTATATATATATTTGATTAGACCTTCGAAACCCGGTACCCCGAACCTGGTTAGACCCAAGCTTTGTCAGGCCAGCTTAACTGACATAAGCCGAACTTGAAAGCCCAAATCCAGCTCGCGTGAATGGACGGCCCGGCGAGAACAGACGGGCCCGAAGGCCCGTTCTTATCGATCGGGACCGATCGATAGAGTCATGCATTCTCCTCCTCGTTGGGACCCATCAGTCCAGATCGCACAGACTATGCTTCGGGCCATCTACATTTCTCAACATGTGACAACAACCTCTGACAATCATGTCAGAGGCGTGCTTGATAAAGTCTTATGAGCCTCCTTTTGGTTTGGAGACAGCCGGCTAGTAGCACCGAAAGGCCTAGCACCGCGCAGCCGTATGAAGCCATGCCCGACGGCTGTCCTGCCCGACACGAGCTGACCTAGCCGCATGGGACAAGCACAAAACGACACTCTACTGCTCACACATCAGGAAAAAAGTATAAAAGGTACACTTGGGAAACAAAGAAGACTCTTCTATTTTCTATTCTCTTCTCCGGCTATCGATTTATTTTCGATAAGCTTTCCTTCCCTTATTGTATGAAGAACAAACATGGTATTTGTAATGAACATCTTGATTATTGGATCGACTAAGGGCATTTCTATCTCTTAGTCAAGTGGTTTTTTCCTCATCCTTTAGAGAATTTATACTCTAAAATTGTCTTGTTCTTTTCTATTTGATTCATAATCGTCTTCCACATATTAAATAAATTAAAACTGAGTTCGTCTTACAACGAACCGGATGATTGTTGACACCTCCGGTTTTCACAACAAATTTTTGAATGAATTTTCAATATTACAAACAAATTTTTAATGAACTATTAATATATGCAAATTTATGTTTTCAAATTTCAAAAATTAACTATAAACTAAATTTAATAATACTTTACTGATATTCATATCAACAAATTATATATTTTTAAAATATTCATATGTTTAGTATTATATTAATATTTTTTAATATTAAATATTTAGTATTTTCTACATTTTCATTTAATTATTTAATATATTTTAATTAAAAATATATATAATATTATATTTTATATATATATTTGATGAGATTCCTGGAACCCGGTACCTCGAACCTGATCAGAACCAAGCTTCATTAGAGGAGCCCAAATAACATAAGCCGAACCTGGGGCCTAGATCCAGCCCACATGAATGAGTGGCCCATCCAGATCAGGTGGCCCGATCGGCCATTCATATCGATCGGTCCTGATAGGTGGGGCCCAGCTTCTCTCGCACGCCAGGACCGATCGGTCTACACTTTACAGGCCCTACTTCGAGCCATCCATATTCCTCACATGCGACGACAACCTTCGACAATCTTGTCAGAAGCGTGGTCCGGTGAAGTCGTACGAGCCTCCCTTAGCCTCGGAATAGCCGGCTAGTAGCACCGAAAGGTCTAGTGCCATGCAGCTCTATGAAGCCGTTCCCGGCGGCTGTTCCGCCTGACACGGGCTGACCTAGCCGCAAAGGACAAGCACAAAACGACATCATACTGTCCACAAAGCACAGTAGGCGTATAAAAAGTACACTTGGGGTGTGAAGAAGACATCTTCCGATTTCTCTTTCGAGCTTTCTTACAAAAGATCCCCTGTCGATTTATTTTCGATAACTCATTTCCCCTTTGTTGTCTGATAAAAAAACATGATATTTGTGATTATTAATCTGTTTATTGAACCGACTAAGGGAATTTTTTCTAACTCTTAGTCAAATGGTTTTTTCCTCAGCTTTGAGGTTTTCCACTCTAAAACTGCCGTGTCCCTTTACATTTGGTTTATAATCATTCTCCACACATCAAATAAGTTATAACTGAGTTCATCTTGCTACGAACCGGTCGACTGTTGATACCCCCGGTTTTCGAACCACAACAGTTTGGCGCCGTCCGTGGGGACGAGTTTCTAATCCCCATTCGAGGTCTTTACCCGGGATAGGATAATCAAAGGCATGGCAACTGGAACTTCGACGAACAATAGTGATACGCTTCCTAGCAGCCTTCCAGCTTCAACGTTCTCTTTATAGGACCTGGAAGCTGTTGTCAGGAAAGTTATATGGGAAGTTACGTCAGAGAGGAGTGGAACAGAACCACCGGCTATCACAAGCCATGTTCCAGCAAACAGAGAGTACGAAAGCGACCCAGACGTGCCGAGCTCCGATGAAGAGGAGATTATCAGGCGCGGAGTAACAATGAGGAGGCCGAGATACCAATCTACTCCGCCTCCTCCAATTAGAACTCCAACTCCCGTTCCAGGGACGGACCAGGAACAGATGCAGAAGCGCATTGACGAGCTTACCAGGGAGTTGGAAACTCTGCGAACGCAGAGGGATTGCGGGCCTAATCTGGGGTGCGATCCTAGATTATTTGATCGGGCCATGGATGCCCCAATCAGGCGGAGCAAGGATGATGACTGGTGGCACAATCTGCATGTAGCCCAGGAGTCATCCCAACAATCTGGAGGCATCTCCGCCGCATTGGGAGATTTGATGCTCCCATTTTCTGAAGAGATCTGGGCGGCAGTGCCCGATCGATACTACCGTAACCTCGAAGGGTTACAAGTATTCTGAGGCGAAGGTGATCCGATCGATCACGTCGCGGATATCGAGCTGAGGATGGGGACCGTTCGGGCCTCTGACTCATTGAAGTGTCGCATCTTCGCGGCAGGGTTGCAGGGCGATGCCCGGACCTGGTTCAAAAACTTGCCGGCCCGATCCATACGGTCGTATGGTGGATTCATCCTAGCTTTCTCGAAGCAGTTCGCTCCAAATGTAGGACCGCCTCGTAGTAGGCAGGAACTATATGACATGAAGTATATCCCGGCGAAGATGAGTCTCTGTTCTTTTATGGAGAAGTTCAACCGAACTGCTCGGGGTATCAAGTTGGAGTTCCGAGACAAATCGATATCTTGCAGCAGGTCTTGGGACCGTGTGGCTTTTTGGCCAGCCTTGTGAAGAGCCTACCGTCCACCTTGGGAAAGATCCTTCAGAAAATCAACAAGTACATCAAGGTGGATGAAGCGCTGGAGCGAGATGTCGAAAGTCTGGCGGGAATTCTGATCCCGCAGGTGATCACAGGGTATCTTACCCTAAGAGACAGCCGCGGGAAGTTGCGGCTGTGGCTGAAAAGATCGTCCCCCCGAAGAAGGAGGATAATCGGGTCTATTGCGAGTTGCATCACAACCGCGATCACCCGACGTTGAAATGTCCGCTACTGCGAGAGACAGTATCGGCGATGAATAAGGAAAAGCCCGATCATGATGATCGTAGGGGCAAGCTGGCAGATTCTCCCCGAGCGGGCCATCAAGGTGACGATCGTCACAGGCTGAGGGGGAGAGATAATCGAGGTCAGCCCCGACACTACAATGATCGGGCTGGAAACCGAAGGTCCCCCCAACCCGAACAGGATAGAGGCCAGCACGGTCAAGAGAACCGTGGCCAAGGCCGAAGGAGGAGATGGCGGGGCCGTGGCGGCAGAGCCCCGCGAAATGAAGGTGAAAGGAGGGAGCAGCCAGCTCCCCCACCTGCCGAAGTGGGCACCCAACCTCCCCCAAATGAGGAGGTGCCCAGAGAAAGAGATGTCACCGGAGACATTTATGTTATCTCCGTCGGAATAAGGATTAACGAGTCGGTCAGGGACCGAAAAAGAGCAGCGCGTGAGGAGTTTCCCGAAAGCTCCGAATCTGTGGCGCTGGTCAAATATGAATCGGCCGAGCGGTCCTCGACCTTTGAGGGCGATATCATCTTTACCGATCCGTGTGATGATCCCCTCATCATCACTGGAGTCATCGCTGACACCGGGGCTTCATGCAATCTAATAAAGCGTGAAGTGGCGGAGATGCTAGGAGCCTCGGCCCATGATCTCCCTATCACCAATATAACCCTTTGGTGGTTCGACCAGAGAAGTGTATCCCGTGCGGGAAAATTCTTTTCTCAGTCACTCTAGGAGAACCGAGCAGGGACCGATCGGAAACCCTAGAATTCATAGTCGTTGAAGCCGATCTGGCTTACAACGCTATTATTGGACGGATCGGCCTCAGTAAGTTTGAAGCGGTCCATTCTACGTACCATATGATGCTCAAGTTCCCCTTCACTCATGGAGTGATTTCTGTCAAAGGGAACCAGAAAGTAGCAAGACAATGCTACATGAGCTCGTGCCGAACCTTGACACTAATCAAGAGAGCTCGGGTGGATTTGCTTGAAGAGCCCCCGCACCCGAGGCAAGCTATGGAACCCATTGGGTTCAAGCTTATCAACTTGGTTGAGGAGGACTCAACCAAGACTACTCGCATCGGGGCACATCTGGCCCCGACCTTCGAAGAAGAACTGGTCCGCTTGCTGAGAAGCAATGTGGACATCTTCGCTTGGACCCCGGACGATGTGCCGGGGATTGACCGATCCAAGAGTGAGCATCGGATCAACACTGAGCCCGGAACCAAGCCTATTAGGCAAAAGAGAAGACGATATTCTCCTGAGAAGATTGAAATCATCCGGGTAGAGGTGAACAGGTTGCTGCGATTGGGTTTCATTAGGGAGATTCACTACACTTAATGGGTTGCAAACCAGGTGGTGGTCTCCAAAGCATATGGAAAGTGGAGGATGTGCGTTGATTTTACCGACGTCAACAAGAGCTGTGAGTCGGACCCTTTCCCACTGCCGCACATTGATCGATTGGTGGATGCTGTGGCTGGCAGCACAATAATGAGTACCATGGACGCTTACTCCGGGTACCATTAGATCTTCCTTGCTAAGGAAGATCAGAAGAAGTCATCATTCATGACAGAAGACGACATTTATTGCTACGAGGTTATGCCTTTCGGCTTAAAGAATGCCGGAGCAACATACAAGAGGTTGGTCAACAAGATCTTTAGAGATTTGATAGGCCATGTTATGGAGGTGTATGTTGATGATATGATTGTCAAGTCCATGAATGATGAATATCATATTCCTTATTTGTCTCACTGTTTCGAAGTATGCCATAAATATAAGCTCAAACTAAATCCAAACAAGTGTTACTTCGGGATTCGAAGTGGCAAATTCCTTGGAAATTATGTTTCTGAGAAATGCATAGAGGTTAATCCGGAGAAAGTCCAGACAATTATTGACATACAACCTCCGAGAAACAAGCGAGAATTTCAGAGGCTAACTGGCCGATTGGTGGCGCTGAGCAGGTTTATCTCTAGGTCCACGGACCGGACTCTCCCTTTTTTCAGGACATTAAGGAAAGCCAGCCATCTCGGCTGGACCGAAGAGTGCGATCGGGCATTTTCCGACTTGAAGACTTATTTGAGCACTCCTCCTATAATAGTGAGCCCGACGTGGCACGAACCCTTAGGGTTATATTTGGCCGTGTCAGAAGCCGCAGTCAGCGCAGCCTTGGTGACCATTGGGGATGACATTCACCGACCTGTCTACTATGTGAGCCATTCCCTAGTACTAGCCGAAACCAGATACACTACCTTGGAGAAATTCATGTTGGCCTTGCAGAAAGCTATATCTAAGCTTAAGCATTATTTCGAAGGCCGAAAGATTTATGTGTATACTGATCAGCCTTTGAAGACAGTTTTGAGTCAGGCGGACTCGAATGAAAGGTTGGCCAAGTGGAAGATCAAGATCAGCTCCATGAATTTGGAATTCGTTCCCCGAATGGCGATCAAAGCTCAAGTCCTTGCGGATTTCGTGGTCGAGATGACTCGATCGCTCATATTTCTAAACCAAGAGGACGACCGGTGGGTCATTTATGTTGATGGATCAACCTTCGGGGGAAAGAGAGTGGGCATCACCCTTACTACACTTAAAGGCGACGTTATCCACTCCGCGGTCAAGTTCTTGTTTTCTGGAATGAATAACGTGGTGGAATACGAGGCCGTTTTGTCGGGGATGACCTTAGCCCAAAAAATGGGAGTTGGAAGATTTTGGGGGAAAGTGGCCCGATCACATCTACGAGGTTCTATGGGCTTACCGCACCACTCCCCATTCAACGACCCATGAATCTCCATTCTCTTTAGTATATGGGTCCGAAGCGGTCAATCTAGTGGAGGTAGCCATACGATCACATCAGATAACCCAATATGACGAGCATCTGAATAATGAGCGAAGATCTTTGGATTTGGAAATGATTGAAGAGAAAAGGAACGCCATCTATTCGCGCATGTGTGCTTATCAAATAACAATGGAGCGAGCTCATAACAAACAGGTCGTGCCTAGAGAATTCTCAGAAGGCGACCTCGTTCTCAGGAATGTAAGAGTTCAGAGAAACGTTGGGAAGTTGGAGAGGAATTGGGAAGGGCTCTATCGGGTCTTGAAGAACCTAGGTGCTGGGGCTTATAAGTTAGAAAATCTGGATGGAAGTGAGATCCCCTGAACCTAGAATATTATGAACTTAAGGCGTTATTTTATATAAAGCATTTGACGTTATTCGGTAGTTCTGAACTATAAAATGTTTCTCAAACATGAATAAGTTACAATGGGTGCAATACAAATTATTTCTAGCTAGGCAAGTGAGCGATCTCGGAGTTGGATTTTCTAGACGAGTTTGAACTGGTAACTGTAGCGATCCATCCATAAGGCTTCCAAGCAGTGTGACCGCTCTGACGAGTCAGTTGCTTCCACGCTTGCTGAGTACTTAGATGAATCACATACTCCCAGAACTCACTACGAACTCAATTTCCTCTTCAACAGCACCCACCACCTAGAAGTAGCTCTTGCCTTCTTGTGCTTAATCCATGAGCGAGATAACAATGACAGAGTTAACCGGTCAAATTGCAAGCCAAAGCTCACCATGAGACTATTTTAAGAACAGGGGCTTCGGCTAAATTTGTCATGGGGCTTACAAAGTACCAAGGCAACGCCGCCAAAGTCATAATATTTTATTGGGACGGATTCAAGTGTGGTCTGTTGGTGCAGTTGGAATTTTCTAACTTACTAAACTTAGCAAGATTCAGAGTTAAGTTGAGAGGACCGTTCGGTCCAGGTTTAGCTTGAGCCCCGAACTTACACTTAGCAAAAAGACATTTTATTCAAAAAAAGGAGTTTACAAATACAGAAATGAAGGGACTGGAAATTCAAATCCTAATCTATTTGTCCTTCTTCCTTATCTGCTTCCCCATACTTCTCCGTAATCCATGTCTTGAGATCCTCCACCTTATTCCCCATTTCTTCAACTATCTCGTTAACCGATCTCTCCATCAGATCAAAGAGGGGATAGTTGGGATCTTTCTCCAGCGAGGGTTCTTCTAGCTCGGGGATCTCACGAAAGTTTCCATCTTTGGTTAGGGGATCGATCGTCTCCCAACGATCATCTTCGGGATCCAAACCAAACTTGCTAATCATTTGGTCCTTCATATTATCCATATACTGGGAGACGCTTGGTCCATAGACGTTTGACGCTAAGGCAAACATCATGGGAGATCGGACAAAACCCAAAGGGCTTCCAGAACCGCACCCTCAGTTGATCCTTGGACCCTAACTAAATCTTCCTTCAGTGCTTCCCTTTCTTCCTTTAAGACATTCTTTTCTTCCTGGGACTGCAGGAGAAGTCTGTTGCTCTCGTCGGATATTTCTTGAATCTAACGCTCCAATTACAAAACACGGGCCGTGGCGGAGTTAGCAGCTGCTTGGGCCTCTCCCGCCTTAGAAGCAGCTAAGGAGAGCTCAGTACCCGCTCCAAGCAACTCTCCATTCAGTCGGTCCAGATCGGCTCGGACCGACTCCAGCTCTTTATGTTTGATCTCAACTTGCCGCTGAGCTAAGGCAAGTTGGCTTTCCAGATCTTTAGAAGCCGAGGAGATGCTTCGGCTTAGCTGGACGGTAGAAGCGAGGTCAAAAGCTCTTCTATGTGCCTACAAGAAACAAATTGGAATAAGAACATATACCCGATCGGGGTAGCAAGAGTTGAAGACAGCTTACCACAGCTTGGGACTCCAGATAGACTAGCACCAAGCTAGGAAGCGTGCCATCAATACCGGGCGGGTTTTTCCTCCCCAAGAGCCGATATTCTTCAAGGGCGGCATCCTTCCATGAAGGGGGGACCCTTTTCGGTCCCTGGGCTTTGGAACGGAGACTACCATTTCCTGGATAGCCTTTCGAATGGCCTCGGGGTTAGACGAGGACGGGGCTGATTTCTCCCCGATTGTGACCCTTTCGTCGGGATCGGGGCTGCAGGCCTGCTCACAGCTGACCGCAACCTTTTATATTGCTTCGGGGCTTCCTCTTCGGGGCCCCGCTTGCTCGTTGATGCGAAGACTGGAGGTCTCGGCACTCTATCCCCTAAGCTGGAGGATGGGCGGACGTCCTCCACCCGCATTGACCCCTGCAGCAACAACCGCACGACGTTAAGATCCATAGGAGAGTTATTCCCGATTTTGTACATGGCGGGAAGGCCTAACGAGCACATCCTCTTAGAAATCACCTCATCCACCTCATCCATCGATCGGGGCTCTGGCCTTTGGCTGCTGGAGCTCCCCGATGATCGTGAAGGCCCAGCCGCAGCGCTAAACTTAGGCTTGGATGCTTGCAGCTGAGCCTCCCTCTTAGCTTTTGAAGCAGCAGCCACCGCAGCGAATCGGTTTCCAGATATTGTATCAGTGGAAACTGCAAAAGAAAAATAATAAGGATCATGAAATATGAACTAAATGAAGCCAAAGTCGTACCCGATTCCTCTGACTCCAATGAGTCGGAGCTAGAAAAGATACCCTTCGGGGCAGGGATGTCAGTTCTTCCTGCTACCCCGATCTCTAACAGCTTCTTCTCCCGAATGATGTCTATCCGTTTCAGACGCCTTTCGGGAGGAGGAAGCATTGCCAAGGTGTTGGCAATATCCTGACGGGATGGATTGAACCGGCTTTGGTCCAATTTCCCGATGTCTGGGTGGGTAGTTAGGAAGATAACTTTCAGCAGATTCTCTCACAGGATGTCTATCCAGACGTAGCAAGATTCTCATTCATGAAGGGAATCTTCCTTGTCTACGATAATACAATCATTTGTTCGGGTTGCTATGTAATACAATCTACGATCCCCTAACAACCTCCTTCCCCTGCGGGATCCCACCAGGAACAGGTTAAAAAAATGCCTGAGGGTTGACTCTACCCTCTGTTTGTGGCAATAAAAAATAAAGGCGATTATATAAACATAACTGCCCAAAAAAAGAGCGAAAGTCGGGCAGTGAATCTCCCGAAGTACGGCCGCGACGAAAGGGTGAATGAGGAATCGCAGGCCGGACCTCAGGGAGGCATGGCTAATGGGAATGACATTAGCCGGAACATTCATCTCAGCAGGAAGGAAGCAAGGAACATCATCATTCCCCCTCCAAATGGGATAATGTGCAGGGATTGAAAATTTGACCCGAAATGCTTCGAGGTCTATTGCAGATACATCTGGATACCTAGCCCTACGAGGTACCATGGATGGTTACCTTAGAATTTACGATAAAATTGGAGTTGGAAAACGGTTGACCAAAATCACCAGAGAGTTCTAAGGCTGGAACAGTTTGTCGCAAAGTGTGATAATGGATGCACAGGGCAAAAATCCCGACCTTTATACAGCGTATTACCCAATCACGGGGTGACACGTCATTACTGCAGGCGGCTGTAGTCTGACAGTCTGTCCCTCCTTTAGAATACGGAAAGACGTTAGCTATTACAGAGCCTAGAATTATGTTTTTACCCTCAACTGCTATGAATTTCAAATTTGAAAATTCACGTCATAAAATTTCCAAGTACAGGATCGGTCCCTGAGGACACCGTTACAACAAGTTCGGGTACAGTTTTCCGTTGCTACGATCGGGCACTGATACCACAAACGATCTCAATCTGATGATCGAACCCCGATCACCACCATGGTGGCGACAGAGTCCGAGGGGCTAGTGATGAGATCCCCGGAACCCAGTACCTCGAACCTGATCAGAACCAAGCTTGATCAGAGGAGCCCAAATAACATAAGACGAACCTGGGGGCTCAGATCCAGCCCACATGAATGAGTGGCCCATCCAGGCCAGGTGGCCCGATCAACCATTCATATCGATCGGTCCCGATAGGTGGGGCCCAGCTTCTCTCACGCGTCAGGACCGATTGGTCCACACTTTACAGGCCCTGCTTCGGGCCATCCATATTCCTCACATGCGACGACAACCTTCGACAATCTTGTCATAAGCGTGGTCCGGTGAAGTCGTACGAGCCTCCCTTAGCCTGGGAATAGCCGGCTAGTAGCGCCGAAAGGTCTAGCGTCGTGCAGCTCTATGAAGCCGTTCCCGACAGCTGTTCCGCCTTACACGAGCCGACCTAGCCGCAAAGGACAAGCACAAAACGACACCTTACTGTCCACACAGCACAGTATGCGTATAAAAAGGACACTTGGGGTGTGAAGAAGACATCTTCCGATTTCTCTTTCGAGCTTTCTTACAAAGGATCCCCTATCGATTTATTTTCGATAACTCCTTTCCCCTTTGTTGTCTGAAAAACAAACATGATCTTTGTGATTATTAATCTGTTTATTGAACCGACTAAGGGTATTTTTTCTAGCCCTTAGTCAAGTGGTTTTTTCCTCATCTTTGAGGTTTTCCACTCTAAAACTGCCGTGTTCCTTTACATTTGGTTTATAATCGTTCTCCACACATCAAATAAGTTATAACCGATTTCATCTTGCTACGAACCGATCGACTGTTGACACCCCGGTTTTCGAACCACAACAATATTAGTTTTCAAATTTGAAAAATTAATTATCAACTAAATTTATTATTAGTTTAAAAATATTCATATCAACCGGGTACGTATTTTAAAAATATTAATATGTTTCTATTAATATGTTTAGTACGTGATACTTTTTTTTACAAATATTTTATTATTTGTTATTTTCGAAAATTATAAATATTACAAATATTTCATAGTTTACAATTTTTATTAGTTTCAAAATTTTCATATCAACAAATTACATATTTTAAAATATTAATATGTTTGTATACATATTAAAAGGTTAACAATACAATATTAATACTTGCATTTTTGTAAACAAAGTGTTATCAATTTATTTTTAACAATACTAAGCTTTAAGATTTAAATAGTTCACTTACAAAAAATAAAAGTTACGAAATAACGAAACCAAAAATGACATATATCAATAGCTAGGAAATTACGATTCTATCCATATTGATAAAACATTACCTTTGCAAATTTACGATTTCAATAATCGAATTTATCTAACCGATACGATTGGAATTAGATCGAGAAAGGGGAAGTTAATGACAACAACAACAGCGTCGGCTGAGGCAACAAAAATATATTGAAAAAAAAGAGTAGAAACTGGACTTACACCATATTTGCATCATCAACTATGCAAAATATGACATCAAATTATGATGAATCAAGAAACTTGCAAAACACTCGAAACTACAAATCGGATGCGAAACCATAAATTACAACTACGTTTTATAGCTAGATTTCAGTACGCAAACAATTAAGAATGAAGTCTATCTATCTCATTTCATTTACAACTACGTTATAAATGTCTGATTGAATGATTGTCAGATTTCTCAATTACAAGTTACGAAGTAACGTAGATTACAAAATGAGTGAAAAAAATAGGGTAAAAGATGGATTTATCCCAACTGTGCATTAAAAATGTCGTTATTATAGAGTTAAAATTATAATATCATATATAAAGTTAAGATTATTTAGTGCGATATAGTTTCTTTGTATGTTAAAATATAATAATAATAAAAAATTTGGTACCAAAATTTACCGAAATCCATTTTCTCCGAACAACTTTACAGCAACAAAAGCGATCGTCCCCAACGGATTCCGCTGGTCTTCATCTTCTCCGCCATGAATTGCCTTCACAATTTATCCAGGTTCTGATTTCCACTACACGTTTCGATTTTCTACAGATTTATCGATGTTGTTCCCACCTTTTTTTTTCTTTCTTCCCAGTTACTTGCCTTTGAGGACCACCAAAATTTACTGTTCGGAGTCTCCCGTTAGTGTTGCTACGCTGGTAAGAATAAATTTCATAATGCTACCAATAGAATTAATTACCTGGTGAAGTTTTTTCTCCTCCTTCAGGGAATCAGAAGATTCATCCCTTCGCCTTCCACCAGGATGATTTTCGCTAAGGTTAGATCGCACAGATGTATACTGTTCTCCGTACCGGCACAGATTAATATGCATTGGATTTTTTTCTGGTTTTCTCTCTTGATTATTTGTTTTATTTTGTAACTTTATATAGTTCATTCGTAAACAGNCAAATGAATGAATATTGATAATTTATTTTGAATGAATTTTCAATATTACAAACAAATTTTTAGTGAACTATTAATATATGCAAATTTATGTTTTCAAATTTCAAAAATTAACTATAAACTAAGTTTAATAATACTTTACAAATATTCATACAACAAATTACATATTTTTAAAATATTCATATAATTAGTATTATATTAATTTTTTTAAATATGAAATATTTAGTATTTCTGTATTTCATTTAATTATTTAGTATATTTTAATTACAAATATTAATATTGTCATATTTTATATATATATTAGTCTTCAAATTTGAAAAGTTAACTATCAACTAAATTTATTATTAGGTTGAAAATATTCATATCAACCTAGTACATATTTTTAAAATATTAATATGTTTAGTACCTATACTTTTTTTACAAATATTTTATTATTTGTTATTTTTGAAAATTATAAATATTACAAATATTTCATAGTTTACAATTTTTATTAGTTTTTCATATCAACAAATTACATATTTTAAAATATTAATATGTTTGTATACATATAAAAAGGTTTACAATACAATATTAATACATACATTTTTGTAAACAAAGTGTTATCAATTTATTTTTAACAATATTAAGCTTTAAGATTTAAATAGTTCACTTACAAAAAATAAAAATTACGAAATAACGAAACCAAAAATGACATATATCAATAGCTAGGAAATTATGATTCTATCCATATTGAAAATAACATTACTTTTACAAATTTACGATTTCAATTATCGAATTTATCTAACCGATACGACTGGAATTAGATTGAGAAAATGAAAGTTAACGACAACAACAACAGCGACGGCTGAGGAACAAAAGTATATTGAAAAAAAGAGTGGAAAATAGACTTACACCAAATTTGCAACACCAACTATGCAAAATATGACACCAAATTATGATGAACTCAGAAACTTGCAAAACACTATAAACTACAAATCAGATGCGAAACCATAAATTACAACTACGTTTTATAGCTAGATTTCAGTGCGCAACCAATTAACAATGAAGTCTATATGTCTCATTTCCTTTACAACTACGTTATAGTTGTCTAATTGAATGATTGTAAGGTTTTTCAACTTATAGTTAAAAAATCAATCTCATTTCAGATTTCGCAATTACAAGTTGCGAAGTAACGTACATTACAAAATAAATGAAAATGGGGTAGAAGATTGGATTTACCCGTGCATTAAAAATGTCGTTATTAGAAAAGTAAAATTATAATATCATATATAATCTATTTAGTGTGATATAGTTTCTTTGTATGTTAAAATATAATAATAATAATAAAATTGGTACCAAAACTTACCGAAATCCATTTTCTCCGAACAACTTTACTGCAACAAAAGCGATCGTCCCCAACGGATTCCGCTGGTCTTCATCTTCTCCGCCATGAATTGTCTTCACAATTTATCCAGGTTCTGATTTCCACTACACGTTTCGATTTTCTACCGATTTATCGATGTTGTTCCCACCTTTTTTTTCTTTCTACGTTTTTCCCAGTTACTTGCCTTTGAGGACCACCGAAATGTACTGTTCGGAGTCTCCCGTTAGTGTTGCTACGCTGGTAAGAATAAATTTCATAATGCTACCAATAGAATTAATTACCTGGTGAAGTTTTTTTCTCCTCCTTCAGGGAATCAGAAGATTCATCCCTTCGCCTTCCACCAGGATGATTTTCGCTAAGGTTAGATCGCACAGATGTATACTGTTCTCCGTACCGGCACAGATTAATATGCATTGGATTTTTTTCTGGTTTTCTCTCTTGATTATTTGTTTTATTTTGTAACTTTATATAGTTCATTCGTAAACAGTCGAATGATGTACCCTCACTCTTGCGTATCATCTTTTAGGCGGGTCACGGCCCTGCTCCCACTACAGAAAATGAGGCTTCGAAATTGGATGGCAAATCTCAAACGTATAGTCAAGACATGACTGCTGCTATGGGAGCTGGTGACTAGGATCTTTATTTTAGCACAATCCAAGTCATGCCTTATATAAATTTTTTATTTTCAGTATATGGATTGTCCACTATCTTATCATTGCTTGAATGCAGTCTTAACCTATCGGCATGAACTTGGAATGAATTACAATTTCATTCGACCTGATTTGATTGTGGGGTCATGCCTGCAGGTAAGTGCTTGCCATTCTTATGTTGGAAGATTTGCTTGTTATGCTATTCTTTTGATTCTTTTTTTTGCTTTAACGCTTGTGCAGACTCCTGCAGATGTTGATAAGCTTCGGACTATTGGAGTGAAAACCATATTTTGCTTGCAACAAGATTCTGATATCGAGTATCCACATGCAGTTTACATTATTTTCGTAGTTTCACATATATTTATTTGAATGCTACGCTATACTTTGTAGTTTTACTAGTTGTTGGAATGGTTGTCTCGTGTGCTTTTGTTTTCGATTTTTTGTAGTCCTTAATTGGGGGAATTAAGGTACTTCGGTGTTGACATTGCTGCGATTCGTAGATATGCTAACAGCTTCAATGACATTCAGCATATACGCGCTGAAATCAGGTGCACTACATTTGTTCCCCATCTGGTTGAGCAGTTTGCCAGTTTGAGGGTGTTCTTTTCATCTTTTCAGCAATTACCTACATTAAACACCAGATTTTTACCCTGATTACATGATTTTTTTGGAAAAAGTAGTGGGAAAAGTCTGCTTGATACAATATTATTTTTATTAGCTTGAAATCAAACTCAAAATTCATCAACAAATGGCATCTGTTTTTGCTTCATCAACATATTTTTTATCATGCAGGGATTTTGATGCATTTGATCTACGATTACGTCTTCCAATTGTGGTCAGTAAACTTCACGAGGCCATTAATAAGAACGGTGGTGTTACCTACATACATTGCACTGCCGGTCTTGGAAGAGCCCCTGCCACTGCAGTAAGAGTTTTGAACCCCTCATTCAGTTTTTTTCTTTTCCTTTATTGTGGGCTCTTCCGTTCTTTTCATTATTCAATTTTCCAGTGTGACTCTAACATTTCTTTTGTAATTGTTTAAACTGTAGCTGGCTTACATGTTTTGGGTACTAGGCTATAAGTTCAATGAAGCACACAGGCTGCTTACGGTAAATCTTTTTATTCCCTTGAGCTGTTAATTTTATGGAAGACAAGTTTCTCGACCAATCTAATTTATCGAGTAAATGATCAGTCTTGGTAGTTATTATGGTTAATCTGTGACAGAGCAAGCGGCCGTGCTTCCCAAAACTAGATGCTATCAAGAGTGCAACTGCTGATATCGTAAGACTTCAAAGTCCAAAGTCCATGTTTTTGTTGTGTAATGAATTTGAATTGTACATCTTAAACAAAATTCTGTATTGTTAAAGCTAACAGGACTTGACAAGAAACCTATAAAGTTGTCATGGAGTGGTGATAATCACTCAGCAGTAGAGATCTCTGGACTGGACATTGGTTGGGGACAGGTAATGGGGAAATCACATATAAAGTGGTTTTGATTTATTCTTCTCAGCAACTTTAACTGCGTACAGAGAATACCTTTAGCATATGATAAGGAGCAAGGTTTGTGGATTCTGGAAAGAGAACTGCCGGTGAGTAAAAAATGGGTGAATGATGGTATGATTGTCCCCAAAATTTTTTCATTTTGACAAATTTAGTCCTCAAAATTCTTTGATGACAAAAATAGTCTTCAAACTTTGTTTTTTGGCGAAAATAGTCCTCATATTTTGTAAATTTTGGCAAATCTAATGTATATGACAAACTTAGTCCTCAAATTTTGGGGAATAATTTTGACACATGACCAAATTTGCCAAATTTTGGAACCATGGGAACTATTTTTTACAAAACTATCAAAGTACGAAGATTATAAATACCAAATAAAAGTTTGGGGATCAAATTTGTCAAAATCACCAAACTTTGGGATTAAACACACCATTTTCTCGTAAAAAATATAAACTTGGGCACAACTTCTTCTACGAGAGAGTGATAGTTCCTTGTTGTAGGAAGGCAGGTACGAGTATAAGTACATTGTAGATGGAGAATGGTTGTGCAATGAGGATGAGCCTGTCACTGCTCCCAACAGAGATGGCAATATGAACAACTACGTTACTGTAAGGGAATAATTAATATTATATGTGTGCTAGGAAATTGAGTGGGGTTAATTTTCAGGTTGATGGCGACGATTCTGATAGTACGAGTAGGGAAATTCGAAACAGATTGGGTAGTGATGATCCTCTTCTTTCTTCCAAAGAACGCATGTTAATCAGACAATTCCTGGAAGCCTCCTGTTAGGACTTAAGAAGAAATAAGAAGGCGGTGTTTGTTTCTGTTAATAAAACCTGAAAAATAATGCTTCCTTATTAATATGAGGACGGTGAAGAAACTGTAATGTGAGGATAACCGTCGCTTCAGGGGAAGAATAAAGATTCAATTTCAATGTGTTCGATTCACTGTAAATGAACATATGTACATCATTTATACAATAATACTGATAAGCTATTTTACTAATCTACCTTTCTAGTAGCTATATATTTACATGTAAACTTTAACACTCCCCCCTCAATACAGAATGTCTTGAACTTCTGTAATGGAGTGATCCACTGTATGTAAATTCATATAATTCAACAGACGTCCGAAGAGTGTCACAGGAAGGGACTTGGTGAGCATGTCGGCCATTTGATCCTTCGTTGGTACATATGTTGGTTTAAGGAATCCACTCTTGTAATGATCACGAACGAAATGACAATCGATGTCCAAGTGTTTGGTTCACTCATGAAATACAGCATTTTCTGAGATTTGTATGACGGTTTTGCTATCACTCCATAGCGTAATCGGTAGAGGCACAAACACCTGTAAATCACGTAACACAAAAGTGAGCCATTTTATTTCACACATGATTGCAACCATGCTTCTATATTCCACCTCCGCCGAGCTTCGTGACACTGTATTCTGTATTTTAGTTTTCCAAGAGACTAAGAAATTTCCAAGAAATACACAATAACCGGTAAGAGACCGTCTCGTGTCGCTACAAGATCCCCAATCCGCATCGCAAAAACCTCGAAGGATGAGATCTGTTCCATAGGAATATAACAGCCCCAATGAAGAAGTTCCCCTCAAATATTGCACAACATGGATAGCGGCATCCCAATGACTTCTGGAGGCTGAGCCAAGGAATTGACGGAGTTGTTGGGTTGCGAAAGCAACATCTGGTCTAGTATACGATAGATAGAGCAATCTGCCCACTTACGGTAGGCTTGTGGATCTAGTAGAAGGTCATCTTTGGTGTTTGTACAGACAAGTTTCAGACCTGGAGGGAATGAGGTGATGACTGAAGAATTGTAATCTTGTCCAACATTCTCAACAATATCCCATAATGTACTTATGTTGATTAACATACATGCCGATAGAATCTCGATATATCTCTAAGGCCAAAAAATACTTAGCGACTCCCAAGTCTTTGATAGTAAATTTTTCATGAAGATACTTCTTGATCGCAACAATGCCATGAGTATCATTCCCGGTAACCAGAATATCATCAACATAAGTGAGTAAGAAAATGATACATGAATCGGTAACACGACTGAACAAGCACAGTCATGACAAGATTGTTTAAAGGCTCTATCACACAATGTGTGCGTTAATTCAAGATTCCATTGACGTGATGCTTGTTTTAAGCCATATAACGAACGCACTAGTTTGCATACTTTAGATTTATCAGTGCAAGAACATTCAAGTGGCTGCGTCATATAGATTTCTTCATCTAGAAAACCATGGAGAAAAGCATTATTGACGTCCATTTGACAAAGATCCCACTCTTTGCTAGCTGCTATTGCAAGAAAAAGACGAACAGTGGTGATCTTTGCAACCGGAGAAAAAACAGCATGATAATCCACCCCCTCCACTTGAGTATATCCTTTTGCGACCAACCGTGCCTTATACTTGTTAACTGTTCCGTCGGGATTTAACTTGGTTTTATAAATCCATCGATATTTAATTGTTGTTTTACTAGGAGGAAGGTCACATAATTCCCATGTCCCATTGACTTTCAAAGCAGCCAATTTAGTACTCATGGCTTCCATACAATATGGATTTTCAGCATGCTCTTGAAAATTGGAAGGCTCTTTAATTGCATTCACATTCATCATAAGAGAATGTGAAGAAACTCTAAACTTTAACAAGGACTACAAAATACCAATACTTGACTCGTACCTATAAAATAAAATTAATTATATTTTAAATGATAATATAAAATATTCGAGAATAATCTAATTTATTATAAATATATTAATTTCAAAAATCAATTTCTAATGTTGCTATTTGATGTTTTCCATATTGGTTATTTATGTAAAATAAGAATCCTAATATAATATGAAAATAAGTATTGATTTGGATCGGATATGAGTTTTTAAAAACTGTATCCTATCCGAAACGTATCCGACTCAATTTGATTAAATATTTAAAGTTCGGATATCCGAATATTTGATTCGATTACTTCGGATACTCGGAACACCGAATTTTAATATATACCCTACCTTTATGGTCATCTCCAAATGTTGATTCTTGAGAATAAAATTAACCACCAGAGTGGGTTATTAATAGCCCAAAAGTAAGCCATACCCTAAATTTAATATAAAAAATCTAATGTGGGTGAATAAAAGTGGTAAAACAATCAAATTCACTATCTTAGCTTCATGACGTTAAATATCAATGAATCTTTCACTCAGTGTCTATATACATACAACTCTCCTAGTGTTATTACATTGTTTATTACCAACACATACTTGATATATAATCATTACAATGAGTCCCTACCCACTTATCTAGTGGGGTGATGAGTAACATGTTATCTCAATGAATTACTTTGGGTTGTTTGGTTTTACGGTGGCCGCCATGATTTTATTTTACACAACCAAACAATCTGGGCAATTGTGGTAATCGTACCATAGTTTTTGGAGGTCATGTGGCTATATCTTGATATGTATGGCCAACCCACCGTGATTTTGTAAATTCCAAAATTACCCTTCAAAGTTCAATTAATTACTTTAAAACTAAACTCTAACCAAGTTTATTCTTATTTCACAAATCTTACATCATTTTTACCAAGTTGTGGTTCTACATTTTTAGGTTTCTTATTGCAAGGTACATATTCGATTGTATAGATTTCTTTTCGGTTTTTATATGAACGTTTTAGTATTTATTTGACTTATATTCATATATAATAAATATATTAGTATAAAGATTAAAATATACATTTTATTAAAATCACGGTACGATCACCATAGTTTTTGCAAACATTTTTCTAAATCCCGATCATAATTATGACAGTAATCTCAACGCACGGTACGATCACCGCACCTCACTGTAATTTTGAAAAACCAAACTAAACAATTTTTTATCTCATCTAGAAATTAAGAGTTAATAACAACTAGTTTTGTTTACATAATCAAGAAAGTTATCGTGGTGGGCCCTGCTTAATCTCACCCACACCAATTCACCTTCTTTCATTTCCTCTTCTCTTAAAACATTCATTTCATGAAATTTTCATTTATTAAACTAGCTAATGAAATGCATAAATTATTATTTAGCAAATTTTATTTTTGTGACAAAATTAAGGATTGTCTTTCAAATTCTTTGTAATCTATTTTTCTGAAATCATTTATAAAAAATTTAAGAGAAAATGATTTCATAACATATTCCAAGAAATTGGAAATTCTCAGTTTTAAAACTTTATTGCAAAAATACATTAAAATTGATTGTGATAATTAATATTAACATTAAAATAATGTTTACTTTTTTATATTAATTATTTTGTTTTTTATAATTTATTTAAATATTTAATACATTTAAGATGAATTTAATTTTACAAATTCTGAATTTTGTAAGATAATTATTTATAAAAAAACTGATTTCTAATTTCATAATTGTAAGTTATTGTTAAAAATTAATAACCGAAATTAAAATAACAAATTAATTGCAACCAAGCCGATATTCGTAGATTCAGGTTGGGTCGGCCCAAATTGTTTGGCCGAAGAGATGCCGAAGTGCAATTTTTGTTTGCAGAATAACGAGATTTCGGTGGTTTGCTGTACAATACTGCATTTCTTCCTCGCCTACGCTGCTCCTTTCTTTCTGCTCCAAAAATGACGGGTAACTATATTTCTGATTGTTTTTATTCCATTGATGTGTTACTCAATTCTTCTGTCTTTTCCCCCGGATATTTGAGGGTTAAGAAATTTGTTGTTTTATTAATATCATTAGTAATACAGAACCATGTTTATCAAATACCTACCAGAAATAGCTTTCTTATTGTTTATAGCTGAGCAAATTTGCTTCCTTTCTTGCATCAACCGTTACGAGGTATAGTGGTGTAGAGCTTGGAGGCACTGAATTATAATTGATAAAGTCCTCGAGTTCCTAATAGATGAGAGATTCAGGGTATTCATCAGCACTTTCAAATTTTGTTTGTACACCCGGGTGCGTGCCCTTAGTTTTGAGTATCTCAAACCCAATATCAACATAGTCCAATCATAACTTGGTTGAAGCTACCCCTCAAATGATTTTTTTTTTCTGTCGTAAAACTAAACTAGTTCCTCCATTTTATCACAATTCTGATAGTAAGCAATTTGGGACCATTGGAGATGTGTGACATGAAATTTAGATAAACAGAGAACTCATGGTGACTACTGCTTGCGAATGGTGCTTATTCTCAAATTTAAGTTCAATGAAGTAGCAAGCCTAATAATCTACTATGCTTTTAAAATTCTCATGCAGCTTTACATGGGAAGGTGTTTCAACATGCCTTTGTAGCACACTGCTGTCAGCTGGATAGAAATTTAAGCAACAAGCATCGGAGGAATTGTTCTTCACCTTGTAGGCAGAACTCACTTAAATATATAAAAGGGCAGTTGGCATGGGTTGAGATCCCTACACTGAAATTTCATAATTCCCCAAAACCTAAGCGGGGAATTGTTCATTGTAATGGTCTGTTCTTGACTCTGATTATTTCTGAACAGTGATTTGTTTTAAGCTTAGTGTCTGCTAGACTCAGTGTAGTTTGTCTTTGTTGTCCATCTATAGTAATTGTCTACTTCAATTCGTTTTTCTTTTTGCTGATTTTTTTTCTAATTTCAATCTTTAAAATGCTTGAGTATCTGGGAATCAAAGTTGTATATTTTTGTTATCATTTCAGCTTCTCCTGCAAGCATTATATTACCATATGTTCACAAATCTTCCTTTATGAAGCTTCAAAATGGCAGGTGTGGACCCAACTTCTAAATTATATGCGACTGTTATTCATGTTTTATGTCTTAGCTGGATCATTCATTCTGCTCCAGCATTCTGACCTGTCCTTTTGGTGCACGAGGCGTCTAATATATCTCATTTTTGGGTCATTTTTTATTTACAAAAATGCTTATATAAGCATGTTCCTACCTCTTTATGGAGCAGTGATGTTCGAGGTGTTGCTGTTGAGGGTGTTGAGGGAGAGCCTATTACCCTCACTGAACTTGTTACAGAGGCAATTGCCGCTGCTTATGCTGCATGGCTGGGGAACAAAAAAATGCATGTTGTATCTAACTGGATGAAAGTCTCAGTGGGCCATGATTCAAGAATATCTGCTAAGAAGTTAGAGGTATACGGAAGTGCTATTTGATGTGATTCACTATTAAATATCTATTATCTCATATTGTAACTACTATTATTATTTCAGGAAGCAGTTACTCGAGGTTTAGCTGGTGCCTGTGTTGATGTGGTTCAGTATGGGTGCGAAGCTTCTCCTGAAGTTCATGCTTGGGCAAGATTTATATATGCATTGCCAGATAACTGTCTTGCATTAACAAGAGCTTATTGTTTTGTAGATTGGCATCCACACCTGCAATGTTCAACAGCACCCTCACTGAAAATGCTGAATTTTTGTGTCCAGTTGATGGAGCTATTATGATTACAGGTATTTTTTGTTCAAAACCTTCCCTTTTATCCAATTATTTATGATTCTGATAAACATATGCTGTTCCAATTCTAATTTAACCCTTCTCGGCTCACAGAAAATAAAATATTACTAACTGGTTATGGTAACTGCTGCTGTTCTTGCGCCAAAGCTTAGGCAGGATTTTCCATGTAGATAGTTAATATTGTGATTTTTTTGTTGAACAGCAAGCCATCTTCCCTTCAACCGAAATGGGCTTAAATTCTTTACCAACGCTGGTGGGCTTGGGAAGGCAGATATCAAAGAGATATTAGAACTTGCTTCTGATATATACGAAAAATTCACAGATGATTATCTGAGGACCGCAGAGCGAAAAGCTGCAGAAACTGTGAAAAAAGTGGATTACATGACTCTGTATACTTCTGGTTTGGTAGCAGCAGTTCAAAGAGCTGCTGGAAATATAGGCATGTATCTTTAGCAGAACTAATATGATAATGCAGTAAANTGTTTTTATTCCATTGATGTGTTACTCAATTCTTCTGTCTTTTCCCCCGGATATTTGAGGGTTAAGAAATTTGTTGTTTTATTAATATCATTAGTAATACAGAACCATGTTTATCAAATACCTACCAGAAATAGCTTTCTTATTGTTTATAGCTGAGCAAATTTGCTTCCTTTCTTGCATCAACCGTTACGAGGTATAGTGGTGTAGAGCTTGGAGGCACTGAATTATAATTGATAAAGTCCTCGAGTTCCTAATAGATGAGAGATTCAGGGTATTCATCAGCACTTTCAAATTTTGTTTGTACACCCGGGTGCGTGCCCTTAGTTTTGAGTATCTCAAACCCAATATCAACATAGTCCAATCATAACTTGGTTGAAGCTACCCCTCAAATGATTTTTTTTTTCTGTCGTAAAACTAAACTAGTTCCTCCATTTTATCACAATTCTGATAGTAAGCAATTTGGGACCATTGGAGATGTGTGACATGAAATTTAGATAAACAGAGAACTCATGGTGACTACTGCTTGCAAATGGTGCTTATTCTCAAATTTAAGTTCAATGAAGTAGCAAGCCTAATAATCTACTATGCTTTTAAAATTCTCATGCAGCTTTACATGGGAAGGTGTTTCAACATGCCTTTGTAGCACACTGCTGTCAGCTGGATAGAAATTTAAGCAACAAGCATCGGAGGAATTGTTCTTCACCTTGTAGGCAGAACTCACTTAAATATATAAAAGGGCAGTTGGCATGGGTTGAGATCCCTACACTGAAATTTCATAATTCCCCAAAACCTAAGCCGGGAATTGTTCATTGTAATGGTCTGTTCTTGACTCTGATTATTTCTGAACAGTGATTTGTTTTAAGCTTAGTGTCTGCTAGACTCAGTGTAGTTTGTCTTTGTTGTCCATCTATAGTAATTGTCTACTTCAATTCGCTTTTCTTTTTGCTGGTTTTTTTTCTAATTTCAATCTTTAAAATGCTTGAGTATCCGGGAATCAAAGTTGTATATTTTTTTTATCATTTCAGCTTCTCCTGCAAGCATTATATTACCATATGTTCACAAATCTTCCTTTATGAAGCTTCAAAATGGCAGGTGTGGACCCAACTTCTGAATTATATGCGACTGTTATTCATGTTTTATGTCTTAGCTGGATCATTCATTCTGCTCCAGCATTCTGACCTGTCCTTTTGGTGCATGAGGCATCTAATATATCTCATTCTTGGGTCATTTTTTTATTTACAAACATGCATATATAAGCATGTTCCTACCTCTTTATGGAGCAGTGATGTTCGAGGTGTTTCTGTTGAGGGTGTTGAAGGAGAGCCTATTACCCTCACTGAACTTGTTACAGAGGCAATTGCCGCTGCTTATGCTGCATGGCTAGGGAACAAAAAAATGCATGTTGTATCTAACCGGATGAAAGTATCAGTGGGCCATGATTCAAGAATATCTGCTCAGAAGTTAGAGGTATATGGCAGTGCTATTTGATGTGATTCACTATTAAATATCTATCATCTCATATTGTAACCACGATTATTATTTCAGGAAGCAGTCACTCGAGGTTTAGCTGGTGCATGTGTTGATGTCGTTCAGTATGGGTGCGAAGCTTCTCCTGAAGTTCATGCTTGGGCAAGATTTATATATGCATTGCCAGATAACTGTCTTGCGTTAATAAGAACTTATTGTTTTGTAGATTGGCATCCACACCTGCAATGTTCAACAGCACCCTCACTGAAAATGCAGACTTTTTGTGTCCAGTTGATGGAGCTATTATGATTACAGGTACTTTTTGTTCAAAACCTTCCCTTTTATCCAATTATTTATGATTCTGATTAACATGTACTGTTCCAATTCCAATTTAACCCATTTTGTCTCACAGAAAAAAATATTACTGACTGGTTATGGTAACGGCTGCTGTTCTTGCGCCAAAGCTTAGGCAGGATTTTCCATTTAGATAGTTAATATTGTGATTTTTTTGTTGAACAGCAAGCCATCTTCCTTTCAACCGAAATGGGCTTAAATTCTTTACAAACGCTGGTGGGCTTGGGAAGGCAGATATCAAAGAGATATTAGAACTTGCTTCTGATATATACGAAAAATTCACAGATGATTATCTGAGGACCGCAGAGCGAAAAGCTGCAGAAACTGTGAAAAAAGTGGATTACATGACTCTATATACTTCTGGTTTGGTAGCAGCAGTTCAAAGAGCTGCTGGAAATATAGGCATGTATCTTTAGCAGAACTAATATGATAATGCAGTAAAATAAATGTGCTTTATGGTTAAGACCATTCTTCTTTTGAATGCCTCATATTTTTTCCTGTTTATCTTTTGGTGTCCAATTTCAGAGAAGCCACTCAAGGGATTTCATATTGTTGTTGATGCTGGAAATGGAGCAGGAGGTTTTTTTGCCGTAAGCTTAATTGTGTGATTTGTATGTTTTATTTAGTTTATTTATGTTTTCATTTTCTAGAAGAATTGTTTTCATGGTAAAAGTGTTTGCAAGTTGCCTATCTTATGCAATTTAGCAGTATTTTTAGGGTTTACTTGGTTTCTGGAAGATGCTGATGGGTTATAAGTTAATTTTGTGTCAGGGAAAGGTACTTGAGCCTCTAGGTGCTATTACTTCGGGCAGTCAATTCTTGGATCCAGATGGTAAAATAATTTTACTGGCTTATATGAATTATAAAGGTCTATTATAAATAGATTTTACTGACTTGTATCCGACACTATGAACATTGTAGGGCTTTTTCCTAATCATATCCCAAATCCGGAAGATAAGGAAGCAATGAGATCTATAACTCGGGCTGTACTTGACAACAAAGCAGATTTGGGCATCATTTTTGATACAGATGTTGATAGGTGCGAGACAGGGGACTTTCTAAAAGGTTCTATATGTCAATCAACTCAGTTTGTTAATGAAATTGTTTTCTTTTTAGATCTGCAGCTGTGGACTCCAATGGCAAAGAGTTCAACAGGAACCGATTGATAGCCCTTATGTCTGCTATTGTCTTAGAGGAAGTACGATGTGTTTATCTGTGTTAGCATGTATATTAATGTGATGCATTTCAGATTTTGTTTCTTATTTGCAGCACCCTGGGACTACCATTGTCACCGATAGTGTGACTTCAGATGGACTCACTTCGTTTATTGAAAAGAAGCTTGGTAAGTTGAGTGGTTTGAAGCTACGTAGTGAGTTTCAATCAGCTTGCAAACCATATCTGCAGGTGGAAGACATCATAGATTCAAAAGAGGCTACAAGAATGTGATAGATGAAGCGATTCGAATGGTATTTCTTGCTTTTTAAAGGCTAGTTTTGCCCCCCAATAAATTTGTTTCTCTAAATATTTTTTTTGTTTAACTTTCTTTAAAAAAACTATTTTTTGTTCCCAATAAGTCCTTAAAACTGTATACTTCTAGCTATTAAACGCTCTTCGCCTTCTGAACTGCCTTGATTGTTTTTTCAAGTTTAAGATGAATTGAGGAATGCACATGCTTGATTAAATTGCAGAACTCGGTTGGCATGGAGTCACATTTAGCAATTGAAACGAGTGGGCACGGAGCTTTGAAGGAGAATCATTGGCTTGATGATGGTGCTTATCTAATGGTAGCTTTTTGTGAGCGAGAATCCTTGTAGTTTCTTTCCATGGTAATTAACTTATATTGAATTTTCAGAGCCCTAATCACCCTTATACATTTCATAGGTAAAGCTTTTGAACAAGCTTGCCTCAGCTAGGACATCTGGAGTTGATTTGGGCAGTAAGGTTTTGACTCACTTGGTAGATGGTTTAGAGGAAGCTGGTTTTGGTATTGAACTCAGAATTAAAATTGACCAGAACAATTCAGATCTTAAAGAAGGGTAAGATTATTATACACCCACTCTTCCGTTAACGTTGTCGATTTGATTCCGTGAGGGCATTTAGTTCTTTCCGTGATTATGGAGAAGCCGTGGTTAAACACTTGGAAATCGCTGTTGATTCAGACCCTAAACTTGAGAAAGCCCCTGTTAACTATGAAGGGGTGAGTGAGTAATTCTTAGTTAGTTAAGTTGACAATGAGTTTGTAACTTGTGTTGTTTTATCAACAGGTAAGGGTGTCTGGCTATGGTGGATGGTTCCTTCTGAGGCTATCACTTCACGATCCCGTTTTACCTCTTAATATTGAGGTGATGCTATTGCTTTCAAAAGAGCTTATGTAATTCGTGTACATTGACTTGGAAATATATGTTGCAGGCATCAAATCGAGAAGATGCTGTGAAGCTAGGCATTTTCGTCCTTAGCGCTGTGAAAGAGTTTGTCGCTCTTGATACTCACTCTTTGGAAGAATTTGTCCAATCTTAGGTCAATTAATCGCTACTGTAATCCCAATCATTATACTATGTGCTATTTCCAAGAATCATGTCTTTCTCAATAATCCTTCTGGGTCTGTAAATTAAAGGCTTAATTGACTCACAGTAGCATAACAACAGCATTATCATGTGTCAAACTCTATATTTATTATTAAATTACTTTAAAAAACAACAATATGTGATCAAACTTATATTATAAACAAAAAAAACTGTATTTAATGTCAAATGGTTTGTCTATTTCAACCTTTTACTTTTAGTTTACCTTTATGACTTGGTATAATAAAAAACTCTCTTTACCGACGAATGACACATGCTAAATATAACTTTGAACCAAATATGACTCTTAAATAAACATAATAAAAACCAACTAAATATACCACTAATTCACTAAGTACCGCTAACCACTAATCCATCAAATATGAGACTTAAATAGACATAATAAAAATCAGCTAAATATAACACTAATTCACTAATATGACTCCTACTTAACCTCAGTTACCAAATCAAAGGATTAATTTTACCAAATTTATGAATTTTAGAGATCGATTTTGAATCATTTAAAGTTTACGGACTAAATATGAATTTTTATAATTAATTTTACCAAATATCATAAATTATGAGTATGATTAGTATAAGTTTTCCAAAGTTTGGGGAATGAAAATACCTTAAAAAACTTGGAATATTAAATTTATCAAAATAAATATTTTGGTAAATGAGAACGAAGAATATCATTTTCTCATTTCAATTCAATCCAATATCATTTTGTAGTAAGTGCCATATTTCAAATATGGACTGAGACATTTCACCAAACATGGGATTTGACTTCCATTGTATTTCGTTTTCTTATTCCCTCGTGAGCAGGCAAATATTTGTCGTGGAACAACTAGAACTAGAAGGGATCGATGACGCCAGATAAGCGACCTTCTGGCGATGCAAAATGGCTGGTAAGGTGTATCCAGTAGCCTCCGTTTTTAATATGAAGTTTTGCAACTCAGTAAGTGGCTATAATCAACTAATTTTATTTTTACCATTCATTTTCATTTTTCATGGGTTTCTCTCCTTGTGTTTTCAAATTCCAAGTTCTGTGTTTTTACTTATCGCGATAGATTGGACCCTTCTTTTCTTTGCTGACAGGTGAAGTTCAGCCTTTATTCCTCCTTGTTTCAATTTTTCTTTGTAAAAATGGATATCAACTTCTGTTTTCTCAATACTGGAGCGCTTTTCATTTATCTTTTAGGGTTTTGCATATTAGTGAAAGGGTTTCTCTATAATCATTAATTTTATGGAATTGATCATCTAGATGTGACTGTGGATCAAATCATGGAAGAACCAAGTGCAATGACTATTGAATCCCTACGATCAGGATTATTGTCTGAACGATCTGTCTCCAAAGCTGAGAGACAAAGAGCTGATCGTCTTGCTCAGAGGGTATGCTTTTCAACTTGCCCCTGTTTCTTTATTGTTTTTCTTGATTATCTTCCAACTTGAGCAACTATTTGTGGGCTATTAAAGATAATAGAGAAATGCTTACAATGGGATTTTAATTGTCAACATTCTCAGGTGGCCGAGCTTGAAGAGCAGCTAAAAGTTGTATCCCTTCAGAGAAGGAATGCTGAAAAATCAGCAACCGATGTTCTTGCCATTCTCGAAGACCTTAGAATAAGTCATTCCTCGGAGGGGCTTGATTCGAATTCTGAGCAAAATGAAAGCCCAAAACAAGTTAGTTCTTCAAGTGGTTCAATGTTCTCAAAAGAAACTTCCATCAGTCTTAAGTTAACAGGAAATGAGTCTGAAGGCTTCTTGAGTTCTGGATTTGATTGCTCTCCATCATCTGGTCGAATATTGCCTTGGAAAAACACAAAGGATTCTCAAAATTCAACTGAGAAAAAGACCTTCGTGGACTTAGCTAGAAAAAGAGCTATTAACGCTTCTAGTGGTTCCTCTGCCAGAAGTATTGGCAAATCTCATCGAAGGATACAGCGCAAGGAGACCAGGTGATTTTTATTTTTGCTCTCTGATAATTCTTTTGGTATTATTTTCGGCCACACGCCTTTGTACTCGTGAGTTTAAATACAATACCACTCTAGTGGGAGGAATCCTCTGTTCTGATATCTGACTGTGAGTTACGTTCAGATCAATAGATGAGCTTCATGATGAAGAAGGCTACGGGAGTGCAATGTGTCACAGATATGTTTCTAATTGTTCTGCACAGAAAGAACATTTCGAGAATTGTAACAGTGGAAATCAACTACAGAACTTCTTCTCAAATGAACCAATCAAAGATGTTGATGACCATTATTTCTGTATCCCTCAAAAAGACGATAACGTGGAGACACCTCTGCATCACCAAACACCACTTGCTTGTCGTTCGAATAGCGGGAATATACAGGTAAAGACTTCTTCTCTAGTCTCATTTATGTTGATTGAGTCACGTCAGTTATTTAATCTATCTAACGATATTTGCTGCTGCTACTGTGTGGGTTTCAAGCCAGGATTCATTTGATCCCACAAATCATTCAGATGTCACTGAAGAAAGTTGTGAGATACAGTCACCTGAAACACTATCTGTTACTGAAACCTTGATTTCAGATCATCATCAAGTGTCAATGGATGCTCAAATCAACGAGGAATCTCGGGTTCCTGAAAATTCTCCATCTGCATCAAATATTTGTTTGCATGATCAGCAACAGAGAATGAGCCTTCCTTCAAGCGACTCAAGGGTGCGAACTATACCAGTTTCAAGCTGTGTGGCATTCACTCTTGAGGATCTTCGACAAGCTAAAATGCTTCTGAATCAGGAAAGCAACAGTAGATTCGACATTGATGAAACGGGGAAAGAAGAAAAGTTGGAATTACCATTTTTAACATCTTCCCTTTTCACAATCCCGATTGGTCACCATGAATCGGGAGGTTTAGTTGATTATCCTGATGAAATATCAGAAAGTAGATGTCTTTCTGGTGCAGCATTTGAGGCCTTTTCTTCTGGGCCTGCTCTTCCACCACAAGCATATTGCTATCCCGTTCTATCAGATCCTCCGCGTGAAGAATTTCTGAATTCAGAGATAGGATTTCACTTGCCTCAATTTACATATCATGGCAATGGCAGATGCAGAAGCTTCAGGCCAAACACGTACAGGTAGGTAGCTTTCCACTGTATCCTTTTTCACTCGTTTAATGCATGTCTAGAATATCATATCTAATATAATAATCATCAGAGCTTGCTAATCTATGCAGAAAATAAAAATGTTTTTGGAATTATTATAGAATGGTTGAAATTACTCTGGGAGTGTGAACGAACATGATTAAAGAAAAAAAAGTCACATATTTAATAGACTTGACGAAGTCATGCATTTTTTACCTTTACAAACCTAATGAATTTTACTTTTCTAAGTAGTATGGAACAAATTCAATACTCCTCGTACGTCCAATCATAATGTTTGGATTTGCGAATTGAAATGAAACTGGACTAATTTCGATATCATGTTGAAATTATTGAGTCTATTTAAAATTATGATGAAGGATTAAGGAAAGAAAAGTACATATTTTTTTTATCGTTATAAACCTAATTAATCCACGTTGGACATTCCACGTTCAACAAATGAATGGTGGTAAAAGATGCATTGGAGAGAGAATTGGTTTTCATCTCTTTTGGAAGTTGAGAAACTTGATACCAAATGCAAAAACAACGCAGAAAAACACAGCCCACGCAACATGTACCAGACCAACAACACCCAAGAAATCGTTTCTAAATCCCAGATAATCGTCGAGGTAATCACGTAGGGGAACATTCCCACGTCCTGGTATTTCAATCAAACCCGAGCTATCACCAACTTGCGATGTGATCAACCCGTACATCGTCCATGACACTGGAGAAGCCCAGTAGTACCATCTCCACCATATTGGAATTTGCTGCAACAATAACAAATAATCACTTGCTTCTTTTGAGATTTACTTATTAATTATTCACTTACTGGTCTTGGTATAAGAAACCCAGCAAATAGATTCCAAAAGCTGAGAAAAAACGACATGACAATTGCAGCGATTTGGTAATTTGGAGTGAGTGATACCAACATCATTCCATATGCAGTGAAATAGACAAAGCACATGAACACAAAGAAATAGAACCACAAAAACTTATCAGCCTTCCATTCGAATCCGATCATGGCGTAAAGCAAAAGACTGTAAATCAACGTTTGGATCGCCACGTAAATTGTTTCAATGCTTACCTGTTTGTGTTGTGGGAATCATGTTATTTTTCTCTATAAAGTAAAAAAGAAATTGTCATTCACCTGGGCAAATGCATATGGCAATGCTGAGTACATCCCAGCAGCTTTTTCACGGTAAAAAACACTTCTTTCCACATCTACAACTGACTGTACAGCTGAAGTGTTTGTTCCTCCAAGGAACATTACAGCTGCGTACATGGCTCCGAGTAGGTTCATCAAATTTTGTACTGTAGCGCTACAAAAAAAGAGTTGTATTATAAGAATGATATAATTACCCCAGTTTTTAGTGACTAATCTTACATCTGCTGCCCTTGTCTCCAGAATATGACTCCAAAAATGATTCCAATAATGATTGTCATAAGAAAGCGGACAGAATTATACTGGGGGTGCCTCCAGTATGACAAGCTTTGTTTCCAGAAGCAAACTTTACACTGAGAAAGAAATGACTGAGCATATTGTGTTGGAAAATAGACATCTTGTGACCCTGGTGCTGGAGTGCTGAGTTGCTTGATAACATGCTCATTCCTCCTGTGAATGAAAGAAAGTTTAAAAAATAAGGTGATTCTTGTGTTGGTCTATTTCACAACCTGTAAAGATCAGATTTTGCGTAAATTTCAGTGAAATCAACGTCAAGTTGAACTTCCATAGCCTGTGTGCTAATGTCGAGCATCCATGTTGCTGGATTATAGCCTTGTTTGATCTCAGGAACCCCAGGAACAGACTGGCAAAACAAGGCATTTATTTACTCAGAAATACAGCAAATGAATGTCAAAAATTGGCACCTGAAAGTATTCTATCAATTGGCATGAACGAGGACCAAGAGATCCTGCATAAATAAGTTGCCCTCCTCGCTTCATCAGTAACAACTGCAATATAAACGACAATTTAGAACTCACATGATAAATGAAAGTTACAAGCGACTAGTACCATACCTCATCAAAAGCTTCGAAAATATCTATACTAGGCTGATGAATAGTGCAAACAACTGTTCGTCCTGTGTCAACTGTGTTACGAACGGTTCGCATTACAATTGCAGCAGCTCTGGCATCAAGACCTGATGTTGGCTCATCCATAAAGATAATGGAGGGATTTGCAACAAGTTCTACAGCTATGGTTAGCCTCTTTCTCTGTTCCGTTGACAAACCATCCACCCCGGGAAGCCCGACTAGCGCATTTTTCAATGGCTGTAACTCAATCAACTCCATGACTTCCTCCACGAACATCTAGCACAAGCAGCAGTAAATTTTCAGGCACAGGCAGGGTATTGTAATAAAAAAACGTACCTTTTGTGTTTCATTGTTGACTTGAGGAGAAAGGCGTAACCAGGCAGAGTATACAATCGACTCATGAACAGTTACATGTGGGGAATGAATATCGATTTGTTCACAATAACCAGTTACACGAGCAAAAGTGGGTTGATTCTTGGGATAACCAGAGAGGCTGATACTGCCTTCAATGTATCCACCTGTTTTCCTTCCTGCTAAAACATCCATCAATGTTGTCTTCCCAGCACCACTTACACCTACTAATGCTGTCAGAACTCCAGGTCTGAAAGCTCCACTCACGTCCCTCAAAAGTTGAAGCCGATTTTCACCTATCCCATTCTTTCTCATTTCCTGAAAAGTATATAGATATACATTTAAGCATCATATTCATCATTAAAAAGAGAAAATTCACTTACAGCAGGCATATCAACATAGTAGTTAACATGATCAAATGCAAGCCACAAGGGTGTAAACGGGAGCACCATTCCTTTTTTTGCACCTACGGTTTTCAAATCATCACAAACAAGGGATCATTTTTTAAAACATTCTGTTGAATTTGTCCACAATATTTAGAGAAGTGGGTTTGTTTAGGTTTATAAAGATGGAATGTCATTCATCAATTGTTTTAAATGTGTAGTTTCCTTCTCTTAATCCTATTTGTTCACGCTAATTATCTAATTTAGGCCAAACTCTATAATTTCAAAATGGTATCGGAGCTGGTTCGGTTTATTTCAATTCGCAAGTCGAAAACTTATGGTTGGATTTGAGGAGAAGTGTTGAATTTGTCTCACATTGCTTACCGGAGTAAGATTGAATAGGTTTACAAGGGTGAGGAATGTACACATAAGATACTTGATCAAGTTTTTAAATGTGCAACTTGCTCCCTTTAATCTCGTTTGTTCACACTATCCCATCGTAATTTCGATTAGATTCTATATTTCCAACATGGTATCAAATTTGATTCGATTCATTTAAATTCACAAGTATAAGCCTTACGGTGAACTTGAGGGGATTGTTGAATTTGATCAAAATTGCTTAGTGAAATGGAATTGATTAGATTTATAAAATGGTAGAATATCTTAAATGTACGGGATTGATCACATAATAACTTGATGAAGTCTTAAATATATAGCTTACTCTCTCATCCTAATTCGTTCAAACTCCATAATTCCAATACTTTCATACAAAAGTAAATATTTAAGCTCCGATACCTTGATTTCTGGGAGTGAGTGAGCTTTCATTTTGAGCGTGTGCAAGACTATTCTTAGTCTTGGCATCATTGTCCGAAACAATCAACTTTGAGTCTCCGATCGCTGAACATATTTTGCAAAATTTGGTTTAAAATGGTCTCAAAAAAATTCAGAAACATTTCATCTTACGATTGAGGTACGTCAATGCTAAGATGAAGAGGATGTTGAAGAGAACAGAAAATGCAAAGAGTGCAGCAACGCAGACCCAGTACATGTATTCCTCCATGAACATTCCTCTCAAGCTCAGAAGAACCCTTCCAACAGTAGCATCTGGGTACCGTGGATCATTATTAGGCTGAAAATAAGAAAGAAATCAAAAGATCAAAATCTCAACACCCTAAAACTTCAAAGATCCATACAGTGCTCCATCTTCTGTCAAGAAATTCGTTTATGGCAATGGCATTCTGACCGTACGTCATTGGAGAGATATAGTAACCCCAAATCATCCATGACTGAATATCATCTGAAGTCACCAAAAGAAACTTAAGTACCAAGAAAGTATTCAAAATCAAACTCATGAAAGAACTCACCTCTTGAAATAATAAAACCACCGAGAACGAAGACCATTAGCAAAGTGAAGGTACCAAGGGCGTAGGCTATAACCTGTGTTCTACCTAGTGCAGAAATGAATCTGAATAGTGATAGAGCCATTTGATGCAGCGCGAAAAATACCAAAAATTGACGGAAGAACCTAAAATCGAGTTCGTAAAACAAAGCAAAAACCCTAAAAAACAGAAGCGAAAAGAAAGAATATGATTATTGTGTTTTGAGATTCATACCTAGTAGCGTCAGGAGCAAATCCGATAGTGTAATAGGTAAGAACGATCCATATAAATGATTCCAGAAAAGAAAGAGGGATTTTGAGAAGCCAAATTGGTAATGAAAAGGCCCAAGCAGGGTAAAACAGAGCATCCCTTTGTTTGAAGAACACGGGAAGTCTGAGAACCGTTAAGGCCATCTCTGATGTTCCATTAAACATTACATTGATGAGGCTGAAGAACAGTGCGCCGTAAAATCTTCCACCATCTTCTAATCTTCCAGCGCTCATCTCAGTTCTAAAGAAAACTGTGAATGTGATTATGGACATTATAGTTATCTGAAATATCTTAAAGATATACAAGAAGGAATTCCGTTTCATCAAAAGCCATTCCCTTGAAAAACAAGCTCTCAACAGCTCCAAATTGGATATTCCGTACTTTTCAGTAACCAAAGCAGCAGGGTGAGCTTTGTTTCTCTCATAAGGTACTGCAAGTTCATCAAATAGATTTTCACCAACATGGAATGAATTGAAGCGTTTAACAAACTCAGAAGATGATACAAATGCATAAGGTACGTCCTTTCTGAACCAGTACTGTTCTTGATCTTTCATTGAATTCACTTCCTGTAAGAAATCCGCTACTCCTTTCCTCTCTGGGCATTTGAATCCAACACTCTCGAAAAATTGAAGGATATTCTCACGAGGACCTTGATAGACAATATGACCTTCTGAAAGCAAGATAAAATCATCAAAAAGCTCGAAAGTTTCAGGTGCAGGCTGCAGAAGGGATATGATCATCGTCAAATCCATCACATGAACCATCTGCCTCATGTACTTTATAATTTGAAATGTGGTCGAACTATCGAGACCAGTTGATATCTCATCCATACAGAAAACTTTGGCAGGTCCAACCAGCATTTCACCTATGGAATGCCACCCAAAAAATTGATGAAAAGGATTGAACATGCTTGCACCATTCTGTTCACATACCAGTTGTGAGCCGTTTCTTTTGCCCCCCTGAGATACCCCTTCTCATCTCATCTCCCACTGGAATATCAGCACATATATCTAACCCAAGCAGCTGGGTTCACAGCTCGTTAAAAAAGCTTCATTTGATCATTTTATGCAGAGAAGGAGAAAAAGGCATACCTTAAGAGTGTAATCCGTTACTAGACTAGACTCTTGGCCTGATACTGCTGTGGCTTTCATAAAAGCATCAATTTCTGGATCAGGTTTGATTCCTGCCTCTTTCTCACGCCTGGACAATTCTGTAAGTAGATCATATCGGGCTCCAACTCCTAAGCAACGGCCTGAAAAGTTTAGCGTCTCCCTCACAGTCATCTCCCCGTGGTGAAGATCATGTTGGCTAATATAAGAGCAAGTCCTTTGAGGAATGAACTCTGTGAGTTCATGCCCACAATAGGTAACTCTCCCGTTCACCTATAATTAAAGTATAAAAAAAGTCATTTTGAAGAAATATAATATCTCAGATCATGACAAGGGAACAAATACCCTTAGATCTTTATCCAACTTCCCTGAAAGTGCCTTCAGAAATACAGTTTTCCCAGCGCCAGGAGGTCCAAGAAGCAATGTCAGCCTTCATGATGCAAAGAAAAGTCATATCCATTGAAAATAATATAATTAAAACCTACAGTCACTAACCTTGAAGGCTTCACGATCCCACTGACATCATTAAGAATCTTGATAGGTATTTTCTTTGAGGGCAGGATCTTAAGTTTTTCAAGAAATCCCTGTAATTGAAAGGACCAAATTCGAAAACTGGACACTTTTAAGGTTTTTGCATTTTGGTCCAAGGCTGAAAGTAGGATGTTATGTATCCTTATTACCTCAATCATGTTCAGTGTAGAGTTTAACAAAGTGGGAAGTGCCCTTGATCCTTCATATCCATCTCCTTCGATCCCCAAATGCTCATAACGAACTTCAACTTTTGGTATATCAATTCCAACTCTATTTGTAAACAAAAGCAGATTTAAGTTGAATTAAACATGAGTCATTTGGGATGGGTACTGAAGAGCACCTATCAGTTCTGTTCCTAAGCATCCTGAGAAACCTTTCATTATCTTGCTCAAAAACATTAAGCAAATTATCCATAAGCTGTCTCTTGTCTTCATTTCCGAGTTTAGCGAAATCAACCTTTTGATGAACAATTTTGCCATCTTCTTTGACTTGCTTCAGTATTCCTTTCCTTGCACGGTCATATGTGGGCAGTCTTTCAATGGCAGCCCACAAAAGCTCTTGTTCATCATCATACTCTTTGCCACTCCTTTGAAAAACATCTTTTCCACTTAAACTAAAAGCCTCTCTGACACTCGCAGACACCAAGTTACTGCGAGTTGAAGATCGGCGACTGAGGGCCGGTTCGTCGGCCATGTTAATGAAAAGACCAACAAGTAAAACTCCTTTCTGAAAGAGAAGAAGAGATGCGGTGCGTGATATTAGAAAACCAACCCAAATATGTGTCTATATATAATGCATAACCATATTGACCAGATGGCACTACGTGTACAAAGAGAGACGAAAAATGCGAAGCGAAGAGTTTCTAGATGAGAGTAACAGTAACAGGCGTACTACTATATATTCTAGAGGCGGAGACGGAGACGGAAGGTTGAGTTAAGTGGGGGAATTTGGGCAAATAACCCTGTCCAATATTTTAATTGGTGAAATGATATATTTTGATAAATAATTGGTTAAATAGTCTAGGTTTGAAAAGTATTGGCGTTATAACATGTGTTTCTATATTTCAATAAAAATAAATAAATAATTTCCGTATTACACATATATATATTAATTAAAAATATAATAAATTAATTATGATATATAAAATAATGTTTAATATCGATACGAAATTTTGTACCGATTTGCCCCGGTACGAATATTAATTTTTTATGGGCTTCGATAAAATATCAATAAAATATTATATTGGGCGACACATGAAGTACCAGGTATCAACGGATACATCGGTCATACTATACAAATCGTGACATATGTTTTCATACTGATCAATATGTGAAATACATGGCGATATCGAGTTATAGTATTGGATACTAGTCGGTATTTTCATATCGTAATTTCACATATCGATCGATATGAAAACATATGTTCTGATTCTGGGTGTATGACCGATATATCAGTGGCTACCCGGTATTTTACGGGTCACCCGATATAATATTTATCAATGTTTCAATCGTAATTTAATTTATTTTAGCAAATTATTGCGATTTATTAAACGAATTTAAATATTTTTGCAACGTAAGTGTATTGAATTCAAGCCCGTTAAATTTAATTTGATCTAAATATCAATGTTATCATACGGGGTCGGTATGACGAAAATCGGACGGCACCATTATTTCGGCCGCTACCGGGTTTCCGGGTAGAAACCCGGGTCGAAGCCCATAAAAAATTAATATTCGTACCGGGCCAAATCGGTACAAAATTTCGTATCGATATTAAACATTATTTTATATATCATAATTAATTTATTATATTTTTTTAATTAATATATATATGTGTAATACGGAAATTATTTGTTTACTTTTATTAAAATATAGAAACACATGCCATACCGCCAATACTTTTCAAACCAGGCTATATAGCCCATTGTTTATCAAAAATGTCATTTCACCAATTAAAATATTGCAGAGGCTATTTGCCCAAATTCCACAAGTGGAGTGTGGCCTGACTAAACGCACGGGAGAAGAGTTCCCCTGCAATGCCGTTACGAAATAAAAAGACAACCTACTTTTTGTTACTTTTCTCTTTAGCCTTCACGAGTTATCTAGTTGTAGTTGTAGTTGTAGTTGTAGTTGTAGTTGTAGTTGTAGTTGTAGTTGTAGTTGTAGTTGTGAATACATTTTATGTAAACACAAATACAATATTTATTGGTATTAATGAAATTGATCGGTTCATAATTCATCGATTTGAATTATCAAGTCTAATTTTTTAGACGGTTGGACTTGATGGATGTGTTGAAATAGTGTCTATTGTCCCACATCGAAAGATAAAAGTGAAATTGATTAGTTTATAAGAGAGAGTGTGAATCATAGTAAATGATTTGTTTAAATATTTTATGGTGGAGTCTCTTTCTTTTTATACATTAGGTTATGTGTAAAGGTTGACAAAACCATATGGAAATACGGTTTTGTCCGTCATAATTTCCGTCATTTGAGTGCCCATGGTTATATGAGCACTGACATGTTAAGTGGAAATACGGGGAATTTGGGCAAATAGCCCTCTGCAATATTTTAATTGGTGAAATGACATGTTTTGATAAACAATTGGTTAAATAGCCTGGGTTTGAAAAGTATTGACGGTATTACATGTGTTTCTATATTTTAATAAAAGTAAACAAATAATTTCCGTATTACACATATATATATTAATTAAAAAATATAATAAATTAATTATGATATATAAAATAATGTTTAATATCGATACGAAATTTTGTACCGATTTGGTCAGGTACGAATATTAATTTTTTATGGGCTTCGACCCGGGTTTCTACCCGGAAACCCGGTAGCGGCCGACTTGGGGAATTTGGGCAAATAGCCATCTGCAATATTTTAATCGGTGAAATGACATGTTTTGATAAACAATTGGCTAAATAGCCTGGGTTTGAAAAGTATTGGCGGTATTACATGTGTTTCTATATTTTAATAAAAGTAAACAAATAATTTCCGTATTACACATATATATATTAATTTAAAAAATATAATAAATTAATTATGATATATAAAATAATGTTTAATATCGATACGAAATTTTGTACCGATTTGGTCCGGGTACGAATATTATTTTTTATGGGCTTCGACCCGAGTTTCTACCCGGAAACCCGGTAGCGGCCGAAATAATGGTGTCGTCCGATTTTCGTCATACCGAACCCGTATGATAACATTGATATTTAGATCAAATTAAATTTAACGGGCTTGAATTCAATACACTTACGTTGCAAAAATATTTAAATTTGTTTAATAAATCGCAATAATTTGCTAAAATAAATTAAATTACGATTAAAACATTGATAAATATTATATCGGGTGACCCGTAAAATACCGGGTAGCCACTGATATATCGGTCATACACCTAGAATCAGAACATATGTTTTCATATCGATCGATATGTGAAATTACAATATGAAAATACCGACTAGTATCCAATAGTATAACTCGATATCGCCATGTATTTCACATATTGATCAGTATGAAAACATATGTCACGATTTGTATAGTATGACCGATGTATCCGTTGATACCTGGTACTTCATGTGTCGCCCAATATAATATTTTATCAATATTTTTATATCGTAATTTCAATATTTTTACAACATAAATATTTTGAATTCAAACTCGTTAAAGTCAATTCGATCTTAATATAATTGTTTTCATATAGATTGAAACAACTAAAAACGAGCACCATAGGTAATTAGACGGCTACCATGTTTTGAGTCGAAGCTCATAAAAAATTAATATTTGTACCGGATCAAATCGGTACAAAATTTCGTATCGATATTAAACATTATTTTATATATCATAATTAATTTATTATATTTTTTTAATTAATATATATATATGTGTAATACGGAAATTATTTATTTATTTTTATTGAAATATAGAAACACAGGTTATAACGCCAATACTTTTCAAACCTAGGCTATTTAGTCAATTGTTTATCAAAACAGATCATTTCACCAATTAAAATATTGCAGAGGGCTATTTGCCCAAATTCCCCGTGGAAATACATGCAAAATACTTTCCACGGAAACCCCTTTTCCGTCGAAAAAGGATGGAATTTTTAATTTGTTTATTTACTTTTGTTTATTCTTTATATTTAATCATTTAATTTATATTTTTAAATTAAATTATATTAATGAATTAAAGTATATATATTATTATAATTAAAAGTATAATGGTGTTACAAATTAAATAATTACATTAATTTAATATATAATTTGTAACTTATTTTGAATTAAATATGAAGATAAAAGGATGATCACATCAAAAGTTACATTGAATTTAAATATTATTATCAACCGGAATATTCTATATAATCGGAAGTAATACAAAAGGAATTAATTTAAGTTTTCATATTTATCTTCGTCGTATGATCAATTCTCGTGATCGGATAACATACTATCATTTTAAGTTTGAAACATTTTTAAATAAATGTTTTAGTTAATTTATTTTAATATTAATATAATCTAATATTAAATTATTCAAACTTGTAATATTTATATTGAATTTAAAATATTAAAATTGAAATGTAATAATAATATGATAAAATTGATAAGATAGAAAGATAAAATAAAATTCGGAGAGAGAAGATGACGTTGATGAAAGCGAAATAAATAATGATGTGGATGAGTGAAAAGTTTTAGAAATTGAAAGAGAATATGATGTGAATGTGAGAGAATGATGATGTGTAGAGAGATTTATACGGTGGAAATGGTTTTGGGGTAGAGAATGCAAAACTCCAGTATACTTAAATATGGAGAATTAAAAATGAAAGAAATATAGATTGTATTCAAAGTGGAAGTGGGGTCTATGTAAGTTTGAAATGAATTCCCAAGACGTCATTTAATCTTTAACTTTGGTCCTCCCTTTCAACGATATTTAGGCAAGTGTGCCAATTCAATTTTTTCTTTATATTTACAACTTGATCTAGTTTAGCTTTCCACATTCAATTTCAATCCCTAAACTTTGGGCCATAGTTGTTTTATTCCAAATTAAATATTTAAAATAGAGTTCATGAGAAAACAAAACAATACAANCTCAACAGCTCCAAATTGGATATTCCGTACTTTTCAGTAACCAAAGCAGCAGGGTGAGCTTTGTTTCTCTCATAAGGTACTGCAAGTTCATCAAATAGATTTTCACCAACATGGAATGAATTGAAGCGTTTAGCAAACTCAGAAGATGATACAAATGCGTAAGATACGTCCTTTCTGAACCAGTACTGTTCTTGATCTTTCATTGAAGTCACTTCCTGTAAGAAATCCGCTACTCCTTTCCTCTCTGGGCATTTGAATCCAACACTCTCGAAAAATTGAAGGATATTCTCACGAGGACCTTGATAGACAATATGACCTTCTGAAAGCAAGATAAAATCATCAAAAAGCTCGAAAGTTTCAGGTGCAGGCTGCAGAAGGGATATGATCATCGTCAAATCCATCACATGAACCATCTGCCTCATGTACTTTATAATCTGAAATGTGGTCGAACTATCGAGACCAGTTGATATCTCATCCATACAGAAAACTTTCGCAGGTCCAACCAGCATTTCACCTATGGAATGCCACCCAAAAAAATTGATGAAAAGGATTAAACATGCTTGCACAAGTATTCAAGGCTCCATTCTGTTCACATACCAGTTGTGAGCCTTTTCTTTTGTCCCCCTGAGATACCCCTTCTCATCTCATCTCCCACCGGAATATCAGCACATATATCTAACCCAAGCAACTGGGTTCACAGCTCGTTAAAAAAGCTTCATTTGATCATTTTACGCAGAGGAGAAAAAAGCATACCTTAAGAGTGTAGTCAGTTACTAAACTAGACTCTTGGCCTGCTACTGCTGTGGCTTTCATGAAGGCATCAATTTCTTGATCAGGTTTGATTCCTGCCTCTTTCTCACGCCTGGACAATTCTGTAAGTAGATCATATCGGGTTCCAACTCCTAAGCAACGGCCTGAAAAGTTTAGCGTCTCCCTCACAGTCATCTCCCCGTGGTGAAGATCATGTTGGCTAATATAAGAGCAAGTCCTTTGAGGAATGAACTCTGTGAGTTCATGCCCACAATAGGTGACTCTCCCGTTCACCTATAATTAAAGTATAAAAAAAGTCATTTTGAAGAAATATAATATCTCAGATCATGACAAGGGAACAAATACCCTTAGATCTTTATCCAACTTCCCTGAAAGTGCCTTTAGAAATACAGTTTTCCCAGCGCCAGGAGGTCCAAGAAGCAATGTCAGCCTTCATGATGCAAAAAAAAGTCATTTCCATTGAAAAAATTATAATTAAAATCTGCAGTCACTAACCTTGAAGGCTTCAATATCCCACTGACATCATTAAGAATCTTGATAGGTATTTTCTTTGAGGGCAGGATCTTAAGTTTTTCAAAAAATCCCTGTAATTGAAAGGAGCAAATTCGAAAATTGGACACTTTTAAGGTTTTTGCATTCAGGTCCAAGGCTGAAAATAGAATGTAATGTATCCTTATTACCTCAATCATGTTCAGTGTAGAGTTTAACAAAGTGGGAAGTGCCCTTGATCCTTCATATCCATCTCCTTCGATCCCCAAATGCTCATAACGAACTTCAACTTTTGGTATATCAATTCCAACTCTATTTGTAAACAAAAGCAGATTTAAGTTGAATTAAACATGAGTCATTTGGGATGGGAACTGAAGAGCACCTATCAGTTCTGTTCCTAAGCATCCTGAGAAACCTTTCATTATCTTGTTCAAAAACATTAAGCAAATTATCCATAAGCTGTCTCTTGTCCTCATTTCCGAGTTTAGCGAAATCAACTTCTTGATGAACAATTTTGCCATCTTCTTTGACTTGCTTCAGTATTCCTTTCCTTGCACGGTCATATGTGGGCAGTCTTTCAATGGCAGCCCACAAAAGCTCTTGTTCATCATCATACTCTTTGCCACTCCTTTGAAAAACATCTTTTCCACTTAAACTAAAAGCCTCTCTGACACTCGCAGACACCAAGTTACTGCGAGTTGAAGATCGGCGACTGAGGGCCGGTTCGTCGGTCATGTTAATGAAAAGCCCAAGTAAAACTCCTTTCTAAAAGAGAAGAAGAGATGCGGTGCGTGATATTAGAAAACCAACCCAAATATGTGTCTATATATAATGCATAACCATATTGACCAGATGGCACTACATGTACAAAGAGAGACGAAAAATGCGAAGCGAAGAGTTTCTAGATGAGAGTAACAGTAACAGGCGCACTACTATATATTCCAGAGGCGGAGACGGAGACGGAAGGTTGAGTTAAGTGTGGCCTGACCAAACGCACGGGAGAGGAGTTCCCCTGCAATGCCGTTACGAAATAAAAAGACAACCTACTTTTTGTTACTTTTCTCTTTAGCCTTCACGAGGTATCTAGTTGTAGTTGTAGTTGTAGTTGTAGTTGTGAATACATTTTATGTAAAACAAATACAATATTTATTTGTTGGTATTAATGAAATTGATCTATTCATAATTCATCGATTTGAATTATCAAGTCTAATTTTTTAGACGGTTGGACTTGATGGGTGTGTTGAAATAGTGTCTATTGTCCCACATCGAAAGATAAAAGTGAAATTGATTAGTTTATAAGAAAGACTGTGAATTATAGTAAATGATTTGTTCAAATCTTTTATGGTGGGATCTCCTTTTTCTTATACATTAGACTATGTGTAAAGGTGGACAAAACTGTATGGAAATACGATTTTGTCCGCCATAATTTCCGTCATGTCAATACCCATGGTTACATGAGTGCTGACATGTTAAGTAGAAGTATATACAAAATACTTTCCACGGAAACCCCTTGTCCGTGGAAAAATGATGGAATTTTTAATTTGTTTATTTACTTTTATTTATTCTTTATATTTAATCATTTAATTTATATTTTTAAATTAAATTATATTAATGAATTAAAGTATATATATTATTATAATTAAAAGTATAATGGTGTTACAAATTAAATAATTGAATTAATTTAATATATAATTTGTAACTTATTTTGAATTAAATATAAAGATAAAAGTGATGATCACATAGAAAGTTACATTGAGTTTAAATATTATTATCAACCGGAATATTCTATATAATCGGAAGTAATACAAAAGGAATTAATTTAAGTTTTCATATTTATCTTCGTCGTATGATCGATTCTCATGATCGGAGAACATACTATCATTTTAAGTTTGAAACATTTTTAAATAAATGTTTTAGTTCATTTATTTTAATATTAATGTAATCTAATATTAAATTATTCAAATTTGTAATATTTATATTGAATTAAAAATATTAAAATTGAAATGTAATGTAATATTTAATTATAAATAAAATAATAATATGATAAAGTTGATGAGATAGAAAGATAAAATAAAATTCGGAGAGATAAGATGATGTTGATGAAAGAGAAATAAATAATGATGTAGATGAGTGAGAAGTTTTAGAAGTTGAAAAAGAATATGATGTGGGTGTGAGAGAATGATGATGTGTAGAGAGATTTATACGGTAGAAATGGTTTTAGACGCGGAAAAGGTTATAGGTAGACTTATATCCAAACACATTCTTCATGCAAGACTCCAGTATACTTAAATATAGAGAATTGAAAATGAAAGAAATATGGATTGTATTCAAAGTGGAAGTGGGGTCTATGTAAGTTTGAAATGAATTCCCAAGACGTCATTTAATCTTTAACTTTGGTCCTCCCTTTCAACGATATTTAGGCAAGTGTGCCAATTCAATTTTTTCTTTATATTTACAACTTGATCTAGTTTAGCTTTCCACATTCAATTTCAATCCCTAAACTTTGGGCCATAGTTGTTTTATTCCAAATTAAATATTTAAAATAGAGTTCATGAGAAAACAAAACAATACAAAAATTATCCCTATAAATCCTTGCAACTTTCTTTTGCTTCTTAGCTCTCCATGCTTCCAGCTTCTCCAGTGTGAAATTAGCTTTAGAGTTTGGGCTCATTTCCTAGTGTGAAATCATGTGTTCGACTTATGCCTTGTCACCGAAGTTTTGTAATTTGTGCTAATCTTATAATGCTTGATATCCATACTAATTGGAGTTGAGATATTATAAAAATATATTATTTATAATTTAAATAATAAAAAAATTATAATTATAAAATGGTTTTAAAAAATAAAGATATTTTTAAAAATTTAATTTGAAAATAAATGTATTTTTGTAAATTGTGTTTTCTAATTTTCTAATTGTTACTATTCCTATATTAATTTGAATAAAAATATAAACCATGTTAATAAACAAATAATTAATTCCTACGGGGCTGGACTGGATTTTGTTTTCCAGTTCCAGATCAGGATTGGGTTCTCGCCGGAGATCTAACGCCCATCCCATGGCCAACGTGCCGCCTGTCGTTTTTCCCACCGCCGTAGGCCCTCAACAACGTCGCCTCCCCACTGTCCCTTTCCAGAACCCTAGACCCCCTACTCCTAATCCCAGTATCCCATTCCTCTCCTTCGACGTCGGTTCTGCGGTTCCCTCCACTTCCTTCTCCACCCCGCCGCCAATTGGAGCTGGAAGCACCGGGTTTGAGGATGAGCCCCCGCTCCTCGAGGAACTTGGGATTAACACTAAACAAATCTGCCACAAAACCATTTCAATTCTCAACCCATTCAGAAATAGCTCTCAACTTCACGAAGATGCGGATCTGTCAGGTCCATTTCTATTCCTTATGGCCTTCGGATTGTTTCAGCTACTCGCTGGGAAATTTCACTTTGGGATAATACTCGGGTGGTTGACCATGGCTTCCGGCTTTCTCTATGTCGTTTTCAATATGCTTGCCGGTAGAAACGGGAATCTTGATATGTACAAATGTTTGAGCTTGACTGGATATTGTATGCTGCCAATTGTAATATTGTCAGCTCTCTCTCTATTCTTACCACAGGGTGGAGTTGTGATCATGCTTATGACAGGGGTGTTTGTGATTTTGTCTACTCGGAAATGTGCTGGATTGGTAGTGGAGCTGGCTCAGTGCGGGGAGGAGCATTCATGGCTCATCACATACCCCTGCCTTTTGATTTACATGCTATTTTCACTTCTTGTAGTTTTCTAGCTTCCCAGCTTTCATCTTTATTTCTACTGCCACCATAACTGAAATAGCATCATTATATGAATGGATACTTGCTGCGGTTGAAACAGAGACTTTTTGTTATGCCTGTTTCTTATCCCTCCCAGAGATGGCTTTTCATCAGTAAATCACTTTCCTTGTGCATGTTTATTACTTAATCGCTTGATTGTTTAGAATAATGGTGAAATTTGTGCTCATGGAATTGATAAGTTAGATCAAAGGATTTGCAGAAGCCCAGTACTTTACTTATCTGATCCTTGGGTATTAAGACAATTGCTTTGCAAGTTCATATATTCAGTTATTTGGAGTTTTAAATCAATGGAAGCTAATAGAGATCTGATGAAACAAAGCTTCTCTCCAGTTCATGCTTTCAATACACATTCAGTTTGCAGAATGCCCTTCTAGTTCAATATTTTATAGTTGATGCTTATAACTTACAATCTCAACCAAAACTGAAGAAAACCTCAACATAGAGACATGTCACTAGGTTCGAACCATGAGAATCCTCTCAGCTGGTCGTAAAACTGTAAAACCTCGTCACAAAGTTGGAAGCTTGAGCCGTTTTTTAAACCTGTTAGGATTGGTCCGAACGATCGTGAACCAGTGTTAACATCGATCCGATCTATTCCCAAAAATTGTCTCATTTCAGAACTGTTACTTTAGTAAGAAACCAGTTCGATCTCGTCTAAATGTTAAAAATCTATCAAAATGAGCCTATTAATCCAAATTTTGACTTAGTAGACCTAAATTTTGTTGAACGATTAATAAAATAGGGGAAATTGACTCCTTCACAATTAAATTAGTGAAAAAAAAATTCATTTTATTATTAAATATATATTTAAAAACTAATACGACTATTCAGTTTGACCAATAAAAGATATTTTTGATTCACTTATCTAACTAATTTCAAAAGCTATGTGAGCCGCAATCCAATGAGGATGAATAACAAAACTGATGATTCTCTTGTTATCTTCCTTTCATCATCTGTGTTCATTTGGGCCATTACTTGGACCGGCCTAATGTATGTTTTTTTGGATCTGGGCCAAAAGCCCAGAAATAACATTTTCATATGTGTCGGATTGCTATCCCTGCGATCTGGATTCTTATCTACCAAATCACCGCCTCGGTGCTACTGCTACCCATCAAAATGGGTGCTCTGATTACGGTATCTCTGGAGAAATACATGAATCGATCGGCTGAAAGAGAGAACCAGGAACTTTAAAAAGTGTGTTTTCTGACTTGTAATGACGCGAAGCAAAGGAAAAGGGCCAGCCGCTTGAAGGAAGAGGACAACGGATAATACATCATGGACGTCTATTTGTCGTCTGCCGTTAACTATTCGTCCTCTTCACCGCTCTTCTTAGCCGCTTCTGTTTCTGGGAAGTATTACATTGTTGCTAACTTCGCTTCTGGGGCATCATTAGTTCACGCTTCATCTTCGTCTCAGAATTCTGTTCATGCCTCTTCCTCCATTCGCCGCCCGGATGCTCATAAACCTGTGAAAGATTCCGATTTTCATTCCTCCAAACAAACTGGCAATCCCTTGAAGAAACTCTATGTCTCGAGAAGCACTCAATCCGTCAGTCCCGCTTCTCATGATCCATTGAGTAATAAGCTACGGCTCTCGAGTAAACTCTCGCCTCCAACCCCTATTCCGGAACCTGCAACCTTTCCTTCGACGAGAGACGAAAATTTAACAACCACGGTGGATGTAGAAGATGATGATTCTGACACCGACATTGAGGAAAATGTGAAGGAAATTGACTTCAGAGATAAAGGAAAGATCTTCCTGGGGAATTTACCGCTTTGGATTAAGAAAAATGAGGTGGCTGAATTTTTCAGGCAATTTGGACCAATAAAGAATGTGATTCTGATCAAGGGCTATGATGAATTGGAGAAGAATAGAGGATTTGGGTTCGTGATATATAGTGGAGACACTGCTGAAAAGGCTGCGATGAAGGCTGTCGAGTTTGATGGCGTCGATTTTCACGGGAGAGTGTTAAGTGTGCAGCTGGATAATGGCAAGAGAACGAAGATGAAAAATACTGAGAGGGCAAGGTGGGTAGAAAACAAAGATGACGGCGGGGAAGAACACAAGTCTAAGTGGCATGAAGAGAGGGAAGAATCAAGAAGCAAATTCCGAAAGGTACTGGAATCTCAATCAGAGAGTTGGCAGTCAGTTGTGCAAGCTTTTGAAAGGATCAAGAAGGTAACTGTTCATTTCCATGAAATGTACATTTTAGCTCTCACTAATAAGCTAATACTTTTATATTTGCAAGTTTGTATCCATCCACTTTCCACTGTTAGTTTTGCACTGATTTTTGGTAGCCTTCTCGAAGAGAATTCGGGTTGATGGTGAACTATTACGCAAGGCGTGGAGATATGCACCGTGCACGTGAAACCTTTGAGAAGATGCGATCCCGGGGGATTGAACCTAGCCTCCATGTCTATACAAAGTAAAGCTTTCCTCTTGAAGAAGTTTAGCATAATTTCTTACCATAAAATTTTGTTGGGATTTTTTAGTGTAATCTCTGTTGTAGCTGATTTGCAGAGGGGCTTCCCGACTGATATTTTTTTCTACATATCAAGCATAAGTTCACCTTCACCTTGCAGTCTCATTCATGCGTATGCAATGGGAAGAGACATGGAAGAAGCATTGGCATGTGCAAAGAAGATGAAAAATGAGGGCATTGAGATGAGTTTGGTCACCTACAGTATCATCGTTGGTGGCTTCGCTAAAATTGGAAATGTCGAGTAAGTGACACCACAATACGTATTTGTACTTATGAACAACTCTATTTCTCAGCAATCAAATATGCTTCTAATTCCTCTTTCTACTTTGATTGAAGAGCTGCTGAGCGTTGGTTTAACGAGGCAAAGGAGAATCTGAAAGTGCTGAATGCAATTATATATGGGAACATGATATATGCTTATTGGTGGGCTGTTTTATAATGCAATATAAGTACATCTCTGTTTTAATCTTATTGCCTTCATCATGAATGATCAGCTTGCATAAAGATAACAAAATCCCTTTTTTAATTGATGCAGTCAAGTATGTAACTTAAAGCTTGCTGAAGCATTGGTTAGAGAGATGGAAGAAGACGGTATCGATGCTCCTATTGATATTTATCACACAATGATGGATGGTTACACTATGATACGAGACGAGGAGAAATGTCTAATTGTTTTTAACAGGCTTAAGGTAAATAGCTAGTGAACTCTTGTTTAACTAATGAATGTTTTCTGCTGTTAATGTGCTTTGGCTCCTCTCGATTTTATTCTTTTTTCCTCGCCGGATTTAGTGACATTTTATGTTTAGGAATGCGGATTTTCCCCTTCGATAATTACATATGGATGTCTCATCAATCTTTATACAAAGGTATGTAGTGTAGTTACATAGTTTTGCACATTTTCTCTATAATTTCTATTATATATATTTCCGGGATATTGGCAGAGTAATTTCCCATTTCTTATTCTCATGATTTGCAGTTGGGAAAAGTTTCAAAGGCTATAGAAATAAGTGACGTGATGAAACAGGGAGGAGTAAAGCATAATATGAAGACATATTCAATGTTGATAAATGGTTTCATAAGTTTAAAAGATTGGGCAAATGCATTTTCAATATTTGAAGATGTGATCAAGGATGGGTTAAAGCCTGACGTAATTCTCTACAACAACATCATTAAAGCATTTTGTGGCATGGGAAACATGGATCGAGCTATTTCCACTGTCGAGGAAATGAAAAAACAGAGGCATAGACCGACTCCACGGACATTCATGCCCATTATTCATTCTTTTGCAAGAGCTGGAGAAATGAGAAGAGCACTCAATGTATTTGATATGATGAGGAAAAGTGGTTGCATTCCCACTGTTCAAACATATAACGCTTTGATTCTCGGCCTCGTCAAAAAGCGTCAGGTGATAAATATATCTTCATTTTAAGCTATACGAGCTTCCCTTTGCCTAATATTGATTTATGCTTTCTTAGATGAACAAAGCTGTGAGTATATTACATGAAATGCTGCTTGCTGCTATTAGGCCAAATGAGCATACTTACACAACTATTATGCATGGTTACGCTTCACTTGGAGACACTGCTAAAGCTTTTGAGTACTTTTCTAAATTAAAAAACGAAGGCCTTGAGCTTGACGTTTACACCTACGAAGCTTTGCTCAAGGCATGCTGTAAGTCAGGGAGGATGCAAAGTGCTTTAGCAGTGACAAAAGAGATGAAGGTTCAGAATATACCAAGGAACACTTTCATCTACAACATATTGATCGATGGGTATTAATCACTTTAAAAAAGTATACATACTCCTTTGGCTTTATTTGTTCTTCTTCAATGCAATACAGATGGGCACGTCGAGGTGATGTTTGGGAGGCTTCAGATGTGATGCAGCAGATGAGGCAAGAAGGGGTTCAACCAGACATTCATACATACACATCTTTTGTGAATGCTTGTTGTAAAGCCGGAGATATGATGGTATGCCATGGCTTTCGTCTCATCACTCATGAGCCCTTTCTTAAGGTTATGTTATGTTATGTTATTTAGAGGGCAGTACAGACTATAGAAGAAATGGAGTCCCTTGGAGTGAAAGCCAATATAAAGACTTACACGACACTTATACATGGATGGTCGAGGGCTGCTCTACCAGAGAAGGCATTGAAGTGTTTCGATGAGATGAAGAAGGAAGGATTGAAGCCAGATAAAGCTGTATATCATTGTTTAATGACATCATTACTATCACGAGCCACAGTTGCTGAAGACTATATTTTCAATGGAATACTCAAGTTAAGTGAAGAAATGGTGGAACATGAGATAACTGTGGATATGGGTACTGCTGTTCATTGGTCTAAATGCCTGCGAAAGATTGAAAGGGGCGGTGGGGGGATCACAGAAGCTTTACAGAAAATATTTCCACCAGATTGGAACTCAAAGCAGACATTAAAGGCTATTTCTGGTGATAGTGAACATGAAGATTTACTGGTGGAGTACGACGATGACAATAGCCCTTTCAGCTTAGGAAAAAGTGATATAGAACAATATCTATGACACAGTTTCTGCATTCATTCATTCTTTTCCGCCACTATATTTGGGCAGTCTCAACTTTTGTCATTTGTAGCAGCAGAGTATATGTCTAAATGCTTAACGAAACATAAACAAGGCTGTTGACAAACCTCTATAAAATTCATATTATTTATATGTTTCTTATTACATGTTAGAAGTCTCATTCATACTTTGTAACATTTTTACTATATTTTCATATTGGATCATTCATCCCTCTCTTCCTGGCATCGTAGTTTTTTCCCATTTTTGTTGGGTTTTCCATGTAAAATCATATGTATCCATTTTATTTCATGTCCTTAAGTTAATCCCACAAACAACTACAAATCCAAAAATCAAATTTTAATCACTACCTCAATTATAATTCGTTACTGTTGCTATCCTTAAAAAGAATGACAAAAGCATAGCGGGCAAATATGGTGAAAGATGGAAAAACATTTCTAAGCCACATGGACAAGGTGCAGAGGAATGATGATTGATCATGTAAAAAAACACAAACCAACACGCAGTGTGTAGATTAGCACCAGGCATAGCTACTCAACTTGATCTGACTCTGCACCACATTCTCCTTCATCAGATGGTTCATCAAAGGAGCGAATATCAGCTTGGTACTGAAGGAGTCCCCCAATGCCACCAAAACCACGACAGAACTGCGAACCTTCTTGAGAAGGATTTGTGATAAACTCAAGAGAGCACCCAAAATTTCTGTATTCATTTGCAAACCACTCCAGTAATGGCATCTTAACTTGAACCTCCAATTCTGCTCCAGTGACAGGATCCTTCAAGTTAGTTGAGTCATTCTCTTGATTCTTATTCAAGTTTTTAATCACAATCTCGTTAGTCACACTGTTTTTTACAGTATAACGGTTGATATCCAAGTTTTCCCACACTATCAGTGTTTCAAAAGCTCCCATCTCCAAAGCTTTTAGCGTGTCCTCCACACTAAAATTGTATTTCCCTGTGTCCTGACTGATTTCTTCAAAAAATTTCCCGATTAAGCGCTTCTCTTGAATGAACTTCACATTGGATAGAATTTCAGCAGACAACTCAATAGCCTGATTGAAACCATTTTCTCCTCCATAAGAAACATCTACAACATTTAGTATCTTGGCCTGAAGGCGTTGATCAAACATATCTGACTGACTTAGTTCAGTCTTGAAATCAGCTGATCCAGCAAGTATCAAACCTGATATATTTGGCTGACTAAGAGCAGGGTTGATGAAAAACTGAGTTGCCAGCTCAGCAGTCTTTCTCACATAGTTGTGCCGCTTTTCCATTCTAAGACGGGCAAATCGAAGAGCTGACTGTCCACCTCTTCCATGTTTCTTGGGAAGATCAACAGTATATCTGTGAAGCACCTCTCTAGTGTTGCATGACTATAAAGCCAAACCTCTCATCAGATTCCAAGAGCTGATTCAAAGGCTCAGTATGGAACTTAATGTCACAGATACAGAGAAGCATTTATGGGCTTAAAGGGAGCAAAGTCGAAGGTCACCTTTCTTTCTTTTCCATCATCGATGAATATAGTTCCAGTGTATAGCACTAGGCCATTGGGAGAGACCTTGTTATATAGTTTAAGTCTCTGCTGAACAGAAGTAATGGCACCAAGAAAGAGACTGACGATTCACCCTGCTTTTGATATTTGAGGCTGTGCCGTACTCTTCCGCAAGCATTTTATGTTGGGGCTTGAGCCCCATTTCAACATATGAGCAGTCCAAGTGCATTGGATCAGCCCGATAGAGGAATGATCCAATGTTAGTTAATCGTTGAGGTTAAAAAGATAGATGTTGTGCGCAGGAAACAGAGAGAGAAGAACTTGGTGGTTGAGTGGTTTCTTGCTGCTGTTTTGAGTACTGGGAAAGTAAACATCTTTGAGACTTGAATCAGGGTACAGGGCACAGGAGAAACAGAGTGAATCAACGAAGGATTTCGGGTTGGGATTCATCTGTTTATGTCACTGTTTCATTGAAGTTTCAGTTGGTGTTTTTGTAATGTACTCTTCATTCACTGGTTTAGTGGATTGATCGAGGTTCTCTCGATCCGTGGTTTTGTCTCGGTACTCGGGTTCCACGTAAAATTGATTTTGTTTCTATTACATATGCATAACATATCAAAACAAGAAGAAAACGGAGAAACATAATCTGATTCATAACACATTTTGTTGTTTTTCTCACCTACTGAAAGGTTACAAAGCTTACAAGTGGTATCGAAGCTTGGGTTCAACGTTTACTGTCTCGAGTAGATGGAAGAAGCGGCTGTCCCAATGATTAAACTCACCTCTAGTAATTATTCCATTTGGAAAGTTAAAATGGAAGATATGTTATCATGTAAGGATTTGTGGATGGTAATTGATCCTGTGGTGAAACCAGAAAAAGTTGATGCGCCTGACTGGAAAATGATGAACAAGAAAGCCGTGGCCTATGTCAGATCTTGGGTGGACTTAACCTTGTTCCACCATATTGGGGAGGAAACAGAAGCGAAATCGATTTGGACAAAGCTGCAAACTATCTGCGAGCGAAAGAATGTTCAAAATAAAGTTGCAACCATCAAGAAACTTGTGAATCTTCGATACTTAGACTCTCAATCGATGGTTGAACACTTAAACAAGTTCCAAGACCTGGTAAACAAACTGACCAGAGCCAAGTTGGACCTTGATGATGAATTGCAGGCACTGCTGCTGCTGGGCACTCTCCCGGACTCATGGGAAACGCTTGTAGTGACTCTAAGTAACTCTGCTCCAGTACTATCATTGGCTGTAGTGGTAGAAAGTCTCTTGAATGAAGAGGAACGAAGAAGAGATACAAACAAAGATGGCAAGGGAACTTTAGCAACGACTGAAAGGATGGGAAGAAGTAATGGACGGAATTACAATAAAAGAAGCAAGTCTAGAAGTGACAAATCCAGTGGGAGAGCTAAATCCCCAGGCACTGGTGTTGAGTCTCGAGCAAGTTTCCACTGCGGTATTGTAAGAAAAATTGCCTACATTACAAGAGAGCTTCAGAAGTGCACAAAAAGGATAAAAAGAAAGATGATGAACCTGCAGCAGCGGTAACAACCTCAGGAGATGATGATCTGATTGTACTCTCAGTAGAAGAAATGAATACATCCAGAGGAGGAGCTGAGGAATGGATTTTTGATACTGCTGCATCATATCATGCCACTCCGAACAGACATTTCTTCAAAGAATGCAATGCTGGAAATTATGGAATGGTGAGAATGGGAAATTCAAGTGCTTCAATGATCATCGGAATAGGTAGCATTGAAGTGATGACCAGTACTGGGATGAAACTGACCTTGCATCAGGTTAGACACATTCCCACTCTGAGGTTGAATTTATTATCTGGGAACATGTTTGACAATGAAGGATTTACAAGCATCTGCATCAATGGATCCTGGAAACTAATTAAAGGCTCACTTGTAATTGCAAAGGGTAGACTTGAAAGAACTCTCTACCTCACCGAAATGGAAATTATCACAAACTCCATTGCTGCAGCTACCAGTGACGCCTCACCTCAAACATGGCACAGACGATTGGCTCATTTGAGCAGTGATGGACTTAAGCATCTGATTAAAGATCAGCTCATTCCGGATCAAGACTTGACAGAACTGAAGTGTTGCGAAGATTGTCTGAAGGGAAAGCAACACAGAGTAGCATTTAAGATACCATCTGTCAGGAAGAAAAATCCACTTGAGCTCGTTCATAGTGATGTATGTGGTGAAATGGATGTGGAATCTTTCGGAAACAAGAAATATTTTGTTACCTTCGTGGATGATGCAACTAGAAGATCATGGGTGTATCCAATCAGGACAAAGGATGAGACATTCAGTAAATTTAAGGAATTCCATTCCTCAGCTGAGAGGGAATCTGGGAAGAAGTTGATATGTGTGAGAAGTTACAATGGAGGAGAGTACACTTCTAATACGTTTGAGGCCTATTGTAGAGAACATGGCATCAGACATGAGAGGACATAACAAGGGACACCATAGCATAATGACATTGCGGAGAGATTGAACAGAACCTTGCTAGACAAGGTGAGGTGCTTGCTGTTCACTTCTAAACTATCCTAGAAATTTTGAGGAGAAGCTTTGGCCACTGCTTGCTATCTCAGAAATAGATCCCCCAGTGCATCTATTGGTTTCAGAACTCCAGAAGAATTATGGAGCGGGAGGAAACAGAAGCTACACCATCTCAGAGTCTTTGGGTGTAAAGTGAGTGTGTTGGTTCCTAAGGATCAAAGAGGAAAACTTGACTCACATAATCAGTTTTGTGTTTTCTTGGGCTATGGAGATCCTGAATTTGGTTACAGATTGTGGAACCCCACAGAGGGCAAAGTGGTTCGTTCTAGAGATGTGATCTTCTTCGAGGAAGAAAACATTTCACACATTCAAAAACAGAAACTGAATGCAGATCAATGAAACAAGTCTGATGAGTTATCCACCAGGTTGGAGGAAGTGTCTTTGCAAGATTTGAAAGGCATGATGAATGACCAAGAAACTGAGAAAACACCTAAGGAAGACCAGGAAGGAGAACATGATCACCACAGGGAACCGATAGCTGTAAGGAGATTAGAAAGAGTTAGACATCCTTCGAACAAATATCCAGCTTCTGAGTATGTACTGCTTTCTGAGCATGGTGAACCTGAAACGTACCAAGAAGCCATGGAAATGAAGGATAATCATAAATGGATCAAAGCCATGCAAGAGGAGCTAGACTCACTTGAAAAGAACCACACTTATGACATTATACATCCACCACAAAACAAGAAAGTTTTGAAGAACAGATGGATCTTCAAACACAAGTTGGAAGCTGATGGCACTCTAAGATACAAAGCTCGATTGGTTGTAAAGGGCTTTGGACAAAAGAAATGGATTGACTTTGAAGAAGTTTTCAGTCCGGTGGTAAAGATGGTTTCAATTAGAGCAGCCTTGGCATTGTCAGCACATTATGATCTAGAAGTGGAACAATTGGATGTTAAAACCACATTTCTTCATGGAGATGTAGATGAAGAGTTGTACATGGAACAACCTGAAGGATTTGTGGAAAAAGGAAAGGAAAATATGGCTTGTAGGTTGAGGAGGAGCTTGTATGGATTGAAATAAGCTCCTCGACAATGGTATATCAAATTCGACAACTTTATGAAGGCAAATCAGTATGAGAGATCCAAAGAGGACCACTGTGTGTATGTCAAATTCTTTGAAGCTGGGAAATTTGTACTACTACTTATATATGTTGATGATATGTTACTCATTGGACCAAACATGAAACTGATAAGTGATCTCAAAGTGAGATTATCTCAGGTTTTTTAGATGAAGGATCTCGGAGCCACCAGCAGAATTCTGGGAATGAGTGTGATCAGGAACAGGCCAGAGAAGGAGATCTTTGTGCACCAAGAAAGATACATCGATCAACTTCTGACTAAGTTCAATCTGAAAGATGCTAAGGAAGTCACAACTCCATTGGGAACTCAATTTAAGTTGTGCAAAAAACCATCAGCAGAGAGTGTAGCAGAAATGGACTCATTTCCTTATTCCTCACTAGTTGGAAGTCTAATGTATTTAATGATATGTTCCAGACCTGATATAGCCTTTGTAATTGGAGTATTGAACAGATTTCTTTCCAATCCAGGAAGAATACACTGGGAAGCAGCCAAGTGGTTGCTCATATACTTGAAGGGGACAAAGACAACAGGCCTAAAGTTCAGGAAATTTGAGGAGTTCAAACTGATGTGCTATTGTGATTCTGATTTTGCAGGTGATCTTGACACAAGGAAATCCACATCAGGCTTCATATGTGTACTAGGAGGAGCTGCAATCTCGTGGGGAGCAAAGCTTCAGAGATGTGTAGCTCTTTCGACCACAGAGGATGAATACTTAGCTATTTGTGAGGCTGGAAGAGATGTAATCTGGTTGAACAGGTTCTTATCTAGCATTGGAATTTCTGATTTGGAACCAGTGGTGCATTGTGAAAATCAGAGTGCCTTGGAGTTGACTAAGAATCCATCATTTCATTCACGAACTAAGCATGTGGACATCAAACTTCATTGGATTAGAGAAGCCTTTTTAGAAAAGTTACTGATGGTTAAGAAGATCCACACGGATGTCAACCTAGCTGATATGATGACTAAGGGGGTGACATCAAAGAAACACCAATTCTGCTCTAGTGCCATTGGATTAGAGCAGAATGTTGATTACATGAAGTGATAAAACCGCTGCTCGTATGTTGGAGGAGGAGAATGTTGGGGATTGAGCCCCATTCCAACATATGAGCAGCCCAAGTGCATTGGACCAGCTCGATAGAGGAATGGCCCAATGTTAGCTAGCCGTTGAGGTTAAAAGGATGGATGTTGTGCGCAGGAAACAGAGAGACAAGAGCTTGGTGGCTGAGTGATTTCTTGCTGCTGTTTTGAGTACTGAGAAAGTAAACATCTTTGAGACTTGAATCAGGGTACAGGGCATAGGAGAAACAGAGTGAATCAACAAAGGATTTCGGGTTGGGATTCATCTGTTTATGTCACTGTTTCATTGAAGTTTCAGTTGGTGTTTCTGTAATGTACTCTTTATTCACTGGTTTAGTGGATTGATCGAGGTTCTCTCGATCCGTGGTTTTCTCCCGGTACTCGGGTTCCACGTAAAATTGCTTTTGTTTCTATTACATATGCTTAACACATCAAAACAGGAAGAAAACGAAGAAACATAATCTGATTCCTAACACATTTTGATGTTTTTCTCACCTACTGAAAGGTTACAAAGCTTACATCTTAGTCACACGTGCTATTTGATCCCAGGTGGAATGATGAGTGAAATCATGCTCGTACCATTTCCTCTGGCAGATTCTAGAGCCTTTATCAATTTCTTGATCTTCCATATTTCAGTATTCTTATCATTATCATGATTCTCTTCCATGGTGAGCTCCTGCCAACATAACAAATATATAATGTCGCAAATTTTTAAAAAAAAAACAAGCTGAAAAGGGTACAAAAGGAATCAAAGATTACCATTATTGGGCACATAATTCTAAATATAATAAGTATCTGGTTGAGAGGGAAAAAAAATTTTACATTAGGGCATTAAAATCAGAAATGCATCGTAGAATTCTGCAGAGTTCAAGAACATGATTTTAACTGTCATACAGATTCAATATATGGGCCAAATTAAGTTATTCTTCATTTGTTTATTGTTTGGACTTGTTTCAAGTGGCCCAAAGACAACATAAAATCACACGAGCAATGGCAATTTGGCTAAGGAGAAAAAGCGGGGCAGCACATCAGACATTCGATTAACCTATCTTGATGATATTTTTCGGTGAGATTTTCTTCTTATGTTGATGATCATATGTGATTAGATTATTCTCTGGATTTCCGACGAACCTTTGTGTGATTCTGAGGTATTGGACAGAGGGAATTGTGGTTGTGTTTGAAGTTTTGAGGATTGGTGTAAACTCATTATATTCTGTAAGCATCATAAGGAATGGAATGTTTGCCTAGTATGGCGAGATAGCACTCGAGGTTTTTCCTCTATTGAGGTTTTCCTCGTAAAAACGGTGTTCTTTTGTTGGTTTATTTCTAACAATCTGGTATCGGAGCGAGGTTGGAATTATGGATGAACTGGCATTAGGTATGAGCAAGTTAACAGCAATGAATTACACTATATGAAATTCAAAGATGCGTGCCATAATGATATGCAAGGACTTATGGGATCCTGTTGAACATGGTGATGAAAAAGTTGATGATAGCATCTCAGATGCAGATTAGGTGAAATCTCATTTAAAGGCTGCTGCTCATATGCAATTGTGGATTGATAACTCTTTGTATCATCATATTGCAGAAGAGGATAATGCCAAAGTCTTGTGGAAGCGTTTAGAGACTCTTTTGCAGCCACAACATACTCAAAGTAAAATGATGATTTACAAAAGAATGTCTCGGCTTAAGTACAAAGATGAAGATTCAATGTAGTACTTAAATAAATTTCAGGAAATATGCAATTTGCAAACAACATCTAAGATGAATGAAGATGATGAGATGCGAGCTTTTCAACTATTGGATTCTTTACCGGATAGTTGGGATACTTTGGTAATGACTTTGAGCAACTCAACGCATACGGGAAACATATCTCTTAACTCAATAAAGGATTGCTTACTTCAAGAAGAGTTACGGAGAAGGTCATCGAGTATTTCTGAGCAAAAATATATTGATGTTTCGGAGAAAAATGATCGTGGAAGATCAAATTTTCGAGGCTTAAATTACAGAGGAAAAATTAAAGGGAAAGATAAATCACAGGATAGAGGAAAAAGCAAAGAAAAAGGACAATACAATGGTAAAGAAAGAAGAAGTTGCTACCATTGTGGAAAGAAAGAACACTTAAAAAAGGATTGTCGATATTGGCTGCGGAAAAATGAAGAAAGTAATGATACTTTTGACAAGGAATCAGTTGCTGCTACCTCTGAAGAGGAATTGCTACTTATTCAAGAAGATACATTGGCTATTCTTGCAGCGGAGGAATCAAGGGATCTATCAAATGAATGGATTATTGATACCACAATGTCCTTTCATGCTACTACGAATAAGGATATCTTTACTCGATATCAATCTGGAAATTTCGGACATGTAAAAATGGGCAATAACAGTAAGTATGATATTGCGGGATTTGGTGATATCGAAGTAATGACTGGACAAGGATATAAATTGACATTGAAGGATGTTCGACATGTACCAGGGTTGAGATTAAATCTGTTGGCTGTTAATCAACTTGATAGAGATGGTTGCTATAGCACAAATGGAGGTGGAAAATAGAAACTCATAAAGGGCTCTCTTGTTCTAGCTAGAGGAATATTGATAAACACTCTTTATAGAACATCTCTTCAGTCTTTCAATGAGGAAGTTTGTGCTGTTACGGAGAAAAATGTAAGGTTTTCTATATGGCACAAATGGTTGGGTCATCTCAGTTATGGTGGTTTGCATGAATTGATGAAGCTAAATTTGATAGATAAATGCATAAATCAGGAGCATATGATTTGTGAGGATTGTATATATGGAAAACATCACCGAGTGACTTTCAAAATGAGTGTGAGCGAAAAAGAAATTCCTTTGGAAAGAATTTTTTCTGATGTTGGTGAAGTAGAGGTGGTTACTGGAGGAGGGTGATGATGCAAAAAGAAAGAGTTGGGTTATTTGATGATGAATAAGAGTGAAGCTTTCAATCTATTTTAGATTTTTCACAAGATGGTGGAACGTGAGATTGGAAAGCTTTTAAAATCTCTTCTAACGGACAATGGTGGTAAATATTGTTCAGATGTTTTCAAAGAATATACAAATCAACATGGAATTAAACACTTCAAGATTACTCCTGGTACACCTTAGCACAATGCTATTGCAGAAAGATTGAATAGGACATTAATGGACAAAGTGAGATCGATGCTTAAGTCAGCTCATTTGCCGAAAATGTTTTGGGGAGAAGTTTTATTTGCAGCTTGTTATCTTTCAAATATATTACCAAAAACAGCCTTATATATGGATGTTCCTGAGAGAAGATGGACTCGAAAGGATCCTAAATACAACCACTTAAAGAGTTTTGGATACAAAACTTTGGTGTTGATAAAAAAGAACATCAGCACAAGTTAGATGAACATATTTTTCCTTGTATTTTTATTGGATATGGAGATCAAGAATTCAGATACAGATTTTGGGACCCTACATCAAAAAGAGTTGTCAGATCTCGTGATGCTAAGTTCTTTGAGGATGAAACTATTCTTGACATCCCATTAAAAAAGAAGGAACAAGAATTCCGAGTAGATTTGAATGTTGAAAATGAGTCATCACCAGAAGTGGAAGCAGAAGATACACAATTTGAGGGGGAGTCGAATAATGAACCTGATATTTTTTCTAACTCCTAACTTCCAAGAATATCTACACGTGTAAGAGTCCCTTCTATGAGATATCCTGAAAGTGAATATGCATTACTCACAGAATCCGGAGAACCAGAAAACTACAAGGAAGCGATGAAATCAACCAAGCAGATGGAATGGTTATCGACAATGAAAGAGGAAATTGAATCTCTGAAACAAAATCATACTTATGAGCTTGTTACATTACCGAAATGTAAGATACCATTGGAAAATAGGTGGCTTTATAAGCTCAAGGAGAACTCTTATAAATCAATCAGATATAAAGCAAGAGTAGTTGTGAAAGGCTACCGATAGAAAGAATGTGTAGATTTTGATGAAATTTTTTCACCAATACTTAAAATGAGCACAATTCGAATTGTGTTGGCCATGACTGCTCATTTTGATTTGGAGCTACATCAGTTGGACATAAAGACAATGTTTTTGCATGGTGATTTGATGGAAGAGATATATATGAAACAAATTGAAGGTTTTGTGATGCATGGACATGAACAAAAGGTATGCAAATTAAAGAGAAGTTTGTATGGATTGAAGCAAGCTCCGAGACAATGGTACACAAAGTTTGATTCCTTTATGCATTCTGCTGGTTATAATAGAACTGAAGGAGATCATTGTGTATTTTTCAGAATGTTTTCTCCCGGAAAATTTTTGATTCTTTTGTTATATGTTGATGACATGTTGTTGGTAAGTTTTGACTTGCAGTTGATCAAGCAACTAAAAGCGGAGATGGGCAGATCCTTTGATATGAAAGATCTCGGGGAGGCAAAGAAAATACTTGGAATGACCATTGAGAGAAACAGGAAGGCGAAAACCCTTAAAATTTCTCAAGAAAAATATGTTGATCAGGTACTTGAAAATTCAATATGGCTGATTGCAAACCAGTTATGTCACCCCTTGGTGCACACTTCAAACTAACAAGGAATCAATCTTCCAAGAGAGAGGAAGAAAGCTAATACATGAGTAAGGTCCCCTATTCATCTACTGTAGAAAGTTTAATGTACTTAATGGTAAGTACACGTCCGGGCATCGCATTCGCGACAAGTGTTGTAAGCATATTTATGACTAAACTTGGAAAGGAACATTGGTATGTTGTAAAATGAATAATGCAGTATTTGAATGGAACCAAGAATCATAGACTTTGCTTTAAAGGTGGAAGTTTTATTCCTACTCATTTTTTGAATGCTGATATGGTTGGAGATATTGATATCAGAAAGTCAACCTCAGGTTTAGTGACTGCAATAGGTGGAGCAGCTGTTTCATGGCATTCACAACTTCAGAAAAATGTCTCATTGTCAGCAACAGCAACGGAGGCTGAATATATTGCATTGGATGAAGCTGGAAAAGAAGTTCTATGGATTCGAAGATTCATGGGAGAGTTAGGATTTGCATATGTTAAACCAGTGCTGAAATGTGATAGTCAAAATGCACTAGCTCTTAGCAAGAACCCTATGTTTCATTCACGGACTAAACATGTGGACACTCGATATCATTGGCTTAGAGATCTAGCCATGGGCAAGGAAGTGGTCATTGATAAAGTGGCTAGTGAAGACAATGTTGCTTACATGATGACGAAAGTTCTGCCAGGAAAGAAGCATCAATTCTGCTGCTTAGGAGCAGGACGGGTGGATGTGCGTCTGTGATGAAAATGAAGGAAACAATGTTGGAGGGGGAGAATTGTGGGCCAAATTAAGTTATTCTTCATTTGTTTATTGTTTGGGCTTGTTTCAGGTGGCCCATGTTTCAGTATTGATTGATGGCCCAAAGATAACATAAAGTCACATGAGCAGCGATTGTTTGGCTAAGGAGAAAAAGAGGAGCAGTACATCAGACATCCGATTAATCTATCTTGATGGTATTTTTCGGTGGGATTTTCTTCTTATGTTGATGATCATATGTGATCAGATTATTCCCTGGATTTCCGACGAACCTTTGTGTGATTATGAAGTATTGGACCGAAGGAATAGTGGTTGTGTTTGAAGTTTTGAGAATTGGTATAAACTCATTGTATTTTGTAATCATTATAAGGAATGAAATGTTTGCCTAGTATAGCGAGATAACATTTGAGGTTTTTCCTCTATTGAGGTTTTCCTCGTAAAAACGATGTTCTTTTGTTGGTTTATTTATAACACAATATACATCTTATTAATCTTTCTCGATGAAAAATACACCAAAAAATAACTATCGAACTTTTTGCATTAAGTGACATCAAGAGCAACCCATCAAAAGAATGAAACAACAAGATCGAGGACCCATTAAAAAAATATTCTAATCAATATCAACTCTAGGAAACTATCAAAAATCGATCGATTAAAAAAGATAGTTTTCTACAATCATAACACAGATCACGAAAAAGAAAACTGAAAAGGGGGAGAGAGGCAGACGCAGGAGGCCAGAACCTGCAAGGAGATTATGTCGTGCTGTAAATTATCAATATTTTAGTTAGAACAATTATAATATACATCCATTTCCCATAAAAACATTGAAGTTGTTGAATGTATAAATTAGACGGAAGTTGGTCACTCAATTTGTTCTTGTACTTATTGAATAATTGGACGAAGATCAAGGGGATAGGGTGTTCGGTGTTCCTTGTGATGAGATTCTCAAATATTGTATAACGAATACACATGATCCATAAGCCCAATTTGTGATAATATTTAAATATGATAATTTTTTTAATATTGCGAATAAGACTATCTGATCATTAATTAATATACAATGATAGCTAGGACTCTGTAGTATGTACAAGGCAAAGCATAACTTTATCAATAATTTGTTGATGAAGTTATATATTTCAATATCAAAAATACTAAATTCAAATTAACTACATCCTTTCATTTGAAGTTGTTATTTCTTAACCAGAATAGCAGCCAATCTTCGTTTCCCCTACCAGATCTCGAGTATGTTCTGCAACAGACTTAAGAATGTATTTTATCTATTAAAACGCGTTTTGGGTAATTTTACAGAACACTTACTCGATTACATTCTGCATTATGAAGAAAAACAATTAGACTGCAAAATGACCAATTTTGGTTGATTTGAGATTGTATAATGTATTCTTATTTTTACAATTGCCATAATACCCTTAAAACACTAAATTTTATTTAAACTTTTTTATTCATAATGTTTTCATACCGACCAATATAATAAAAATCGAATGATACTAGTATTTTGATCAGTATTCCCGGTACTAGGTTTATGGGTCGGAATCCGGGTTTTCTGTGTTGACCCAAAAAAAATAAAAATATTTCGTACCGATTCGGATAGAAACGGTACCGAAATCGGTTATCTTGTCGATGTCGATAATATAGTGAGTAAGGATTTGAATGCAAACAATATTGTTGTATTTTAATTTCAGTGAAATGATATTTTCATCATACTTATAACTATAAGGGTAAAAAAATATATTTTAACTGAAAATGCATTATCAATCTTAATTCATATAGAACATGATTTCATTCTACAACTCAATATATAATTTACAGAACACCCAATTCATTCTTGATTTATGATCACATTATGAAAACACATTCTCAAACTACATTCAAAATTTTAAAACACATACATAGCATAACCTTATAAATGTAACACCACAATATTTCGTTGTGTTGTAATATATCTCATATTGATTATGAAAATACAAAAATTATACCTTATAAAAATAATGAAATCACAATGTGATTCACTTTTCAGCAATTTTCTTATGAATTTCTACACATTGAATAGAAATAAACAAGCATGCATCCATCACTTGTAGGTAGATACTGCACTACTCTCTGTTTTTGTATGAAATTTCATTTATTTTTTCGGGCCTCACTTAATGTGCATAGGGCTCGTTTCTGTGCTACTTTTCGTATTGTTGTGAGTTGTGAGTGTAGGCAGTACGTGTACGTGCGAAGCGTAAAAGTAAAACTAACTTTGTTTGGTAGTTTGAGAAATGTTTTTATTTAATTCCTTACTGTAGGTATACGGTATTTATACCGGCGACGCATCAATATCATTTTCTCAGTCCCTTTTAAGGGTGATGATATCCCAGTTAGTTACGGAACGGTGCTTTCTCACTCCAATTTTCTAGTTCTCCACCTTAAAAGCGCAAAGGTCCAAGGACTTGTAGGCCAAACTGGATTTGTCTATTTTCTTGTCATCCTGCTCTATGAATCTCATAATCGTAATACCTTGAGCTTTTCTTTTCTCTTGGCGGAGGATTTTCATTTGAGATTCCTCTGCCGGATGACAAAATACATCTTTTTTTAAACTTTTAGCGCAGCTAAAGATGGACCGGAGAAGTTTGCAGCGGCAGCCAAAGTCATCAGAAAAGTGCCCCAGCCCCAGCCCCAGTGAAGATACCGACAACTCAGGATCCTTATCGTTACATTCCGATGATCAGGTTCACTTTTCTCATGCATATTGATGCTCCTATCTTTAAGCACAACCGGACCCATCGATCGTATCATTTGCTCAACCTTGCTTTTCCATGAAAGATTATTCAAAACTATTCAGTCGATCATATCATAGAATACATGCTCCCTCCCCTCTGTATTTTGTCTACTCTTCATACATGTGTGGAGCTGCTCTGCTCCTGTGTTTATTGACTAATTAAGCTTCTGAAAAAGGTAATAGTTTTCAGAATTGGAATCTAGATACAGATCTGGAATTTCAGTCTACAAGGTAAGGGTAAGGGACCAGATAGTGTGGGTTTTCTGTTGAAGATGGACCACAACTGACAACCTCCTTCACTAACTTTTCTTTACTTGCCTACCATGTGACTCACCCCAAGCAACCTTTTTTTCCATGTGAACCAGACACAAGATTGCATTATTTTCTTGTGTTGTGAGATTCTAATAAATTATTCTTCTTCACTTTACTGTGCAGAGTTTGTCAAAATCCCAACAACTGACGACGCAGAGTCCTGAGGATTTGGTTAAACAGCATGCCATAGTAGCAGAAGAAGCTGTATCAGGTACCCCATTATTTTAGATATTATTTTAAGTGAAATTAAAGTTTTTTTTTGTAATTTTTGCAGGTTGGGAAAGAGCTGAGAATGAAGTATTAGCTCTGAAGAAGGTGAACGATGCCTTAAATCAGAAGAATTTAGTTCTTGATGAACGTGTTGGTCAATTGGATGGAGCTTTGAAAGAGTGTTTACGACAGCTTCGGCAAGCAAGAGAAGAGCAAGAAGAGAAAATATACGACGCTGTTGCCAAGAAAAACAATGAATGGGAATCAAAGACATTTGAACTCGAAACACAGCTTGCAGAGCTCCATTCTCAATTTGAGATTGCACAGGTTGATTTGCATGCTGATACCTGCTCCAAGCTTGAGGCTGCTGAGAAAGAAAACTCGATCCTTAAGCTCCAGCTTCTTTCACGAGATCGGGAGCTCGATCGGAGGACAAATGAGAGAGATCTCAGCATTCAAACTGCAGAAAATGCTAGTAAACTCTATCTCGACACCATCAAAAAGTTAAGCAAGATCGAAGCAGATTGTCGTAAACTGAAAACAGTGGCACGGAAAGAATCTTACACAGATAGTCAATCAGACAATTTGGAGAGAATTTCGTGTAATGACAATGAATTTTGTAGGTTAAGCGTACCAGAGGCAGTGGATATTGAGATTTGCAGCGCCAACTCAGACTTAACACCGATCAAGGATGGAACCATGAAGGTTCCTTCCATGGAGATTTGTTTGATGGATGATTTCCTTGAAATGGAGAGACTTGCAGCAGCCTGCCCTTATACTGAAAGTCTTCAAACCTCTATGGAAAAGCAAATCACACTGGCTAACAATGAAAAGGCAAAAATTGCTAAAGAACTTGCTGATTCAACAGTAAAGCTCGAGAGCATGACTCAGCTTCTTAATGAAACAGAGAAGAAAAGTGAAAGATTTCAACATCAGTTTAATGAAGCTAATGGTTCAAAGAACTTAGTAGAGATGCAACTTGCGGATTCAAGAAAACAGAACGCAGAAGCTGATGCACATATCAAATTATTAGAGCTTGAGTCAGAGACCTTGAATTCAAACATGATCACTTTAAAAGAAGAAGTTGAAAAAGAAAGAAAAGCTTTTAATCAAGCATCAGTTACATGTAAGATTTTAGAAGATGGGCTTTCAAAACTGAACTCAGATTCTCAGTCACAGGCAACAGTATTCATGGAAGAGATTGAAGCTATTAAGATGGAACTAGAGAACGCCAACTTGAAGAAAGTGTTAGCAGAAAGACAAGTTAAGGAAATGGGAATCAAGCTTCAGACATTACAGTCTAATATTTTTAACCTAGAAAAAGAACTAGAGAAGGAAAGACAATTTTGTCGGGAAGGCGTCGCCAAGTGTGGAAACTTAGAAGCTGAAATATCAAGATTAAGGCAAAGTTTTCAGTTGCAGAAACCAGAGCTCTTAATGGAGTTTCGGCTAAACCAGGAAAATGAATTGGAGATGGCTGCTAGTAAATTCGCCGAGTGTAAGAAGACAATGGCTTCACTCAGCCGCCAGCTGAAATCTCTTGCCGCATTTGATGATCCCTTGATGGACTCTGAACAACCAATGGAAGCAGTAATTTGATGGTTGTGAACATCACCCCTTTTTACAACATGATAGAAATATAGATGCAGATATCTTAATCTGTACAGAGCAATGGAGTTATCAATCTAATCACAACACAAAATTGTACTGCATTCCCTAAAAATGGGTTGCGGTGGTTCCCCATTTCATTGTAAAATTGCAGAATTTAGTTTTATTAAAGGAAGTCATGGCCGCATATGAAAATATTATCGAGTTCTTAAAAATAAATATTATAGTATGATATAATATTGTATCAATATTTTAATATTATAATTTAATTAATTATATATTTTCAATTAATATAGATAAGTCTTTTTTATTACGAATTAATATATATGAGTAATATATAAATTCATTTATTTTTATTCTCATAATTCACATTCATATGATCGTCTAATTCATAATTGTATATAAACTATTATTATAACACTGAATACATATTTGTAGAATTTAAAAAAAGAAACATTGAAAATATTACAGTATTAATTTAAATCATATTCCTTCAAATTAACATTTTAGATCTAAAAAAAACTGTTATTAAACAAAGAAATGAAAGAACGCAAATCGAATCAAATGTTTGTATACTTTATAAAAATTCACAACAATAAACAATTAGATTGATTAAAATCGTTATATTGTTAGACACAAAAATCACACTAATAATATAATATGAATTGTTTTTTTCTTAGACAGTTGTGAATTCACATAGAATAACTAAAGATATAGAAATATAAGGTTCGTAATGTCAATAAATTCATCGTGAACTTACTTTAAGAAATAAACTGGTTTTGTAACCGGTTTATTGGCAACCGACCAGGTTTTTAAAGATAAGGGGTTGAGGAAAGAATATCTTAAATAAGCATACTAAGGAATGTTATTAATCAAACTAAGCAACATTTTAAAACAATTATAAAATTAATCATCTTTCAATATTTTATTATTATTATTTTTTTCTTTTTTTCTTTTATCATTTCAAATCATAATAATAAAATGGAGGACCTATTAGCAATATTCACTTATCTTTCTTTTATTATATTATATTATAAAAATAATTTACAATTCTTCCAATTTAATAAGTTTTATATTATTCATATTTTTAGCTATGTTTTTAAACCGATCATTTTTATCGAACTGAAAAATGTCTGATTCACTAATAACTGATTTAAATAGTAGTTCGAACTTTCCTTATAATGCTTATTTTGGAGATTCTCCCCAGGTTTGTGATACATGATACTTGTACAAAAACCTATATTTTTAAACTGCAGTTGAACCATCTGGTTGAACTGGTCGAACCATAAACCGCGTATTTTACGGTTCGGTTCAAATTGAACTGTTCTAGTTTTAGATTTTTTATTTTTAAATTAATACAATAATTTAATATTATTTTATTATGTTTTTTCAATATCTTTTATTTATTTAAATTTTAGTTATTTACGGATATTCGTAATATATAAAATAATTTCAATTATTTCTTACAAAATTCTTATGAATTTGTTTCATTTTTTCATATATTGATAAAATCATATTTTATATTTAATTTATGGAGTAACATAATAATTTATTGATCTTATGAAAATTATAATATAATTAAATATTTTGAAAGCTTTTACGGTTCAAACCGATTCGAACCACGTTTTGAATCGGTTCTTAATGAATCAGACATTTTCCTGTTCGATAAAAATGATCGGTTTAAAAACATAGCTAAAAAATATGAATAATATAAAAATTATTAAATTGGAAGAATTATAAATTATTTTTATAATATAATATAATAAAAGAAAGATAAACGAATATTCTTAATAGATCCTCCATTTTATTATTATTATTTAAAATGATAAAAGAATAGATTAATAGTAATTTTGTAATTGTTTAAAAATGTTGGTTAGTTCAGTTAATAGCATCCGTTTGGTATGCTTATTTAAGATATTCTCCCGCGGGTGGAGGCTGACAGCGAAAGAGTATGACCAGTAATAAAGCTAGCGGCGCGTGGAGCGCCATCTAATTTCAGAGAGCGTACAGACCGCCGCTGCTTTTATCCAAATACCAACATCCTTTTTGTTTCAATTGATCTAAGGCATTCGAATTCTCGCTAAAACATTCATCCCTCTTCTCGCTTGTTGCAGGAAGGGTTTTAAGAGTTTCGTGAAATGGCAATAGAAATAAACGAGCACTGTAATTTTTTTGAGCTCAAGGATATCACATGGCACTGTCACAAATATATTCGTTTGGGTAATCCTTTTGACGTTATTTTCTGGTAAAAACAAGTCTGTCTGTCAATGTGGTCTTGTGTTTTGACTGCCTGTAGAAAAGGAATCACTTATTCTCAGTGGAAAGTGACTTTTCTTACGGAGACAAATGCATACTCATACAAGCTGAAAGAATGCTTTTAGTTTTCCCGCAAACTAAATTCTATCTCCCTGAAAGCATGTTGAATTATGATAAGGCAGAGTCTAATCATAACGCTGCTGCATCGGTGGCGCTTGTGGGTAAGAAATTCCCCAAACCAGTAGGAGGATGTGCTGCCATTTTCTTTCAATTAGTTGATTGGAACCGCAGATTGGGTAAGAAGAAGCTCTTCTCCAAGAAATTGCTTTCACCAGGTTGGTCATTCGTTACTGCTCTATGTTTTCATATTCGCACATTTGTTTGATTTCACTAACCGCTTTTACTCTCTAGTTCGATTCAAACAAGGTCGTAATAAATTTGGAGATCGTGAAAATCACCAGAAGCTTCGATTGGTATACATGTCCATTGAACTAATGCCACAATTTTTGAGTGTACAGTAGATGACTTTCAGTTTCTTAATTTGCGTTAATGGCGTGGAGCAGGATCATGAGATGCGTGTACCAGGACTTGTTGCCCGACTCATGGGGTTGGATTCTATACCAGCAACCCCAACAACAAGTTCTATTGAGAGTATGAGTGTGGAGAAGAGGCCTCAAAAGCTTCATAAGGCGAATGCTGGTGACAGGCAACAAGTAAGCACAAGAATTCGTCGGCCAGAGAAACTTCCATTGATAAATACTTTATCCAAGCAAAGAAAGCATCATCCTCATCCTAAACTTCCATTACCTTTGAAAAACCCCAGAAATCATTCAAGGAAAAGGTCATCAAAATTGTTGGATACAGCAACGAAAATTTTGGAACCTAGATTAAAGTTGCATGGGAATCAGCAGTATAATGGACCTTTGCCTCAAAATAATCCATTTTGTGGACAGAATGAGCAGGATTATGCAAGTCTACAACCCAAGAAGCCTCCCATTGTTTTGCCAAAACTTCTTAACACTGGCAATGGAGCACTTGCCCCGGCTAATTTGAAAGGTTTATCAAGTGTAAGGATGTCAATGGCAGCAGCAGCTATGACCCGAAGTGATTGTCTTCTTCCCGTTTACAATGGTTTAAGTAGCATTTCTGCATCTCAATTATTCCAAAGGAATAAATTTGAGCTGGAGAAGAGAATTCTCACTCGGGGAAGGGTCACTTTACCATTAGGACAAAAGAGAAGTTGTGCATTAACCACTGATTCTATGAGTAAGCAAGGAGCAAAGTTGCCAAAGGATATAAATAACTCTTACAGTTCTTGGAAATCTACACCATGGGACACTTCTTATCAGAAAAATTGTACAAGAATAATGCATCTAAGTGAAGCTGAGTGGAGTGCACTTTTCGAACAAAAGATGAAGGGACTAAATTACCAAGGGGATGACTTGTATGTAAATGGATCTGAGAACAAGATGACTGCAATTCTACAAGAGATACAATCTTCTGCACTGCATATACCACTTCAGCAAAATATTCGGAGTTATATCTCTAGCGCATCTTGTAGTAGTTCCCACCAGGTAATGAAACAAACAACTTGATAACTGAAGCATGGTTCCTGAAAATCAAATAAGGAAGAGGGTTCTTATTTGAATCATGCCTCTAGAATCAGAATTATGAATTTGCTTTGGTTTAAACTGCAGTTATTTATTTAAAGTTTAAATTCACATATGATTGATGTTATTGTCAAAGAAAATCAATTACTGGGAAGCTCTCTTTTCCATTGCCTTATTTTTTTACAGGCTTTTTTCTGTCTAGCAATTACATGACTTTTGCTGTTGGCAACTTTTAAGAATAATGTATTCTTCTTTCAGTTTGCAGAAGCTATGGATTATTGGACACAATTATCTATTCCTGATTCAGAGCTTTTGGATTCTACAGCCTCTAAAGCTAAGTCTAGCAGGGAATTAGTCATCAACGTAATGAAAAATGTTTCAGAGATATTGTGCCATAACGCCCTAGCTAAATGCGACGAGGCAAACATATCTCTTTTAAATGCTGAGTTAGTTTTCCAAACTGGAGCCCTTTCAAGTTCAATTGTAGGAAGAGGCTCCCCAATTAAACATTTGCTCATTGATGAACTCGAAACACTGGCAACTTTTCTGTGTATAAAGTTTGGTTCTACTATTAGGAATGACAATGGAAAAGCGATGGATAAACATAAAAGATTTGCGTTTGAGGCCATTCTCGAGCATCTGAACTCAAGATTCGATACACAGACCACTGATAGATTGAAATTGTTGAAGCAACTGCAGATTCGAATGAGTACAGATATGTTGATGTTTGAGGTTATTGAGGCAGTTGGACGATGGAGTGAAGGGTCGCAGTTTAGCCTGAATAAGTTGATCAGCAAAGAAATGAGCTCTCCCTTACGAGAATGGACAGAGTACGAGAAAGAAACCTATGACTGTGGCTTGAACGTATGTAATGATTTGCTACGAAATTTGGTAAATGAGATTGTTACAGATCTCTGTGATTCTTACAGTCTAAGCTTTGTTTAAACGTTATCTATGAAATATTGTGAGACAATGAACAGCAAGCAGTATGAAATCAATTTCATTGTCTGAAAAAAAGTACAGAAGAAAGCATTGAAAATGTAGAATCTCAAGCTATTTTTCCCGTCAACAAGATAAGAAGAAATGAACTGGTAGAGTTTGTAAGAAGATGAAAAAACTAACAATATTGTCTGTACCCCAGAATAGTTCTGCCACTTTTTGGTCCATTTTCTCCATTAATGGCACGCGCAGCAGTAGCAGCCAAGCCTTTGAATTCCTCCATGTTTCCATAGCTCTTCCTAGTAATCAAACTTGCACTCTTAATCGCGGAATTCTCTGACTTCCTCTCTACTCCAATCTTTCCATAAACTTTTCCAGTCTTAGAAGACCCCAACGGCGGAGTTAATGATTTTTCAGACATCGACGGCAGTATCACCGCCGGCTTCCGATTCTCCTTCCTCAATGTAACGGAGAAATCCGGGACGGATTGGGTTAGAGGAGAGGGGCATTTAGACCTCCGCGGTGGCGTACTGAAATTGGAAGCGATCTTCTTTGGCGGAGTAAAAATCTGAGGTTTTTCTTCTCTAACATTTTTCACTCGGAGCCTCTTCTCTCTGAGAGCCGAATACTCTCCGAATCTCGGACCTCTTTTGAAGTCAGACGTAGAGAGGGGATCATGGGGTTTGGAGAAATGCAAAGGGATCTGCGAGTTCGTAGCGAAAGAGTGCAGTGAAGACTGAGATCCACTGCTGGATTCCATTATTGATGATGGGATTCCTCTCAAAGTCCTCTGGATATGGAAATTTGGCAAGTCAAGGAAGAAACCCAGAAAGTTTGAAACGTTCGGCTCTAGTCTAGTGTCGCAACGGTCTTCCAGAAATACAGAGCAGAAACTCAAAAAGAGAAGAGGGAAGTAAGCTTTTCTCCAAATTCTAACGTTCATATTTGACCCGGCCCCACCGAGCTACTGTTTTATTATTGTGATATCAAAATAAAATATTAATGGGCTATACCAAAATTTGATTATTAGTTTCTAATTTTGTTATTAAAATTTTTAATTATGAAATTTATGATCCCAGTAAAAAAATTACTTTTACTTTTATATTTTTAAAAAATCAATGATCAATACAAATTTGGTTTAAAATTTCTTAATACAATAAAAGGTATATAAGGTGGTATCTCATAATTTTGACAAATTTGGTATAATGTTTTTAGTAGTTCTCAAAGTTTAAATTATTTTGATTAAATTAGTATGAAACTCATACAAGATAATTAAATCTAATCAATGATTTCAAACGATCAATACGTGAAATACCGGACGATGGCGATATTTTGTTTGGTTTCACCCTATATCGGGTTGTTGGGTCGGGTCCCGATTTTACGGATCCAATCCTTTAAAATATAACATAGTCCTTCAAAATTGGTTTATTGGTTTGCGAGTTCTAAGTATTTTGGTTAATTGATTTACGTTTAGATTTTTCCGTAACAAAAAATGGATAGTTTAGATTTCTTTCAATAAAAACATATTTAAAAACAAGAAAATAAAGGCATAAAGGTTTTAAAATTCGTATCGACCGTTATATAAGATATGTAACGGAATTACAAAATGAATTATATTATTAATCTAGAGAAAATATATAATTATTTAATTCATTTCAAATTTTTTAATCGGTTCACTCGATTAACCGATCAGCTAATCTTTTTTGTACATGATGGGAACCTTTAGATCGATTACTGTGCGTAAAACTAGTCTCATACACTAAACTCATCCCAATGATGTGGCCCAAGCCCATATCAAATTAGGCACAGGAGAAAATCAAAGTACCGAGATTGCTAAGTTTTTTTGAAGGATCGGTTTATGTGACATAGGATAAGTTCTGCCACGCTAGATGTTGACTAAGATATAATTGAGATAACACTATTTTTGCAGGCGTGAGTCAAGCTGGGCTTTACCCATTTTAACGATTCTAAAGGGTTTGAGAAGTGGAAAGAATGTTGAAAGTTCAACTATATATAAATAAGAGATTAGGAGGTTGAAGAGAGGCCGAATCATCATCCCAACCAATCGGTTGTTCTCACATTATCATTTCTCATTGTTTCATTTCCTTTTCCTTATTCTTAAGGGGGTTAATATCGTCTGTGTTCATTTCATTTTTCAAATTTGTTATCTCCACAAAAAATAAATTAAAATTGGTTCTTTGATAAACATTTTATCAGAACTCACTTATTGTTAATATCCCTAAAAAGAAATCATGACAGTACACATAAAATGCATTATCATTAAATCTTAAAGAAACAGACATAAGCCAAACACAACTTGTTGGCAACCTTTAAACCGGGTACCAAGGATGTGTTCTTTTTGAGAACCATTAAACCCGGTACCAACGAGGAGTCCTAAGCAAGAATGAAGGTGGTCAGGCCCAATCGATAATTCGACAGCTGAAATTATCAAACAGACCGATCGGTCCCGGAAAACAACTTAAGGCGATCGGTCCAGGCAAACAGCATAGGACGATCGGTCCCGGCAATTTGCTTAGGGGCAGCATATCGATCGGTCCGGGCAGTTTGCTTAGGGGCAGCACACCGATCGGTCCAGACAGTTTGTTTAGGGGCAGCACACCGATCGGTCCGGCAGATTGCTTAGGGCCAAGCAGATCCGATCGGTCCGCAGACTGCTTAGGGCAGTAGACCGATCGGTCTAGCAGACAGCTTAGGGCCATACAGACCCGATCGGTCCAGACAGACTGCTCAAGGCAGCAGATCGATCGGTCCTGACAGACTGCGTAGACCCCAGCAGACTACATAGGCTCTGACAGACTGGATGTGGGCCCATCAGCATGCATTGCATACTTCAGGCCCAACCACGCTTTCCAGCATGCGGAAACAACATTGTCAGAGGCGCTGACATGACATTAATTACACGCGTTTCCCACTCTTTAAATACAGAGCTAAAAGATAAGCTTAAAAGGACCGGGAGGAGGGCCAATTTCGAAGAACCCTAGCCGCTGTAATTTCATTTCCGCTGCTCTTATTCCCTTTGTATATTTCATTGATTTATTAATGAATTTGCCGTGGAGGTTCCCCTATCGGCAACGTGGTTTTTTCCCCCTTTCTTAAGGGGTTTTTCCACGCTAAAATCGTCTGCGTTCTTTCCATTTTCTTATTTCAAGTTGTCTCCACAAATAACAAATAAAACCGATTTTCAGAATCCGGTGACTGTTGGTACCCCCTAAAAAGGAACCACAACAGTTTGCTTAGGGCCAAGCAGATCCGATCGGTCCGCAGACTGCTTAGGGCAGTAGACCGATCGGTCCAGCAAACAGCTTCGGGCCAAACAGACCCGATCAGTCCGCACACTGCTTAGGGCAGTAGACCGATCGGTCCAGCAGACAGCTTATGGTCAAACAGACCCGATCGGTCCGCAGACTGCTTAGGGCCATACAGACCCGATCGGTCCAGACAGACTGCTCAAGGCAGCAGACCGATCGGTCCTGACAGACTGCGTAGGCCCCAGCAGACTACATATGCTCTGACAGACTGGATGTGGGCCCATCAGCATGCATTCCATACTTCAGGCTCAACCACGCTTTCCAGCATGCGGAAACAATATTGTCAGAGGCGCTGACATGACATTAATTACACGCGTTTCCCACTCTTTAAATACAGAGCTAAAAGATAAGCTTAAGAGGACCTGAAGGAAGGCCAATTTCGAAGAACCCTAGCTACTGTAATTTCATTTCCGCTGCTTTTATTCCCTTTGTATATTTCATTGATTTATTAATGAATTTGCCGTGGAGGTTCCCCTCTCGGCAACGTGGTTTTTTCCCCCTTTCTTAAGGGGTTTTTCCACGCTAAAATCGTCTGCGTTCTTTTCATTTTCTTATTTCAAGTTGTCTCCACAAACAACAAATAAAACCGATTTTCAGAATCCGGTGACTGTTGGTACCCCTAAAAAGGAACCACAACACAACTTAAATGTCAAACAATAGTAACATCGTCAAATGACACTATTGAAATCGAAAGAACTAAATTTTCCAAATTAATAAATTTTGAGGATCGATATTTGATAATTTTGATATAGAGAAATGAGTTACTTTGATAATAGGAAAATTCAACTAAATTTTTTAAAATTAAGATGCGATGAAATGATTACTTTGATAATATATAATTATTATGAACTTTTAAATATGTTTTATTAAAATAATAATATTATAAGTGTGATTTATATAAAAATATTCATATATTCGTGTATATATATATATATATTAGTGCTGATGCCATGTAATCCTATTATACTTATTTAAAATAAGAGTAAATTACTAATCAATTAAGTCACAATACTATTTTGGTGATTGTTTAGCACGGTAATTTTACTTTTGTGGTATGTTAAAAAATTAAATCTCACCCCTTATTTTATTTTAGGGAACCAAAGAAAACGTAAAAAAAGCGAACAGTTTGGGCGGCGACTGGAATATTTGGTTTGCTGCGTTTTCACCCAATCGACTAGGAAGGATGGCAGGCATCAGCAGTAACAACGAGCCAAGCACTGCGCCGCAATCCGACCGGTGGTACAATTTAACCCTAGGGTCCTCCTTCAAGGATCACAATCCCTCAAAATTCTGCACTTTTCGCTGTAAGCTTATGTATTGTATACCATGAAAGTTGGTTTCTTGTGCCAGTAATCTGCTTTTTTTATATCCTCTGAAACCGATGTTCTTATTGCGATTTCGGGGTAGAGTCCGAAGGCTCGTTTTCATCGTGTTTTGTGATGTTTATTAGACGATTTCAAGCCAGCTTCGATTGATAAGAATCAACGGGGTGCATTACACAAGGGGAAGGATAATAAAGTCACAGTTGAGTTTCAAAATATTCAGCCAGGAAAGCCAAAAGTGATATTTGAGGGAACTAGTGAGGTTCATAAAGACAATGATGCAGTTCTTTTCTTCGATGGAGAATCATTTCGTCTGGAGCGGTTACACCGTGCTTTCAAGCGGCTGAGACATAACAGAATGTTGGGGGAGTCCACAGGTGTAAAGGCTTCATCAGCCGGGCACAAAGATGCAACTTCTCCACCTGTTGCGAAAGTTGCTAAACATGTGCCTCTGAGCAAAGACTTTTATCTTCCAGGGCCGGTGAGTTTATGTTCTATGCTAAAAGAAAACAATAAGTTTGTTGTATTAGAACATTATAATGGATTCCATGAAAATTCAGTGCATTAGAAGCCCATAAGACTGGCACAGAAGCCATGCTAGACTGCTTAGGCTGAGTTCAAGCCTTACTCATTGTGCTGCTCAAGTATTTCTAGAAAAAAATGATTTCGATTTCTTCTTGGTCCCTTAAAATTGTATGTCGGTCTTTTTCAACTTGTATAGATGAAGCCTTCTCTTCCATGCAGGTTGAAGTTGAACATATTGAGGTAGGAGATTTCAAAAGCTCGGGTATGTGTTAATTTTGCACAATCTTAAAGAGTTTTTTATGCATGTTTTTTAATATGATGAATTGTTTGAACTCAGATGCAAAGACCATTGAACAACCTGCTGCTCAAATAACCTCACTAGCTCTACACTCCAACTCTAAGGATGCAGGCAGTGGTGGAGGGTGTCTTATTGTGAAAGAATTTGATTTTGATATAAACAAGGCACATGAAGGTGATACAGATGATGAGATTGCTGATATTGATGTGAATGATGATGAAGGTGATAAGGGAACGAATGCTGCCGAAGAACTAAGAGCTCAGGTAAATGCTCAGGAAAGACGAGGCCCGACTTCAAGTTCGAATAGCAGCAGTGGGAGTGGGAGTGAGAGTAGTAGCAGCGGCAGTGGGAGTAGTGGAAGCAGCAGCGAAACTAGTGATGCTGATTCAATTTCTGTTTAAGACGACTATATGCCATTTCCTTGAAAACACTTGGGGTTCCAAGTATGATACTGTATAGAATTTTGATAGTTTAAATTTATTTGCCATACCGAGATTATTTGCTTCCTAGTCCTTCTACTTGGTACGGATTGTAAGTAGGGTTATTATTCGATTCGAACGAATCGAATTCATTGTATTCATATTTTATTCGAACGTGAAAACATGTTCGAACATTGTTCAAATTATTAAGTAAATATTCATGTTCGTTCGAATAGTTTGTTCAAACATTGTTTGAACGATTTGTTCAAAAAAGAATAATCAAATAATTATCTTTCACAAAACAAATAAGAATAGTACATCACTAACAATATAAGAAAATTTTGTAAATGTTTTAAACATAAATATTATAATAATCTATTAGTATAAAAATTAATTTCAATAATATATTTGTTCACGAACGTTCGAATTTGTTCACGAAAATGTTTATGTTAGTTCAAATTATAAACTGGCAAAATATAATGTTCGAACAATGTTCATTTTTTTATTCGAACGAGCGAACACGATCACATACGAACCAAACATATATTGTTAACGAAATATTCGAATTGTATGGAGTCCTAATTGTATGGGATGGAAATAATGGGGTAAATTTGTAATAAGTATAAATTCATTGATTGTTTTGAAATTTCTGAACTATTACACGATTTATATTTGTGCTTATCGCAGTCAAGCGAATTCTGCTGTCCGGCTGCCAGGGGAAGTGATGACACGGTTTTCTATTGGCGGAGACGGAGATGAAAACAGACGGAGACCTATCGGCGAAATTCCGCCGCCTAAAAGGCCTCGGCTCTCCCCTTTAGTCCCTTCCTGGACTAGTTCATTGACTGAGGTCGGGGGCGCTGCAGTCGCGTCTTCATCGAATCACAGAAGCCCATTGGAAACCGGTAATTCGACGCGTGTGCAATCCATTTCAGGAAATCTCCGAACTCCAACGCAGGAGCGGCATTCAACGGAGAATTTATCGTCAACGATTAGCGAACATAGACCTGATTCCTCTTCTTCTGATTCGTTAGACGAGGAAGATGGCCAAGAAGATCATTTGGGAGCCGAGGAGCCGAACGTTAATTTACGGCTGAATTCAACTCCTGGCACCAGCGGTCGTCGGGTTGTGGAGTTGGTTCAGCCCAGTGAAAATCCACTGGAGCGATTACATGTTACCCTTGATCCAGATGTGCTGGATTGCCCGATTTGCACTGAACCTCTCATTCCACCCGTATATCAGGTTCTTTTTGCTTATTTTTCCTTTTTATGCATACTACATTACTTTCCGTTATCTCATAAATGTGGTCGCTTCATAAGTTCAAACCCTGTGATTCCATATGGGAGTACTTGATTTGGATTAGTCTGTCTTGATATATCATATTTCACACTCCTACAGTGTCACCTCCTTGTCGATCTCATGGAAAATTGCTAAAACTGTGGTGTTTTTTTTAGTGTGAGAATGGGCACATAGCATGTGAATCCTGCTGCTCAAAAATGAAGTATAAATGTGGAAGTTGCTGGTTGCCAATTGGGTACAACCGCTGCAGAGCACTTGAAAAGGTTATTGATTCAGCTCTAATCAGATGTTCGAATATGCATACTGGTTGCACAGAGTCCATCAATTATGGTAAGAGATTGGATCATGAGAAGAAATGCATATATGTGCCTTGCTTATGCCCTTTGGATGACTGCTTTTATTGTGGATTTTACAAGGACTTGCATAACCACCTTTCTGTTGAGCATTCGGCCTCTTATAAAAAAATCCTCTTTGATGAAACTTACACCTTTATGGTGAACAAGATTGACCCTGATCGTGCCTTTTCAATTGAAAATTCTAAGAGGACTAATGTTGTTCTCTTAGAAAAGAATGAAAAGATAGTTTTTGTTCTGGTTTTGAGCCCTTATTTCATCCCCGAGGGAATATTTGGCTTTATTGTGTGCATCGCCCCTACTTCTTCAGAAAGAGTTTTCTATTATGAAATTGCTGCTGAAGCTGGAAATTGCTCTTTGACTGCAAGGGCTCCTGTAGAAAACCTTCAAAGGTGGGATAAGCTTCATTCGACAAAGAAACGCCTTATTGTTCCCATTGAGTTAATGACCTCAGAGCCTAGATGGTACATAACAATATGGAGTGACAATCCAGAAGCTCATTCCTAATACTACATTCTCCAGTATTGCTTAGGTATCTTCTATGTTTTAATGTGCCCCTCATCCAAATATACCTCTTTTTTCCAATTTACAGGTTAGAGTTTATGAAATGGTGTACCATTTTTTATGCTTGATGCTCTATTTATCAAGGTTCTACATATATATATGTAGATGTACAGTTATATCGCATAAAAATGGCTTCCCTTGTACTATCTGGGAATGAATTTTTTGAGTTATATCGAAATCATGTATGTCGTATAATGTATGAGAAAGCATGTTTTTTGTATATTGATATGCTTCAATAAATCATCCTCAGATGACTCTCGTAGTTCATTGTATTATAGGATGATTGGACAGAAGTGTTCAAAAGTTATGCTGTGCGAAAATTTGACAAATCTTATAAATGTGTGTTGTTTAGTACGAACTTTCACTGGTTTGTTGATAAACGTAAGTTTTGTAATTGTTATTTTTATGAAATGTTGTGTTGATTGTGTTTTTTAACGTATGTGTGTATTTCTATTGTTTATGTATATGATTTTCATGTTTTTGGTATTTTGTATTAATTGGGTAACAAATGTTAGTAGTTAACGTAAAATTAATAATATTGCAAAACAAATCATATTTTTTATTTTACTTTTGTATAAGTAAAATTTACTTTTCAATTTTATAATTATGAATAAAAAACAACTGTTATGGTTCCTTTTAGGGGTACTAACAGTCGTTCGATTCGTTAAGAAACAAACTCGATTTTAATTTGTTTGTGGTGAGGAAACGATTAAAATAAGGCAAATTAAGAAACATGCAAAGCAATTTAGAGTGGAAAACCCCGTGAAATTGGGAAAAAATCATTTGACTAAGAGCAGGAAAATCTCTTAATCAATTCTCTAATCAAACAGTTCATTACAAAATACAACAGAAGTTTATGAAGATGACAAGGTATGAGAAAGCGATGAGAATTCCGGCAGAGTAACAACATGTTCTTACGCCTCCAAAAAGTCCTCCTAATTTCGTCGTCAAGCTCCGCATTTATAGAGGTGAATGCGTGAGAATTCTGACAAGTTTGTTGAAAGTTGTTGTCGCATGATGTAAAACGTGGTCGGGACCAAAGCGTGGCATGCATGATTTAACCTGAAGCATGGTAAACGTGTAGAGGCCCGAAGCGTGGGACGCGTGACTGTAACCATTTGGACTGAACCATAGGGCCATTTGTAAAACGCCCTTCTATTTTGTCAAGTCCATCTTCGGTCCCATTGCGGAACATCGGGTCAATTTATCACAAATATGCTAAGCTAGGGATTCTGGGCCGCGCGAGTTCACTTTTTATTACTTGGGTCGGCCCAATGGTTATTGGATCTTACCCATTGCAAGGTACTTGTTCCTAGGATTCTCATCAACAACAAAAACCTTATTTTTAATTTCAACTTAAACTTCTAGTATTCAAAATAATTATAATGCCCTTATTTATATTTTTATATAACTTTTGATTTATGAGAGGAGATTCTATACAAATATGACATAATCGTTGCGAGATTGGACCATAAGCACAATGATAATTTTATAGAATATAATATTTTGTGACAATTAGATGACGTTTCGAATAATAATTATTATTGAAAAAAAATTCAATGATAGAAAAGTAATTTGATTAATATATAAATTATTATTCTATTTCTATAAACACTATATGTTTTTATATATTATTTATTTATTTTTAAAAATATTACATAACACTTCATAATTTAAATTTATATTTATGTTTGTGTTTTTATTCATCTTTCTACATAAATTACTTTCCAGAATTCGTACATAACACGTCCTTAGTTATTTTGAATTATGTGAATGTCATGATGTTTTCTAATTTTTTTTGTTTTTGGTATAATGTATCATTTTGTGTGCTTTTTTACATATATTTACGGTTTAAAGTATCTTTTATGTATATTATTTTTTTGTGATAGTATTGTCTTAATTATATAAAGAATAGAAAATGAAGATTTTTAACAAGTTGCATAAAAAATATATAGCATTGTTGAGAGTTGAGACTACCTTTTCCTAATATAAAAGTCATTTAGTAACCAACATTTTCGGGATCACGAATAACGTATAGGTAAGCGTGTACTGTTACTTTACCTTGATATCATTCATTTTAATTCGTGATGTACCAATTCTTGGTGCAACTAGGTTTTCACAGCACCAAGTGTAACGTGGTTCAACGAACAACATGCTAAATCAAGAACTCATGGAGAGCACTTTTGAATGAAATCGTAATCTATATGTTTTATATTTATATGTAAATTATTTAGTATATATGCTTAAGATTTAGGGGGAGATTGTTGAATGAATATTAATATATATACGTTAATATTACGTTGGTTGTTATGCTTGAACTAATGGACCGATATATTGGACCTTTGAGATATGTGGTTGATTATGGTTACTCAATAATAAATGGAGAGGTTTGCCCTAGAGGATGGTAGAACTTCCTAGTTTTTCATTGACGACTATTGCAATAATTGAGAATTATTGGTGTAACAAGTTCAAGACAATCAAAGTCATCGATTCGAGATATCATTTGTTTGGTTTGGTTTGATTTATTGGTTTATTAGTGTAATATTGATTACGTTTGATTTTGTTTTTTTGGCGTTTCTTGGCTTGGGGCCCCCGGTTTTCTCACTTTCCGGGTGAACAAATCTTATGTTCTTTGCTTTGCATGTTTTAGAATCTAGGTAGTAAAATCAAGATAAAATTCAACATTCAATAACAAGATCTTCTGGTATAAAATTCAATTATACATTAATTTCAACCATGGTAGTCATACCGGTGGTATACCTCCCGGTATACCGGTCATACCGGTAAATATCGGTTATGACCGGTACACCGATATTCCGATATATCACCGATATATAGGAAAAATCGCTCGTACCGGTCAGGATCAGTACACACGGTACCGACCGATTTAACTTCCTTGATTTCAACAAGCACTACAGAACGAGGACCAATAGTGTCGAGTTTTGAGTACTATCGAGCTTCTGAAATCATCTCAGTGAATCACATATTCGTCATTCAAGAGAAACATAGAAAATACATAGAAGAAACATTTGTTTTTTTGATCTTGTATCCAAAAGGTTTCAGAAAAGTGTACAATATTTAAGATATTTTCTAAACATTTGGGAGTTAAAATAGTTGAAGAATACTAAGAGAGTTGGATAAACAATGTTTTACAGCATATTTTGTATAATTTCGGTTCTAGGTATTTATATAACGCATATTCTCTTTGTATTAATATAAGTTTCTATGGTGGGATCGATGAATTAACCCTATTAAATTATATGTCTATTTATTTATCATATTTATATCATCGATATATCGATTTACTACTTATGTGCACCCAACCGTCCTCAATATTACTCTCCCTTATATTGGCAGCAACTGGTTCTTGCTAACTTCACTCAGCCCATTAATGTATTTGTATTAAAAATTTTCATTATGAAGATATAATCTTACATGTTGAATTTAACAGAGGAATTTATTACTGGACCAAATCATCGAAAAAAGAGCTTCTCGAAGATTGTCGTTCAAGGTGACAATTAGCAAGTTGAGCAAATGAGGAAAGAGCTTAAGGTGAGTGAAAATGGCATGGTGTAAATGTTGAATTCAAGACATATGATCGATAATGATTAAAAGAATAGTTGATAGAACGGTTATGATTTGAAAATGATTTGTAGAGAAAATATTCTCTTCTGTAAAACAAAATGATTACATAGAATTGAAAAAAAACGGTTTGTTCAAAATGATTCAAAGTGATATTTTTCAACGTAACGTTTACAAACTTATTTATAAAAATAAAAAGATAAATTCAAAGAGATTTAATAACATAATTGCATAAATTTGGGATCACATTTAACCGTGTCGCTTGACCTAATTCTCGGGAGATTTGTTACGGTTGACTAGACTATTTCTTCCAACGGATAATTCACAATTTTCACATTTAATGATTACTTCATTTCCAACAAATTCCCCCTCGAAGTAATCTACATTTTTCACTCCAAACTTCATTCGTAATTCTTGAAATTGAGAGGTTTGGAGTGGCTTTGCAGACATATCAGCTACAATTGGATATTTAACAGATGGACTTTCTACCTTAAGAATTTCAGATAATTTTGAAAATTGAGTTGTAACAATAGAACAGTCTTGAAAGTTGAGTTCAAAACCTTCAAATTTGGTGGAACAAAATTATCCACCATTATCTATCTTTACGTTCTTTAAAACGAGATTCTGATCTTTTTCTCCGGCATGGATTGTGCATAATTTTTCTGATTCATCATTCATAGCCTTCTTCAAATACGGTAGTGTTAAAGCTTCATGAATGTTTGTAGATTCTTTTTCTAGAATAGTTAAATTTGTATACTCTAAATTTTCAGCTAAGCTTTAGGTTTCAATAAGAGTTTCAGATAAAGAATCAGGACTATCAAATTTATATCTTTCAGATTTGATGAATGACCATTTTAAAATATAATTTTCTCTATCAATAATGATAGAGACTATCACATTTTTTTCAAAATCCAATATATTACAATTGGAGTTTTCAAAGATGACTGAATAACCATTTCGACTGGCTGAGCCACACATAAAAGATTTAAATATAGAGAAGTACCCATAATACATCATTGACAATTTTGTTTCCAAAAGGAATCTTAATACAAACATAACCTTTCCCTTTTGCTTCGACAATCGTCCCATTACCAATCATTACTTTTGAGATATCATCAGACACAAAAGTGTGAAAATATTTAATATCAGAAACCATATGACAAGTGCAACCTGAATCAATAAGCCAATAACCTTCAGTATTTTGAACCTGTGATTTGTTGCATTCTTCAAAAATGTTTACGGTTGCAAACACGGTTTCCAAGTTTTCAAAAGTCTTAACTGTTGTAGAAGTAGCAGATTGATGAGGGGTTTGAGATTTATTCGGACAAATTATTTCAATGTGTCCAGTTTGCCTGCAGAACCTACAAATTGCATCCAGCCTGCTCCAGCAATATTTTGAAATATGTTATGTTTTTTGACAATGACAACAAGGCATAAACTCACCTTGTTTTCTCTGGTTGAATTTTTTATTTTTCAAATTTTGAAATTTTCCCCTTGGATTCATTTTAGCAAATGACTTTGCATTCTTTATACTGACCAAAGTAATTTCAGAACCTGTGGCATTGTTATGGTCCCTTTTTAGAGGGTACCAACAGTCGTCCGGTTCGTTTAGCAAACGAACTCGGTTTCGATTTATTTTTGTTGTGGAAGACGATTAAAAACTGGAAATAAACGATGACACAGCGATGTATAGTGGAAACCCCAGGAATTGGGGTGAAAACCACTTGACGAAGAGTAGATTATACTCTTAGCATGTTCACTAATCAAATAATGCGTAATGAATACAACAGATGCTTAATGATACTTTCAGAAGACATTTTCAGATGTTCGAACTCTTGTTCCAGCTTTGTAATTTTCAACTACTTTGTGAGATCATCTCCCTCAAATTCAAGCTTCAATTTATCCCAAATATTTTTTGCTGTTGTTAATCCAAGAACTATTGGTAAAATGGTTCTGTCAAGACCAGAGAAAATAACAACTCTTGCATGTCCTTTTCGAGCCATCAATTCTTCATGTCTTGTGATTTGGGCTAAAGACGGTGCATTCGGAAGTACGAGTTCTGTATCTCCCTCAACGACCTTCCAAAACTTTAAAGCTTCTAAATATGCTTGCATGTGAGAAGTCCAGATTGGATAATCTTCTCCATTGAATTTCTAGACCGCTCTAGAAGAAGTTGCATCCAGAGACATATTGATATATTTGATTGAGTAATTTAGCCTCACCACCGTTGTTTTTTGAAATAAACCGGCTTCGATACCACTTGTTGGATTCAAGACGTAGAATTGATGATGATTAAAAGAATAGTGGATAGAACAGCTATGATTTAAAAATGATTTGCAGAGAAAATGTTCTATTGTTCTTATGCAAAACAAAATGATTACATAGAATTGAAAAAAAAAGTTTATTTAAAATGATTCAAACTAGGGGTGTGCGTGGATTGGGTAACCGATACAATCATCATTTTTTGATTCGATCCGATGGATTCGGATCGGAAAAATGTTGATCCGAAACCGATCCGCTATAATGGATCGGTTTACGGATCGATTGCGGATACCCAATCTTTATTATGTAATTATTGTTGTGGTTCGAAAATTGGGGGTGTAAACAGTCGACCGGTTCGTTATGAGACAAACTCGTTTATTATTTATTTATGTGTGGAGAACGATTATGAATCAAAGGTGAAAAGACGTGAGGATTTTAGAGTGGAAAACCTCGGAAACGAGGAAAAAACCACTTGACTAAGGGCTAAAAGAAGTGCCCTTAGCCGGTCCAATAAGCACGTTCATGATCATACAAGACATGTTTGTTCTTTTTACAACAAAGAGAGAAAGGAGAATCGAAAATAAATCGAGAGTACTCCTTAAAGCGAAGGCTCTGAAGAGAAAAAGGAGGAAGATCCATTTCTCACCCTCTAAGTGTCTTTTTTATACTCCCACTGTACTGTGCACAGTAGGGTGTCGTTTTGTGCATGTCCTTTGCGGCTAGGTCTGCTAATGTCAGGCGGAACAGCCGCCGGTGATGGCTTCACAGAGCTGCATGGCGCTAGACCTCTCGGCGCTACTACCCGGCTACTTTCTGTCCGCTGGTGACTCGTACGCCTTCCCCGGACCACGCCTCTGACAAGGCTGTCGAGGATTGTCGTTGCATGGGATGAGCAAGAGTGGCACGAAGCAATGCCTGTAATATGTGGACCGATCGGTCTGGCGCGTGTAAGAAGCTGGGCCCCCACTCTTTGGGACCGATCGCTATAAGCGATCGATCGGGCCAAATGATCTAGATGGGCCCTTCACTCACGCGGGCTGGATTTGGGTCTTCAAGTTCGGCTTACGTTGTTTGGGCTTTTACGGCCAAGTCTGGTCCTGACTATATTCGGGGTATCGGGTTCCGGGGATCTCATCAATAAGTAATATTATATAAAGAAATCAACAAGCATACTATTAAAATACTTGTTCTAAAAGTCATCTACTATACTAAAAATGACTTTAACAAAAAATATTATTCATATTGAACTGTTACATGTCTTAAATGAATGATAATTTGGTTCTTCCAAAAATGTAGTTATATATTATCATAAAACAATAAAAGTTATTTCACCATTTACTTTTAACATGTCGGTATGTCACATAGCTAATATTATCTAACAGTATATCTACAATACAATACTTATACTGTTTCGAACATAAGTGTCATCAATCAAGCTCTTACTCTTCTAGCCAATTGCATCTCTCAATCAATTTNGAAAATCGGGGGTGTAAACAGTCGACCGGTTCGTTATGAGACAAACTCGTTTATTATTTATTTATGTGTGGAGAACGATTATGAATCAAAGGTGAAAAGATGTGAGGATTTTAGAGTGGAAAACCTCGGAAACGAGGAAAAAACCACTTGATTAAGAGCTAAAAGAAGTGCCCTTAGTCGGTCCAATAAGCACGTTCATGATCATACAAGACATGTTTGTTCTTTTTACAACAAAGAGAGAAAGGAGAATCGAAAATAAATCGAGAGTACTCCTTAAAGCGAAGGCTCTGAAGAGAAAACGGAGGAAGCTATTTTTATCACCCTCTGAGTGTCCTTTTTTACTCCCACTGTACTGTGCACAGTAGGGTGTCGTTTTGTGCCTGTCCTTTGCGGCTAGGTCGGCTAACGTCAGGCGGAACAGCCGCCGGTGATGGCTTCACAGAGCTGCATGGCGCTAGACCTCTCGGCGCTACTAGCTGGCTACTTTATGTCCGCTGGTGACTCGTACGTCTTCCCCGGACCACGCCTCTGACAAGGCTGTCGAGGATTGTCGTTGCATGGGATGAGCAAGAGTGGCCCGAAGCAATGCCTGTAATATGTGGACCGATCGGTCTGGCGCATGTAAGAAGCTGGGCCCCCACTCTTTGGGACCGATTGCTATAAGCGATCGATCGGGCCAAATGATCTAGATGGGCCATTCACTCACGCGGGCTGGATTTGGCCTTCAAGTTCGGCTTACGTTGTTTGAAGCTGGGCCCCCACTCTTTGGGACCGATTGCTATAAGCGATCGATCGGGCCAAATGATCTAGATGGGCACTTCACTTCGGACGCGGTCGCCATCGTGGTGGTGACCGGGGTTCGATCAACAGATTAAGATCGTTTGCGCCTATGTGCACGATCGCAACGACGGAAACTTGTACCCGAACTGATCGTAACGGCGTCCTTGGGGACCGATCCTATACTTGGAAATTCCATGAGGTGGATTTTCAAATTTGAAATCCATTGCAGTTGAGGGTAGAAACGTAATTCTGGGCTCTGCAATAGCTAACGCCTTTTCATATTCCACAGAGGGGGACAGGCTGTCAGGCTGCAGACGCCTGCAGGGATGACGTGTCACCCTGTGATTGAGCAGTACGTGATATAAAATTCGGGATTTTCGCCTTGTGCAGATATTATCACTCTTTGCGACAGAATGCTCAACCTCGGAATTCTCCGGCGATTTCGTTCAACCGTTGCTCACCTTCAAACTTTCTTCAAACTTTAAGGTAATTATCCATGGCACCCCGTAGATTTAGGTACCCTGATATCGCTACCATGGACCTTGAAGCCTTTCGGGTCAAGTTTTCTATTCCAGTCCATTACCCCATCTGGAGGGGAAGGAAGACGTTCCATGCTTCCTTCCCGCTGAGATGAACGTTCCGGCTAGCGCTATACCCGTTAGCTATGCCTCCCTTAGATCTGGCTTGCGATTCCCCCTTCATCCTTTTGTCGCAGCTGTTCTTCGGGAGATTCACTGCCCGACTTTTGCTCTTTTTCCGGGCAGTTATGTATATATTATCGCTTTCATTTATTACTGTCATAAACAGAGGGTGGAGCAGACTCTCAGGCATTTTTTCAACCTGTTCCTGGTGGGATCCCGTAGGGGCAGAAGATTGTTAGGAGGTCGCAAGCTATATTATATAACTACCCGAACGAAGGAATATATTATCGTTGACAAGGAAGATTCCCTTCATGAATGAGAATCTCGCTATGTCTGGATAGACATCCCGAGGGAGGACTTGCTGAAAGTTACATTCCTAACTACTCACCCAGACATCAGGAAGTTGGACCGAAGCCGGTTCAACCCATCCCACCTCGATATTGCCAATACCTTGGCAATGCTTCCTCCTCCCGAACGGCGTCTGAAACGAATTGACATCCTTCGGGAGAAGAAGCTATTAGAGATCGGGGTAGCAGGAAGGAAAGGAGCCCCTGCCCCGAAGGGTGTCTTCTCCAGCTCTGACTCTTCTGAGTCAGAAGAATCGGGTACGACTTAGCTTTCTCCAATTCATATTTCATGATCCTCATTATTTTCCTTTTGCAGATTCCACTGATACCATGTATGGGAACCGACTTGTTGCAGTGGCTGCTGCTTCAAAAGCCAAGAAGGAGGCTCAGCTGCAAGCCTCAAAACAAAAGCCCAGCGCTGCGACTGGGCTTTCAACATCGTCAGGGAGCTCCAGCAGCCACAGGCCAGAGCCCTGATCAATGGACGAGGTGGAAGAGGTTATCTCTAAGAAGATACGCTCATTAGGCCTTCCTGCCATGTACATGATCGGGAATAATTCCCATCTGGATCTTAACGTCGTTCGGTTATTGCTGCAGGGGTCGATTCGGGTGGAAGATGTCCGCCCCTTGTCTAGTTTAGGAGATAGGGCGCAGAGGCCTTCAGTCTCTGCGTTGACGAGCAAGCGGGGCCCCGAAGAGGAAGCCCCGCATCGGTCAGCTGTGAGCAGGCCCACAGCCCCGATCCCGACAAAAAGGGTAACAATCGGTACAAAACCAGCTCCATCTTCATCCAATTCAGAGGCCATTCGCGGGGCTGTCCAGGAGATGGTAGCCTTCGTCTTCAAGGCCCGGGGACCGAAGAGAGTCCCCCCTTCATGGAAGGATGCCACACTTGAAGAATACCGGCTCTTGGGAAAGAAGAACCCGCCCTGTATTGATGGCTCACTTCCCAGCTTGGTGTCGGCGTATCTGGAATCCCAAGCTGTGGTAAGTTATTTTCAGATCATGTTGGCATGATCGGGTACATATCCCTAATCCAACTTGGTTGTTGCAGTCACATAGAAGAGCTTTGGACCTTGCCTCCGCCATCCAGCTCAACCGAAGCATCTCCTAGGCATCTGAAGAGCTGGAAAGCCAACTTGTCTTAGCTCAACGGCAAGTTGAAATTAAACAGAAGGAGCTAGAGGCGGTCAGGGCCGATCGGGACCGTCTGAATGGCGAGTTGCTTGGAGCGGGCACTAAGCTGTCCCTAGCCACTTCTAAGGCGGGAGAGGCCCAAGCAGCAGCAAACTCCGCCACGGCCTAAGTTTTGGAGTTGGAGCGTCAGATACAGGAGATATCTGACGAAAGCAACATGCTTCTTTTGCAATCCCAAAATGAGAAGAATGTCTTGAAGGAAGAGCGGGAAGCACTCAAAGAAGACTTGGTTAGGGTCCAAGGATCGACTGAGGGGGCTGTTCGGGAAGCCCTATTGGGGTTTGTCCGATCGCCCCTGATGTTTGCCTTAGCGGCAAACGTCTACAGACCGAACGTCTCCCAATACATGGACAATATGAATGACCAAATAGTTAGCAAGTTTGGTCTAGATCCCGAAGATGAACGTTGATAGACGCTTGACCCTTTGACCAAGGACGGAAACTTCCACGAGATCCCCGAATTGGATGAACCCCCGTTGGAGAATGATCCAAACTATCCCCTCTTTGATCTGATGGAGAGATCGGTCAATGAGATAGTTGAGGAAAGGAGGGAAAAGGTGGAGGATCTCAAGGCATAGATTGCAGATAAGGAGGAAGGACAAATAGATTATGACTCAAATTTCCAGTCTTTTCTTTTCTGCATCTGTAAACTCTGTTTTGAATAATATTTCATCTCCTTTTGCACAACTTGCGTTAGTTAGCTTTAAGTATAAGGTCGGGGCTTAAGCCAAATATGGACCGAACAGTCTTCACCAATTAACTTTGAATCCTGCTAAGTTTAGTAAGTTAGGAGACCCCAACTATACCAGAAGATCACACTTGGATCCTTCCAATAATATACCATGACTTTGACGGTATTTTAGGAGCTGCATGGCGCTAGACCTCTCGGCGCTACTAGCCGGCTACTTTCTGTCCGATGGTGACTCGTACGCCTTCCCCGGACCACGCCTCTGACAAGGCTGTCAAGGATTGTCGTTGCTTGGGATGAGCAAGAGTGGCCCGAAGCAATGCCTGTAATATGTGGACCGATCGGTCTGACGCGTGTAAGAAGCTGGGCCCCCACTCTTTGGGACCGATCGCTATAAGCGATCGATCGGGCCAAATGATCTAGATGGGTCCTTCACTTACGCGAGCTGGATTTGAGCCTTCAAGTTCGGCTTACGTTGTTTGGGTTTTTACGGCTAAGCCTGGTCCTGACTATGTTCGGGGTATCGGGTTCCGGGGATCTCATCAATTATAATTTATTATAAAAAATTATTTAACTCTAAGTGAATGAGCAAATAATCTAATTAAAAAAGAAATTTCTAATAAAGAAAATGTTTCTTACCTTATATAATACTTTACCTTTCCAAAAATTTTAAAAAAGAATTAATGTATAATATAATAATATAATATATAAGAATATAATATAACATAATATCATATAGTATTAATATCGGATCGGATATGAGTTTTGAAAAACCGTATCCGATCCGAAACCGCATCCAATCCGATCTGATTAAGTATTTGCAGTTCGGATATCCAAAAAATCGGTTCGGATACAGATCGGTTACCTTGGATAATCGAATTTTCATGCACACCTCTAATTCAAAGTGATGTTTTTTAGTATAACGTTTACAAACTAATTAATAATAATAAGAAAGATAAATGCAAAGAGAATTAATAACAAAATTGCATAAATTTGGTATCACATTTGACCGTGTCGCTTGACCTAATCATCGAGAGATTTGTTATTGTTGACTAGATTGTTTCTTCCAATGGATAATTCGCAATTTTCACATTTAATAATTACTCATTTCCAAAAGCAAAGGCATACTCTAAAGATAGAAGAGGCGTCAGTCAGAAGCACAACTGAAATCAAATTCTTGTCATTTCCATACAAAAACTCATGTTTTAGTATTCGACCAAAACCAATAAATAAATGTTATGATCCCATTTGCAAAGAATTTGGTGTACTTGTTAGGAATGGGGTCGGTTGATGTTGAAGGGCTTGATTGCGGGTATTACAAACCGTAGAAACCTAATATGAAGTGGTAATGTTGATCGGCTTATTGGTCCATCGGCCGATCAAAGATACCGATCAGACGATTGTGATGAATGTATTTGATAGCGGTTGGATTAGACTTTGATCGGGATTCAAGAGTGTAGAAGTGGAAATTTTTTTCCTTAATTAACCCATTAAATATATGGAATAAAGTATTTATATATATATTGTTGGTTGCATATACGAAAGAATATATGAAAATATATATTGTTAATTAGATATATGAAAAATGCGATCAAAGATATGGAAATAGAATATTTTTTATATTAGAGCATACTTTAGATTCTATAAATAGTGAATCTCATGAATACAATTGTATCAATAAATCAATATCGTAATATATTGTTCTCTATTCTTCTTGTGATAATAAGTTCACGATCGAGGTTTATCGGTCACATGATTTTCTCGGTTTTGAGTTTCCACGCTAATCTTGTGTTTTCTAATTTTCTTCATTTACATTTTGTTCTTATCGCATTAATTCAATCTGATCCCGAGTAACGGGAATTCTTTTCTTCTCCGGATTAGAGAATTTTCCAAACAATACACTCGCAACAAAAAACTGAGTGCTTCCTAGTAATTACTTGCAAAGAATGTATATAGCAATGACAATCAGTAGATGTGATAAAAACAAAGTGTTTCTTATTAAATGTAATGTCTAAAATTCCTCTAATACGGTGGCTAAATTTGTATAGAGAGTCAGAATATCTTGGCCACATCCTTGATCAATCCCTTATTCTCACGTGCAAACTATGTGAGCTCCTCAAACAAAATGAACCCATCTCCGTCAGTATTCGTTTAACCTCCTCCGCGGTCACTGATCCAAGCGCCTTAAGGGCATCCCCAAGCGCCTTAAGGGCATCGGTGTAATATATATAGGGCATGTTTGGTTTTACGGTGGCCACTGTGGTACTGTGCCGCATCATAATTTTATTTTTTACTACAAAACAATCTAGGTATTAACGATGATCGTGTCGGGGTTTTTGGCGATCATATAGTCATATCTTGATACGTATGACTAACTCATCGTATCATATGGTAAATTTCAAAATTGTCATTCAAAACTAATTTAATTACTTTAAAATCAAACCCTGATCAAAATTATTTTCATTTCACAAATATTATGACAATTTTCCAAGTTGTTGTAAATCTGTATTTTTTAGTTTCTTCTTAAAGTTAAAAAATTTGTTAAACATTCGTAAAGTTGATGTCAACCCCCGAGGACATTACCATCCTCATAATTGGTGAAAATTTTAATATATTTTAATTGAAATCAGTATCTATTTATAAATTGTTTTATTACCATCATAATTTATATTTAGATACATCATTGTAAAATAAGTTATTAAAAATTAGATCTAGATATTAGTTTATTGTATATGTAATGAACGTTTTAGTATTTATTTGAGTTATATTTATCTATAACAAATATATTAATATAAATGTTAAAATATATATTTTATTATAATCACACTAAGATCACCACAGTTTTTACAAACAGTTTTCTAAAATTCGATCATAATTATCACGGTTATTTTAACGCACGGTACAATCACCACACCTAACATTGATTGTGAAAAGTTAAACCAAACAACCCCATAATATTAACTGTTTAAATAGACACTCACATTGTAGAAATTTAGTATTCCATTGGGTGGGAGAATGCTTGTGTGGCTCAATATATAAGAGAAGCTAATCAAATTTAAAAAAATAGATCATCAATTACCCATGACATCGTATTTTTATAAATTAGAACATTTGTATTTACACAACATATGTTTGACAATACTTTCAACTCTCCTCTTAACTATAACTTAACTTTGTTTAGTTAAGACTTGTTTAAGCTTCAATAGTGCTTAAGGATAGATCAATCTATTTTTATCGTATAAGTCTATACGTTTTTCTAATAGAGTTATTTTTGTCTAAATCTGTAAGAATTATACCAACAGTCAACCGATTTGTGATAAAACGAACTCGTTTTGATTTGTTTATGTTGGCTTATCGTCATTCTCCCGATCGACAAGGATCAGTGTCGATCGGCTAGTTATGTGAGTGAATGATTATGAAACAAAAAATAAGCAATAAACACAACGATTTCTCGTGGAAAAACTTCAGGAGAATGGGAAAAAACCACCTAACTAAGAGTTAGAAATGCTATTAGTCGATATATTAATCAAACAGTTCACAATACAAATAAGGAAGGCTTATGAAAATAACTAAGACAATAAGAAAGCGCGAGGAATGAAATCAACAGAGTAACAACCTGTTTCGCACATCCAAAAGGTCCTTGGAGCTTGCCTTCAAACCCTATATTTATAGAGGAGAAACGTGCGTGGAAAACTCTCCGTACCCGCCTCTGACAAAATCATTTTCCCTTGACAGAAAACGTGAATGAGCCCGAAGTGCAGACAACATGAGCAAGTCCGAAGCGCGGACAACGTGTGCGTGCCCGAAGTCAGCTATAACCGTTTGGACCGATCCAGGAGATCGGTCTCCGAAGCGAGGAGCGTTGACCAACTTTAACCTTCGGTTATGCAAGTTAAATGTGCCTTTGGGCCTCATTAGTTACGCAATCCTTTGGGCTGGTTATCTCGGATGGGCAAGCTTAGGATCTTGGGCTGTATAGATTCATTTCATGTCATATGGATTGACTCGGTATACTTGGGTCTATATCAATTTGGGGTACCGATCCCCGAAGCCATCATTACTTTTCTTATATTATGTATAAATTCAGAATTTAATGAATTAATAGAATGTAGATGTATTTCAGACATAAAAAAGTAAATCACCTTAAAAATAATAAGTTAAATCGAGTACATAACTTTTGTTATAAATTAGAAATTTTTATTTATAAAAAGGAACCAATAACTTACTAAACGCCATGGATTTTGAAGTTGAGCCCACTTGGCATATATAGAGCAAATTTGAATAACCAGTAGTATTTTGACAAATTTATATTTGGATATTTACCAATAAACCACATGAATTTTATTTACGTGTATATACGAAAATGAGAATATTAATCGTGGTGTGCCCGGTGGCATGTAGCATATGAAACCTAAACGGCACTTACGCTTCAATTTTTTACATTTTCTCGTGTCGAATCGAGTCGGAATCTCCGACTCTATCCGACTCTTGACATTTAACACAAAACGACGTCATTTTGATTTCTTCCTTAATTTGATTTTTTTATTCATCGGAAACGTATCTTATGTACTTTTACGACTTTTTAATGTTGTCAATTTACTTGTGAATTTTTCGTACAAACGATGATGGATCAAAAATTGGTTGTTTTTGTGAAGATGGTAGAATCGACGAACGATATTCATTTTTTATAAGTTAAATTTTATATATAATGAATTGATAAATATTTGTAGTTTTAAACTTGACTTTATGTAATTTTCTACNCTTCGGTGACGGTCGGTCACTGGAGGAGGTATACTGAGTATGGTCTACAAAGAATCGGGCCTTAGGGTTTAACCCTAAAAGCCCATAGGCAACCATTATATAATAGGGTTAGCCACCTTAATGATAACCTAATCATCTAGGGTTTATCAGAAGATAGCAGAGGAGCACGAGAGGGAGCAGTTCTTGGTTTAGAACATTCTTGTGTTTGATTTAAGTTGCACAAGAACTCGATAGTTCTTGTGACTGTAATCTTTGTGTTATTTTCGTGATAGTGGATTGACCAGGAGGTGGTCCGTGGTTTTCTCCCGGTACTCGGGTTCCACGTAAAAGTTTTCTGTGTTCTTATTCCCATTCCGCATCTGATATTTGCTAAGTTTAATCAGCAAAACGAATCGTAAATTCCATTAAAAGCTAACAGTTTAGATTGAGTGAATGATTATGAAACGAAAATAAGCAATAAATACAACGATTTCTCGTGGAAAAACTTCTGGAGAATGAGAAAAAACCACCTAATTAAGAATTAGAAATGCTCTTAGTCGATATATTAATCAAACAGTTCACAATACAAACGAGGAAGGCTTATGAAAATGACTAAGACAATAAGAAAGCGCGAGGAATGAAATCAACAGAGTAACAACCTGTTTTGCACATCCAAAAGGTCCTTGGAGCTTGCCTTTAGCCCTATATTTATAGAGGAGAAACGTGCGTGGAAAGCTCTCCGTAACCGTCTCTGACAAAGTCATTTTCCCTTGACAGAAAACATGAATGAGCCCGAAGTGCAGACAACATGAGCAAGTCCGAAGCGCGGACAACGTGTGCGTGCCCGAAGTCAGCTATAATCGTTTGGATCGATCCAGGAGATCGGTCTCCGAAGCGAGGAGCGTTGACCAATTTTAATCTTTGGTCCTGCAAGTTAAATGGGCCTTTGAACCTCATTAGTTACACAATCCTTTGGGCTGGTTATCTCTGATGGGCAAGCTTAGGATTTTGGGCTATATAGATTCATTTCTTGTCATATGGATTGACTCGGTATACTTGGATCTATATCAATTTGGGGTACCGATCCCCGAAGCCATCATTACTATTCTTATATTATGTATAAATTCAGAATTCAATGAATTAATAGGATGTACATGTATTTCAGACATAAAAAAGTAAATCACCTTAAAAATAATAAGTTAAATCGAGTACATAACTTTTGTTATAAATTAGAAATTTTTATTTATAAAAAGGAACCAATAACTTACTAAACGCCATGGATTTTGAAGTTGAGCCCACTTGGCATATATAGAGCAAATTTGAATAACCAGTAGTATTTTGACAAATTTATATTTGGATATTTACCAATAAACCACATGAATTTTATTTACGTGTATATAAGTAAATGAGAATATTAATCGTGGTGTGCCCCGTGGCATGTAGCATATGAAACCTATACCGCACTTACACTTCAATTTTTTACATTTTATTGTATCGAGTCAAGTCGGAGATCCGACTCTTGACACTTAACACAAAACAACGTCGTTTTGATTTCTTCCTTAATTTGATTTTTTTATTCATCGGAAACGTATCTTATGTGCTTTCACGACTTTTTAATGTTGTCAATCTACTTGTGAATTTTTCGTACAAGCGATGATGAATCAAAAAGTGGTTGTTTTTGTGGAGATGGTAAAATCGACGAACGATATTCATTTTTTATAAATTAAATTTTATATATAATGAATTGATAAATATTTGTAGTTTTAAACTTGGCTTTATGCAATTTTATACAAATCAATTACTTTTTAAAATTTTGCTTTTAATTAAAATTATTTTATTTAATAATACAAGTCGAGTCGAAAATCTGACTCTTATACTATTGTCGAATCGTATCGAGTCGAATCGAGTCGCACAGAATCGATCGGACGAGTCGATGCAGTATAGTGTGAAACCCGTTCGGTTCAGCCCGCCCGTCTACTTTGACGGCCTTATTTGTTTCAGGGCCCACGTCTAATATAAAATATTATCTCTCATGCACGAGGCCATGGGCTGAGGGTATTATTGGAATTGTATTTGTCGTTATACAATTACGTCTTCGAGGGTATTTGCGGAATTGTATTTGTCGTTTCGGAATGCTGAGGGTATTTCTGGGAATTAAATTTGTCGTCAAGTAATCATTCAAATCTAGGGCATCTCAATCCTGAAATTGACACGGATAGCAACGTTTGCTTCTATTCCTCTTTGGCTAGCGCATCTCTTTTATTAACCAACACCCTTCTCACTTCAAACCCAACTCAACTCCTTTTATGCTGATGATGAAAATTCGCTCCTTTTCTGGATTGTAAAAACGCATTGCCAACTGCTGCAAATTCACTTTATTTGATTCTCAGGTGGGTTGTGTTTGTTATCTGATTTTATGCATGTTTTAACTTAAAAATTAATCTGATTCTGTACAGAAAAGCAAATCATTTGCCTTTGGGGATGGATTCTTCTGCATTTTCTTGGCTCTCTGAAATGGTAAGTAGACATACTCGTATCTATGATGCATGCAACTCTTGTGGTTCTTCTTCAGTTTCAAGATTATGAATTTTATTTCAGTCTGATCGACAAAAGAACAAGTTTATCGAATAATTCCCTTGTTTCCATGGCCATAGTTGTTGTATAATAGATATGACTCTGTCACGTAGTTTCTTTGGTTGATGATAAGGGAGGTGTGGACTGTGGGGATATGCATCTTGTTAAAGACGACAGTAAGAACAACATGAGAATAAAAGATGATGTCGTATGATTTGTCAATTCTATCAACAGTTTGCCTTTATTCTGTTTTGTTTCTTTTGTAGATTATTCAATTCTCTGACATAATGCTATGGTTCGTTCTAGTTTTGTGACTAACCATGTAATTGCATGGTCTGAAAATACTGTTTTACAGGGACTTGAAAGCTCTATTTTCATGGATGACTGTGATTATTTCAAGGACTTGTTCGATGAAGACGAGGTTGCAATTCTGCAACAAGGTTTAGAAGCTTCCTTATCAGCTGAGACTGAGCAACCTGAGAACATTAAGAAGCTTAAACACCACCGCACCGGTTCTCCGATAAATGAAAGTGTGAAGAAGACAGACAGAGCTTCTTCTAACCCGGTGATTCTCAGTTTCGGTAATGAGAATGTGGATCAAAGCACTGAAATGGGAAAAACCAGAACATTGAGCCCAGAAGAGGAAGCTGCTGTTTCTGAAGCTTTGAGGTCCAATTCTACAGGTGATGACCAATCCAAACCAGCAACTCCGGCGAAGAAAAACAGCCGGGTTAGGCCTCCATCTCAGACATATGACCACATTATCGCTGAAAGAAAGCGGCGTGAACAGTTGAGCCAGCGGTTCGTTGCTCTATCAACTATTGTTCCAGGCATCAAGAAGGTACAAACCAACAAAATCAACATTTTAAAATTTAACAGTACCGAAATATTATCTGCAGATGGACAAAACTTCGGTACTTGGGGATGCAATCAACTACCTGAAGCAACTCCAAGAACGAGTGAAGACATTAGAAGAGAAGGCAAAGAAGCATAAAATACAGTCGGCGGTGGTAGTAAGGAAATCCCAAATCAATGAAGATTCCGATAAGATGAACGAAGATGCCGAAGAACAGCCTTTGCCGGAGGTAGAAGCCAAGATCAGTCACCACTCCATGGTTCTGAGAATCCAATGCGAGATTCAGAAGGGTATATTAGTTAAATTACTGAGCCAAGTAGAGGATCTTAACCTGGCGGTTGTCAGCACCAATGTCACTTCCATTGGCGGTCTAGCCCTCGACATTCGCATCATCGCCGAGGTAAGTTATAATAATTTGAGGCAATTATATAGAGAGATCCATGGAAATATTTAATATTCGCTTTTGTGTAGATGGATAAAGAGTTCAGGGCGACGGTGGAAGAAGTCGTCAAAAAGCTACGCGCCGCCACCCAAGTCCACCCTCGTCTCGTGAATGAAACTCTCATATGATTTTACTCATTCAGACACCATGATAATATGTAACAACACAGTGGTTTACTGTAAGAATTCTTCAAATACAAGAGTAATTGTCTCATATATGGGTTGGATGAATTTATGAGAGAGGGTATAGACTATATTAAATGATTTGTTCAAGTCTTTTATGGTGTTATCTTATTCATTTTATACATTATATTCAAGCACACTTCTCACGTAAATTGACTCGATTTAAATAGTTAACAATAAGGGTGAGGTTTGCTGATGGCCCCCAAGTTACATGCTGTGTAAAAACGATACCCCCGAAGTTTGGAAAATACATATTACTTCCACTATTTGAAAAAATATATGCACATATAGCTCTCCAATTTTATTTAAATGCAAAAAAAATATTCCAATTTTCGGATATCGTTTAAGATTGACCACTATAACGGAATAGTTAAAGTTTGCATATAGCACTCAAAGTTTCAAAATTATGATAATTTGGCACTCAATCTTTCAATTTGTTACAATTTAGCCCCTAAAGTTTCCAACAAGTTGCGTATATAACCCTCGAAGTTATTATAATTATTCAAGTTTGACACCCGAAGTTTGAGAAGACATGCTATTGTGACCCTTAAAGTTCTATAGTTGTGCATTTCGGGGACGAAATGTGTTTTCCGTATATTTATTCAATCACATATGTTATTTGATTATATTTGATAAATAACTATTTGTCTAATAAGTACGGAAATGTATTGATGAATTCTATAATGTTAATGTATATTAAAATGAAGATATTAGTAATTTTTTGATCGAGAAGTAAGTTACACACATAATGTTAAGCTTGTTGCTGTAATGATTGATGTTAAAGGAATGAAATGTGTTTTCCGTATGTTTATTCAATCACATATGTTATTTGATTATATATGATCGAAAACTATTTGCCTAATAAGTGCGGAAATGTATTGATGAATTCAACAATGTTAACGTATCTTAAAATAAAGATATTAGTAACTTTTTGATCGAGAAGTAAGTTCTACACATAATGTTAAGCTGGTTGTTGTGTTTGATTGATGTTAAAATAACGAAAATGAATATATCGCTAACTTATTGATCGTAAAGTAGCATTTACAAATTAAAATAAATCGGAAGATGTATACATGTATTCGGATCCTCGGAAGATTTTCGTCATGTGTATTTACAATCAACATGATGTTGTTTTATATTAATAGAGTTGCATATCGATTTGATGTCATACTTCGGTTATAACGCATTGAGTTTAACAATGTGAATAGTCACAAAATGAAGTTGTACGACAACATTACAAACTAATGTACAACAACAACTACATCAAATTAACGTTTTCTGACTATCCCGATTATGGCAGCAAACTCCTCAACATCTTTTGTACAAAACAAAGATTCAATCATCTAAACAAATCAAAGTGGCGGGTGATGAGATCCCCGGAACCCGGTGCCCCGAACAGGGTCAGGACAAAGCTTGCCCAGAGGAGCCCAAACAACGTAAGTCAAACTTAGAGGCCCAGATCCAGCCCACGTGAGTGAATGGCTCATCCAGATCTCGTTGTTCGATCGATCGTTTATAGCGATCGGGCCCAGTGTGTAGGCCAAGCTTCTCGCACGCGCCAGACCGATCGATCCACATATTACAGGCAATGGGATTCGAATCATTATACTTAACATACGATCGTTCCCCGTCTATAGCCGATGTAGGGATTCGCCTAAGGTGCCAACTCTCTCGCACCCCCGAGGGGACCTCACATTCACCCCTCGAGGTGGTGGAATGGAATTAAAAACGAGATTGCAAACTTTGTGGGCAAATACGAAAACTGCCAACGAGTTAAGGCCGAACAACAACGCCCGGGAGGCGAGCTACAACCCTTAGAGATCCCAGAGTGGAAATGAGATAGCATCGGCATGGACTTTGTGGTAGGACTACCCAAGAGCCAACTGAAGAACGACGCGATATGGGTGGTGGTGGACCGTCTTACGAATGCGGCTTACTTCTTAGCAGTCAAGACGACATACGGAGTGGACAGACTAGCCAAAATATATGTGGATAACATAGTCAAATTACATGGAGTTCCAGTAAACATCGTTTCAGACAGAGACCCGAGATTCACGTCTAGATTTTGGCAAAGTTTACAGAAATTGCTCGGAACTCAGTTATGCATGAGCACAGCCTACCACCCACAGACGGATGGTCAGACCGAGAGAACCAACCAAATTATGGAAGATATGTTACGAGCATGTGTGTTGGAGTTTAAGGGAGGTTGGGAGGATTTCCTACCGCTAGTGGAATTTGCGTACAAAAATAGCTTTCAGAGCAGCATTAGCATGGCTCCATATGAGGCATTGTTTGGGAGGAAGTGTCGTACACCGCTATGCTGGGATGAGGTGGGAGAAAGAACGACCACGGGGACTGAATTGGTGGAAGTCACCATTGAAAAGGTGGCCGTAGTACGAAAGAACATTAAGGCGGCACATGACCGGTACAAAAGTTGGCCAGACGCAAAAAGGAGACCCTTAGAGTTAAAGGTTGGGGATCGCGCCTACCTAAAGGTATCATCGATGAAGGGGGTGCTAAGGACCACAATGACAGGGAAGCTGAGTCCCCGGTATATCGGACCATACGAGGTGGAACGAAGGATCGGAAACCTAGCATATCAGCTGAAGCTTCCGGAGGGGATACACAACGTATTTCATGTATCCCAACTACGGAGGAAGGTGACTGAAGGAATTTAAGAATGTGTGGGGGAACCCATAGAGATAACCCCGGAGTTAACATACGAGGAAGTCCCAGTAAAGATCCTAGGCAGGGAGGAAATAAGACTCAGAAACAAACAAATCCCCATGGTGAAAGTACAATGGTTCAATCAAGGAGAGAGGGAAGCTACATGGGAAACAGAACGAGAGATTAGACAGAGAGCGCCGGAGTTGATGGAAGATTGGTACGCACGAGTTTCGGGACGAAACTCAAAATGAGTGGAGAATAATGTAATAGTCAGGAAAAAGGTATGATGGATCAAATAGAAGGGAGTATAGCGGTAAAGTCTAGACAGGGAATAACGAGGGGTACGGGAACGAAAGAACGTAAAAGGAAACGAAAAATAGAAAAGTAAAGAAAAAGATAAAGTAGGGGACAAAAAGCAAAGGAATGAGGGGTTAAAGTATGAATTAAAAAAGTTAGGATGTCTTTAAATAGGGGTGAGGAGGCCCAAAAACAAGTTAATTATCATTAAGACACGAAAATTCGAAAATTGCCGCAAAGAAGGAAAATTATCGCGAAAATTTGGTAGTGGAAAATTATCGCGAAAAGTTGGCCTGGCAATTATTGTCGCGGAAATAAGGATGAACAAAATTGTCGCGGAAATTACGAAATGTAAAATTGTCGCGGATTTCCAGTTATAGCATAAATTATCGCGGATTTGTGCATAGCATGAAATTGTCGCGGATTTCATCCCAGTGTAGAATTGTCGCGGATTTCGGTCCCAGTGTAGAATTATCGCGGAAATACCAAGTTCGAGTGTTTTCGTTTCTGCTCAAAGTCGGATCGTGGGAGGAAAATGACACGTAGGGTCTACGGTAATCAAATAGTTAACAATAAGATAATAAAGTCGGAATTCGAATAACTAAGACCTGTTACGAAATGCAGGGAAGCACGGAAAGATTATAACAAGCTAAAGCGAACGGTAAGCGGAGTAAACACAATATAGTAAGGGAAGGTTCAGGCTTAGGGAACGGAATTGGGTTAATAAAGAAGAAAGAAAAGACACGAACGAACGAGATAAATGGTAATAAGACTCGGGGCGAGGAAGGATAGACCGTCCGACCGAACCCGGCATCGTGCCTATCACACGATTCGCCAAAGGAAGGGCATGCCTGATGAAGGGAACGATAAGTTCCAAAGAGGAAAAGATACGTACGAAAAGGGCAGAACGGATCCGGGTGGAAAAAGGGGTAGCGCCTAAGTATCCACCCGGGGAAGGGAAGCATATGGCTCGTCGAGTCATCCAACAGCTAGCAGTTGGCTTGGGGGGGACATGCACAGAGCATGTTACTCTCGGCAACAGTAAAGTTAAAGTATGATGGGAATGATAAGGGTAAAAATGAGAGGGAAATAAGAAAACGGTTAAAAGAAATGATTCATGTGTGTGTTTACGGTGTCATTAAGAAACGTAAAGATAATGTGTAGCGTGTGTGAAGTTTCCTTTAATAGATTGTGACCGCTTTACAGATTTTGTAGATGACACAGACGAGGTATGAGAGGGGCATGGGAAGGAGGTCGTCGGTTGTCCGGTGATAGAGTCCGGTCCTTTGGAGAATACTCTAAATTATGCTGTCGAACTTTGATGTTTTCGAACTATGTTTTAAGTTTACATTCGAATGTTTCCGTTTTAGTTATCACGTTTTAACAAAACAGCTAAGTCCAAATTAGGGTCTTTACATTCCTACTCATCCCATGCAACGACAACCCTCGACAGCCTTGTCAGAAGCGTGGTCCGGCGAAGGCGTACGAGCCACCAGTGGCCAGAGAGTAGCCGGCTAGTAGCGCCGAAAGGTCTAGCGCCATGCAGCTCTGTGAATCCGTTTCCGGGGCTGTTCCGCCTGACATTAGCCGACCTAGCCGCAAAGGACAGACATAAAACGACACCCTACTGTACACAACACAGTGGGAGTATAAAAAGGACACTTAGAGTGTAAGAAAATGATCTTCTTCCGTTTTTTCCTGAGAGCTTTCGCATATAGAAGTCTTTGTCGATTTATTTTCGATTCTTCTCATCCTCTTTGTTGTCTGAAGAACAAACATGACTTGTATTATCATTTACTTGCTTATTAAGCCGATTAAGGGTACTTTCTTTGGCCTTTAATCAAGTGGTTTTTTACCACTCTAAAATCCATGCGCCTTTTCACCTTTGGTTTATAATCGTTCTCCACACATCAAATAAATTATAACCGAGTTCGTCTTGCAACGAATCGGTCGACTGTTGATACCCCCAGTTTTCGAACCACAACAACTGGAATTTAAAATCTTTGGACAAATGAATCCATCCATCGATAATGCAAGTTCAGAACTACGACACCTAACATTAGAAATTACAATACATATGTCCTCAAATAAATCAATAATATGTTGACGACGAGCTTTTAAGATCATCTCGTTGAAACTTTCAGCTGCATTGTTCAACAAGATACTACTCTTCGAGGTATGATAAAAAAAAGTCATACACCAATGCTTCTCATGTATAGCATTCATTTCAGCCCATGTTTTTTTACTAGTACCGTGTAGCAATAGCATGTGATATTCGAAATTCAACGAAACAAAGCGCATTATAAATTTTACATCCAACATTCAGATAACTACTTAATGAGCTAATCTTTTGGTTGCAATGATTCTCTTGTAAATCTTTTATCCATCACAAATAAAGAAGTTGCAGTAGCTACAACATATGGCTTGTAACTCATTAACCTCAAATCTGCATTCAAATTCAATGTTAAAATTCTACTACGAACGAATAACGAATATCGAATATCGAGTACCTTGCATTGATCTTATAATGATTTGAACGCTTCTAGTTATTTCTATTTTGGTAAGCAAGTTATCACGGAGCTTTACTCAGAAAAAATGAATGAATTCAAAAAGAGTAATAGTTCCCATTTTCCTGTCCAATGCAATCAACACCAAAAGCTCTACCATCTAAATCATTTTGCTACCAAAATTGTAATTCTCTAAACAAAACTCAGAAAGCTTAGTTAATTTAGATTCTTCCATTTTTGCAGTTAAAGAAAGGAAAACCATAGCTAGTAATATCACTACCCACGGTGTCTCTTCCTGCAATAACAACTCATCAACAAAATAGTTATGTTTATGCGTAATCAAATCTATAAAATAATCAACTCACATTAACAGATCAATGTGAAAGAAATCTATCAAGATATGTTACTGAAACATAAACTGTTTGGTATCCAAATCCTAGAATTTCTCTCTTCTACAACGAGCAATAGATTATTCTATGCCTCTGAATATCAAAAACAATAAATAAATTAATAGCAAATAACGAAGGAACTCTGAGAATGTATCAAATATCATCTAATTGAGCCTCCTGCATCCTCACATCAAATGATTATGGCTAATTTTAATTAAACCACAAAGCTTATTCAAACAAATAACATCAAAATGAGCAAGTGTGCTGAACATGATCTTTTTTGGCCTTGAATATTGAACCACAAAGCTTCTTCACACAAATAACATCAAAATGAGCAAATAGAAAACAAAATAAACAAGTATGTTGAACATTATCTTTTATTCAAAAAAATCTAACGGATAAATGAGAATCCCTAAACCAATCTCAACTTACAAAAAATGACCCAAACCTGTATATCGGAAAGACTGCCTAATTCACGGAATCGAAAACTAGAAGAAAATCGCGTTTTTTTTGTATGCGTGAATGGAAAAGAAGATTTTAGGGTTCTTGTATTGAAACTATTTTAACACCGTGAAGTAAGTGAAACCAAAAAAAGTTAACGAAATACAACTTCAAATATGGTAAGAGTATTTTGTAACTTAAAGGGTCAAATATGCAATTTCAGAATTATAGGAACATCGTGTTGCTACCGACAGTAAGTTGGGGGCTAATTTTTTTATTTTCTCTTAACAATAATCACTTATGTTTATGCCAATTTTTCAATGTTTAGCTCAATTTTTTAAAATACAATATATATAGATTATACTATCAAACAAAAATCAAAGTAGATTGACCAAATTGTATAATCTGATTTACATCGACATTTTAAGATCATATAACTAAAGTATCATAAATATAAGGCAACGTTGGCTGTATTTGTATTTGTATTTGTATTTGTATTTGTATTTGTATTTAAAATAGTATTAGGATCGTCAGCTTGAGGTGGCTGAGCCCAGAAATGGAATTGCAGGAGAAGAAGGAAAAGCCAAATGGGATGTTCTTTTCTTCTACAATCGGTCCCCCTTCGCCTCAGAGACTACGCCTGATTCAGTGGTTTCAATTCTTCCCCAATAACCACGGCATCTGTTTTTTTGAGAGCGATAGCCCTTCTTAAATTGCCCTCAATCGTCTCCCAATCTCGATTCATAAGATGGGTGAAGATTGCGAAGCTGCTCTTCTTGCGGAACTAATCGATTCTATAAACCATCTCAGCCAAAGAATCAAAAGACTTGAAGAATTGCAGGGCTTCTCATCTCCGGTGGAGGAATCAAAAGCCACCGAGAGGTTGTTGCCGGAAGTTGAAGCAAGTGTCATTGACGAAAACATCCTCCTCAAACTACACTGCAAGAAGCGTAAAGGGTTATTGGTGAAAGCTCTCTCTGAGCTTGAGAATTTCAATCTCGCCGTCGTCAGCATCAACGTTGCACCATTTCGTGTTGTGGACCTTGACATTGCCATCTTAGCTAAGGTGACTCACTTCACTTCACTCCACTCCACTCCACTCAACTAAACCAAATTGTTTTTTTTCTTCTGTGGGTTCTTCGTTTTTCCTCTTTCCTAGATGGACCAAGATTTCAATGTTCCTGCTAAAGATGTTGCCTCTGCTCTCCAGTCAGCACTCCAGGATGCTCAAGAAAATCACTGTGATCCTTTAGTAACCAATTAATCCATCAGCCATGTTTCAAATTTGTTCTTGCGATTCCATGTGTGTTCTCAAGTTCCCTTTTTCTTTTCATTTGACGCAGTAGTAACACTTGTTATTCTCTGTTTGTTTGTTCTTTTTAATTTGTTATTGAAATAAAGAATTTTGATGATTCCATGTCAATCTTCTTTGTATGTAATGATTTTCTGGTATGTCAAGAATGAGATAAAGAAGGGCATCTTGATTGAGCTGAATTATGTCAAAGTTCAGAATTATTGAACCACAAAATACACAGGCGATCACAAATTCATCTGCTCAAATCCGACCATATAAATGAAAATAATCTTATGGATTGACTTTGAACCAAGTTATCTTTTTATATGTTGTTTGAAACTTCTTAGGTTATTCTATTTACTACTGCTATATCCCAATTCAAACAATACTTTAAACCATGTTATAGACATGTGAATATATATGATATAAGATTCATGGAAATATCACATTTTCAATGAGTGTACTGATGTTTTGCTCTAATGGAACAATTGCGTTGACTAACTCCGTAATCCATTTTTTGCCTAACATATCTCTTAGCTTAATATAGACTTTTACAATTCTTTTACCGATTGAATTTTTCAAAACACACATAAAATTGTTGATCAAACACCAACAGACGAAGGACATTGATCCAAGACCCGATTGACACCTTGTCGATCGGGAGAAAACATAGGGCCCGATCGGGAGAAGAGTTTAGACCTTCGGGGTTTATACCTATCGGGAGAAGAGGCTAGACCTTCGGGGGGTTTATACCGTTCGGGAGAAGAGTCTAGACCTTCAGGGGATTTATACTCATCGGGGGAAGAGTCTAGACCTTTGGGGTTTATACCTATCGGGAGAAGAGTCTAGACCTTCGGGGTTTATACCGTTCGGTCCCAAAGTATGCCGAACACGTGACTTGGTGGTTTTGGTCTAAGATCCAACCTAAGAGTAGAAAGAAGTGTCGACGACGTGGACCAATAGTTAGTCGACCTTGTAAGCAAGAAAAAGTCATCCACTATTGAACGTGCTAGCTGAAATACCGGAGCATGACATGTTGTGACAAAGTGGCGAATGTCGAACAGAATTAAGCTTAAATACTCATCAGCTGTGTCTGAATATTTAGAGATTGGTGTGAGAGTAGTAAGGGCAATACTTAAGAACCAGTGTCTTATTGAGTTGTATTATGATGTTCATTCGATAGTGAATTGACCTAGTTTGGTCCGTTGTTTTATTTCGGTACTCGGGTTACACGTAAAATTTATGTGTTATTTTCATTCCACAAATTTGGTTTTGTATAACTATCACAATTGGAATTGGATAAAAGGACAGATTGTCAACAAGTGGTATCGAACTAAACATGGATGATTCTACCATGCCGATGATAAAGCTGAATTCTTCAAACTACAACATATGGAAAGTGAAGATGGAGGATATGTTGTCCTGTAGAAACTTGTGAACAACGATTGAGTTAGCAACAAGACCAGAAGGAATTGACGAACAGAAATGGAAATCGATGAATAAGAAAATTGTAGCACACATGCGGTCGTGGGTTGACCTGTCGATGTTTGTTTCACCACATCGGAGAATTGACGGACCCGAAGCAAATGTGGTCAAAACTTTAAAACATATGTGAAAGGAAAAATGTGCAAAATAAGGTCGGCACAATAAAGATATTGTTGACACTTCAATACGTTGATGAGAATCCGATGGCAGAGCACCTGAACAAATTTCAGGATTTGATCAATAAGTTGATAAAAGCCGAGTTGAAACTAGATGATGAGCTGCAAGCACTACTACTCTTGGGAACACTACCCGACAGTTGGGAAACATTGGTGATAACACTGAGTAATTCATCACCAGTGTTGCCATCATCAACAGTAGTGGAAAGCTTTCTTAAAGAGGAAGAAAGAAGGTGTGATACTGGAAAAGATGGCCATGAGACGTTGGCCAACACTGCCAATCGTCAAGATCGACGGTCGAAGGGAAACATGAAAGGTAAGTCACAAAGGGGTGACAAACAGGGTGTAGGAAATGCTCCGATCGTAGGAGGCGAAGGGAGAGCATGTTTTCATTGTGGAATTGTATAACACTTGAAGAAGGATTGTGTCCATTACCGAAGATCCAAGGAGGTACATGGGAAAAAGGACAAGGAAGCCGAGGAGACTAATATGGTCGGCTCGTCATATGACGACGACAAGCTTATAATCTTGTATGAGGAACCGAACGTACTTCAAGGACAATAGGAGTGGGTGTTCGACATAGCTGCTTCCTACCATGCGACACAGAACCGGAGCAGTTTCAAGACGTATATTGCTGGGGAGTTCGGCATGGTAAAAATGGGTAACTCTAGTGCGTCGCCGATTATGGGCATCGGGTGCATAGAGTTGACGACCAACACAGAAATGAAAATTGTCTTAAATGGAGTAAGACACATTCCTACAGGGCGTTTGAATTTTCTTTTGGGAAATGTTTTTGATCGGAAAGGGTACACAAGTGTGTGCCGAAAAGGTTCTTGGGAACTAACGAAGGGATCGTTCGTGGTTACGAGAGGGGTACTGGATCGTACACATTACCGAACGGTGATGTCGAATGGGTCGACAATGTCAAAGGAGTTTATGTCTGGAGTGTGGATGTGGGGGTCGACGCTAGGAGGAGCGGACCTGTTACAACACTTGAGTCGGATCGGTAAGGAGATCGATCTGGAAAGAATAAACAAAGACATTTTCAATTTCGACAGATCTTGGTAATAGCAGCAGAATCGAAGGGGTCAAAGTCAGACCTAATGAACACAGAGGAACCCAGGTCGGAAGTGACGACCAACCTCGAGGTAGACCGATCGGCAAGGCTAATCGACACTGAACAAAGGAATGCCGATGCCCCTCCTAAGCCAATCAAGGGTCGACTGTTGGTGAATGACAGTGGCAAAGGGAAAGGGCGATTTAGGAGGAGTTCACCTAGTTTGAAAGGAACCGGAGAAAATCTCGTTAAGACACATTTCGGGAAGAAGAGGCTGTCGAGCAAGTGGATTTTCAAGCGGAAAGAGGAAGCTGGTGAGAGCAATTGATATAAAGAAAGGTTAGTGCATATGGGGTTCACTCAAGAGCAAGGGGTAGATCCTAACAAGGTGTTCAGCACAATTGTCAAGGAGGTAACGATCGGGAGGAATCAATTATGTTCCAAACAGGTTGGTTTGGAACAAATTTGAAAGTCCAGATGTTAATATGGAAACTAGTCTACGGCTGGAGAAGGAGATTGTTGACCAAATACCAACTGACCACGAACATTGATCCATGACCCGATTGACACCTTGTCGATCGGGAGAAAACATAGGGCCCGATCGGAAGAAGAGTCTAGACCTTCAGGGGTTTATACCGTTCGTGGGAAGAGTCTAGACCTTCGGGGTTTATACCGTTCGGATGAAGAGTCTGGACCTTCAGGGTTTATATCGTTCAAGAGAAGAGTCTAGACCTTCGGGGTTTATACCTATTAGACCTTCGGAGTTTATACCTATCGTGAGAAAGTCTAGACCTTCGGGGTTTATACCTATCGGGAGAAAGTCTAGACCTTCGGGGTTTATACCTATTGGGAGAAGAGCCTATAACTTCGCGACCCAAGATCCTAAGCTTGACCCATTTAAGATATCGAAGTCCAATGACTCATTGCTTCGGAGACCTATAACTTGCAGGATTGAATGTTAGAGTTAGACAAGACTCAGCGCTTCAGAGACCGATCCCCTGGATTGGTCCAAACGGTTACATTAAGCCTTAGGCATGCTCATGTGTTCTGTGCTTCTGGTCTGCTCACGTTTTTGTCAGGGGAAAACGACATTGTCAGAGGCTGTTACGTAGTGTTTTCCATGCACGATTCCCCTCTATAAATACATGACTTAAAGTCTAGCTCAAGAGGACCTTTTGGATGCTCTAAATTCGCTGTTACTCTGCTGGTTTTCCTCAGCGCATTGCATTTCAGCCTTATTCATTTTCTTAAGCTCTCTAATGTTTGTAATCTAGAACTGTTTTATTAATCTATTAACTAAGAGTATTTCAAGCTTTTAGTCTGGTGAGTTTTTCCCCTTTCTCTAGGGGTTTTTCACGTTCAATCGCTGTGTTATTTGCTTATTTTGTGTTTGTTCATCGTTTCCCATATCTTAAACAAATCAGAACATGTTCGATTTATTGCGGACATATCGATTTTTGGTACTTGAATCTTTTATAATACAACAATTATATATTCAAATATGTATTACCGTTAATTTTTTTATCATTTACTTAAATTTTTGGAAAATTCTATATTTGAATATATATCGAAATCGATCGAAAAATGTAAATAATTAACGAATAAAAATTAGTTTTTGATTTATTCCTATTGATTTTCGAAATTTGGTTGGGCATTTAAGAAATAAAGGTGTAAAATATTTTAACTTCCGGTGGGGGAAGTAAACAAGTGGGGTTTTGTGAATATTTTTAACCCAATGAAAAATGTCACAAAAAATAAATTATTGAAGTAATGAAAATAAGCTTATATTATAGGTGAAAGTGACTACACCAAATTGGAACAAGTGGCCCCACCCTGTCCCGTTTCACATCAGACATCGCTCTCACCCTCCTTGTCTTTGTCCGATGTCCGCAAATGTAGCCTCCAATTTTAAAAATGATTATAAATAATATTTTAAATATATTGTGTTTCATTTATTTTAAAAAGTTTTATGCATATAGCACCACTTTAACTGACACCTATTAAAGATGTTATTAATTAGCTGTACAAAGAACCAAAGAAATTACAAAACTCGATGAAAATAAGGCTCAATAATAATAATAATCGACATCAGTCAAAATTTGTACAGTTTTAATTAAAATAACGATGGGATGTGGATGTGGGTAGGTTTTAAGATTATTAATTTTGCTGGTACCTATGTGTAATTTCATGATTCTGCCTTCGCATAATTTACATACAAAGTAAAAGCAAAAGCAAAAGTAAAAGCAAAAGTAAAGCAACAAAATTTAACAAGATTCATTCTGACTTGGGAGAACATGTCGGCCAAAGCCCTTGGCAACAGCCTGCCTTAGCCAACTCTCAAGATTATTCCTAACACAATATGATACAATATTGTAATATTTATTATAATTATATAATTTCTAATTTTTTATAAGTTACTATAACAATATTTTATTTATTAACAAAATAATAAGCATAAGATATTATACAGATTTTATCAGAAATCTTAAAAGTATTAAGTACATTCAAATCTTATATACAAAAAATAATTACAAGTTGACAAGAATTATATAATTTAAGATGTTTCTAACATAATTATTATGAAAATAATTGAATTTTTTTTTTCAATTTGACATCTTGTTTACCTAACACGATTCCAGAATCGTTAAAAAACCACAAATCATTGATAATTTGATTCGTATAATTTTGTAAAAGTTAAGTATTTGATAACACGATTCAAAAATCCTTAAATCACGAATCACTGAGAATATGATTCATATATTTAAGTAACAATGAAGTTTTGTGATAACACATTATTATTCTTTTTATTTTTATTAATTATCAATCATTGGTATTTAATATGTATATTAAATACCACATTGATCGAATAATTAAATGAAATTTATAATTTACCTATGTGAAAATGGAGGGCCAAATTTTCACTTGAATATGACTTTTTTCTTTTTTTACAACTGGGGAGAATAATGACGGAGAGGGGGTGGAGTTACTTTGAAATTTTGATAAAACTGTTTCAGCTGTTAGAACTTAAAACTATATACCAATAAGAGTAAATAAAAAAGGTGAAATTTTGGAATGTAAAACTTTAGAAAAACGACACTAAGAAGAGCAAATTTGGAACAAAATGGGGTCCATTCTGGATTTACCTGCGGATACTGGGGTCGATATGCAGTAATTGCGATTGTTGAGGACCTCGCTTGCAATTATTTTGATTTCAATTCCAAATTCCAACTCAAAAGGCGCTGGGAAAAAAGACAATGCAGACGCACCCACTGAGTCTGGAATCACCAACAATGCGTTTCCTCTTCTTCATCCTAATCCTTCTCCACCTTCACCGCCGACATTCCGTCGCCGCAAGGCCGCCGCGGATGACGGAGTACCATGCCTTGCTATCCATAAAAACTTCTATCACTGAGGACCCATATCAAGAGCTGCTGTCTTGGAACTCAACCACCAACTATTGTTCCTGGAGAGGCGTTACCTGCGATCCTTCCGGCCGACAGGTAACGGCGCTTGACATTTCGAATCTCAGCCTTACTGGGTCCTTGTCACCGATCGTCGGACAGCTCCGGTCCCTTGTTAATTTATCAACTTCCGGGAACTCCCTATCTGGCCCTATACCGGCAGAAATCTCCGGCATTTCAACTCTTATGTTTCTCAATCTTTCCAACAATGTCTTCAACTACAGCTTCCCGACGGAACTTTACCGCCTCAAGAATCTACAGGTTCTAGACCTCTACAACAATAATATAACTGGAGATTTCCCTTCTGAAGCGTACTTGCTCTCAAATCTCCGTCATTTGCATCTTGGAGGCAACTTTTTCACTGGTTCGATACCGTCTGAGTTTGGCACGTTTCCTTATCTCGAGTACTTGGCAGTTTCCGGCAATGAGCTCACCGGATTCATTCCTCCGGAGCTTGGAAATTTAACTCAACTCAAGGAGCTCTATATTGGTTACTATAACACCTTCTCTGGCGGTATACCCAAAGAGATCGGAAATCTATCTAAGTTAGTTCGTTTAGATGCTGCCAACTGTGCGCTTTCCGGCGAGATACCGGCCGAGATCGGGAAGTTAGAAAATCTAGATACTCTTTTCCTCCAAGTGAATGAGTTTTCTGGTGGGTTAACACCAGAGCTGGGTAACTTGAAAAGCTTGAAATCCATGGATCTATCCAACAATATCCTTTCTGGTGAAATACCGTCTTCATTTTCCAACCTTAAAGGCTTAACACTCATGAATCTTTTCAGGAATAAGCTCACCGGATCCATACCGGACTTCATCGGTGAGTTGCCTGGGTTGCAGGTGTTGCAGCTGTGGGAAAATAACTTCACTGGAAGTATTCCTCCAAACCTAGGTAGCAACGGAAATCTGCAGGAAGTGGATTTAAGTTCCAACAAGTTGACCGGAAATTTGCCTCAAAATCTCTGCCTTGGTAATCAGCTTCATACATTGATCACTTTAGGGAACTTCTTATTTGGCTCAATTCCGGAATCGCTGGGTCAGTGCGAGTCTCTGAGTCGTGTCAGGATGGGCGAAAACTACCTAAATGGGTCGATTCCTAGAGCTTTGTTTAGCTTGCCCATGCTCACTCAAGTTGAGCTTCAAGAAAATCTCCTCTCTGGCTCTTTTCCTGAAACTAAGGTTTTATCCAAGAATCTAGGCCAAATCAGCCTTTCAAATAATCATCTTTCTGGGTCACTACCGTCGAGTATCGGGAATTTTGTAGCTGTTCAGAAGCTTTTGCTGGACGGGAACAGATTTTCCGGCAGCATTCCGTCTGAATTAGGGAAGCTACAGCAGTTGTCGAAAATGGATTTCAGTAATAACGAGTTTACAGGTTCCATTCCCTCGGAGATTAGCCAGTGCAAGCTGTTGACATTTGTAGATGTCAGCCGGAATCAATTGTCCGGTAACATTCCGACGGAGATAAGCTCGATGAGGATTCTCAACTACTTGAATTTTTCCAAAAATTATCTAGACGGTAACATCCCGTCTTCAATTTCCGACATTCAAAGCCTAACTTCGGTTGATTTTTCGTACAATAATTTCTCTGGTTTGGTTCCCAGTACTGGTCAATTCAGTTACTTCAACTACACTTCTTTCCTGGGTAATCCAAATCTTTGCGGTCCAAATTTGGGTTCCTGCAAAGAGGGCATTGCCAATGGAGTCCAAAGACCACATGAAGACACTTTCACTCCTTCAATGAAGCTTTTTCTGGTCATGGGATTGCTAATTTGTTCGATTGTGTTCGCTGTTGCCGCAATCATAAAGGCTCGTTCTTTGAAGAAAGCTAGTGAGGGTCGTTCATGGAAGCTCACTGCCTTCCAAAGGCTAGATTTTACCTGCGACGATGTCCTAGATTGTCTCAAAGAAGACAACATTATCGGAAAAGGAGGTGCAGGCATTGTCTACAAAGGAGTCATGCCTGGAGGCGAACAAGTAGCCGTGAAAAGGTTGCCTGTCATGAGCAGAGGTTCCTCACATGACCATGGATTCAATGCTGAGATACAAACTCTGGGGAGAATAAGACACAGACATATTGTTAGACTTGTGGGCTTCTGCTCAAATCATGAAACTAATCTTCTTGTTTACGAGTACATGCCTAATGGAAGCTTAGGAGAAATGCTTCATGGTAAGAAGGGTGGTCATTTGCTTTGGGAAACAAGGTATAAGATTGCACTGGATTCAGCTAAGGGACTCTGCTATCTTCATCATGATTGTTCGCCGTTGATCGTTCATCGTGACGTCAAATCTAACAACATTCTCTTGGATTCGAATTTAGAGGCTCATGTTGCTGATTTTGGACTAGCCAAGTTCTTGCAAGATTCCGGCACATCGGAATGTATGTCCGCGATCGCCGGGTCGTATGGATACATCGCCCCAGGTAGTGTTTCAGAGTGAGTTTTATTTTGGTGAATTCTTCTCATGAGTATTATATAATGAATGATGTATAGAGTACGCGTACACGCTGAAGGTGGACGAGAAGAGCGACGTGTACAGCTTCGGTGTTGTTCTCCTAGAACTCATCACCGGACGGAAACCCGTCGGAGAATTCGGCGACGGCGTGGATATCGTTCAGTGGGTTAGAAAAATGACGGGTGGGAAGAAGGAAGAAGTGGGAAAGATTATTGACCCAAGACTGTCAACAATTCCGGTGAACGAAGTAACCCATGTATTGTACGTAGCCATGCTTTGCGTCGAAGAACACGCGGTGGAGCGGCCTACAATGCGGGAAGTGGTTCAAATCCTGAGCGAGCTTCGGAAGGCAGCGCCGACCACAACAATTTCAACAGAGACAACATCTTCTCCAACCCAATCATCATTTGGGGCAAACCGTTCTCCACCGCCGGATCTCCTTAGCATCTGAAATAGGTAATGTCTTAAAGTCATAAATACAAGTTTTTCTGTGAATGAGTATTGAATGCTGAATGTTGATTAATCATTAAAGGCTCAGGTGTTGTTTGAATGCGTTACAATACAAGACAACAGCTGTAGTCCAAATCTTGCTTGTCTTATTCATTCATTACCACACCCCCAATACACATGAAATACTGCTTAACAAGTGTCGGAACTTGACCAAATTCACAGTATGGAAATTTGGAAAAAGTGGAACAAGTTTTTTGTCCCGTGTCTGCTCTGTTTAGTGACGAAGCATACAAAAACTGGAACAGAATTATTATTTATGGAGGTTACTAGCAATGATCTTTAGGAGCTCGGAAGCGGATTCGTCGAAGCGGGGAATGGGAAGCAGCAAATCGAAAAACTTAAAAGAATCAGTTTTCCAAAACGTTTATAATAAAAATAAATAATAATTTATAAATGTTAGAAGTTTATAAATGTTAGAAGTTTCAAATCAATAAACTCATCATTTTCAAATTCAAATACATTATTTTATTGAAATGTGTCTATAATATATATATTTGCTCTTTTTTTATTTTAAATGATACATCTCTTCATATTCATATAAAGATATATCTTTCACTACAATAGTTATATGATATGAAGTTCTTTTTATTGCCAAAAAAATATTAACGAAAATATTTATTAATTCACTCTTTCATGTTTTCACTATATATTTCTTGTAAGATCAAGATAAATATTTTTAATTAAAATAAAATTAAATAAGTATTTTTCAGACATTAACTAAGATAAAAATAAATGTGTTTAATATTAATATATTGATATAAAGTACATTTTTATTATCACTAATGTTGAACATTAGTACATTTTTTGTGTTTATATAATAAACTTTATTAGTATGCTTGTATTGCCCTTCGTTTGATTACAGAGATTGTGAGTATTCACGTTAAACCATAAATAAAAATATCATTAACATTATTTGGATTGAATTATTGTTAAAAATTCACTTTGAAGAGTTAAATAAAGATATTTGAATTAATAATATATGATAAAAAGTAATGTGTGTAAATAAATATGACAAAAATGATATCTAATAACAATAATGATTTTTATTAAAGTTTCATGTAATATAAAAGATATTTTGGAGAATATTTTCAAATATTATGAATTTCTTAATTAAAAGTAATAAAAAAATATTTTTTAAACTTCTAGACGCTTCGGAGCCACTTCGCTCCGCCACTCCCGCTTTGGAGCGCTTCGGAAGCTGGAACTTCAGCATCTAGAAACTTCGAAGCTTCATAGGTTACTAGTCTCCTTAACCCTTTCCTTTTAACAAATAGAGAAAAGAAGGATTAAAGGTATGTAAAGACAAGTGTGTCAAGGTAATAGGACACTGTAGCTTGAGTTCCAATACACCAATTTGGATGCACCATTTTGTAAATAGTAGGAATATATATCTCTGCAACCACTGGTTGATGCAAGTGGGGTGGGGCCTATATTAAAGAAAAAAAATGAAAAAAAATAAATAGATGAATGTGCAGCATCTACTTAGGAGAATTGATAGATGAAAAAAAATAGGAGCTTTCAAATTAAATCATCTCAATTGTGTCAATACATAAATTGAGATATTTATTTACACAAACTTTACAATAAAGTTTAGTAAACAATTACTCATTACAAATTGGTTCCTAATTAATTTATCATTGAACAATTGAATCGACTCAATTACAGGTATTTGAAAATTTGAAAATCCAAAACCCTTTAGATAATGAAATAGATAAACTCTTTTACGTAAATTTCTAAAGTAGTCATAAATACACTTAGGAAAGAGATAAGTAAGTTTCTTTCCAATATATTTTGAAGATTTGAGCAAGATATGAAAAATGAGCAAGCAACACTCATTCACTCCCGTAGCCCCTTTCTTCTCATCCTTATCCCTCTTCCTTTTACTTCTTATTTTATTCTATGCTCCAATTATTGATTAAAATGATAAAAGACCCAAATTGGGTCAAAATAAAATATTGGGCTTCACAAACCCAATTAAGAAGATTATTTAATTTAGAATTGAATAGAAATTAATTTTACATCAATTAAGAATGATTAAATCAAAACAATGAATCATAATCATAACTTATGTACATTTAAATTCTTTCATTATTTGATTCCAATTAAAACTAGAGCCATAGAAGTCAAACTATTTTGTTTCAATTTTATAATTGTCTTGAATTAATTCTCAAAAAAATATTTGAATATTGTAAACTCTTTACAATATTTATTTAAAACTCTTTTTTAAAATAATATTTTTCATCTTGGCTAAAACTTAATTTTCTTTTGAGAATAATCAAGACAGTAATGATTCAATTTCCTATTCACCTAGGACAATGAATCATTTCTTGGTAGAATACCTATCTCCATATATAATTAATTAGAACAATCATATGTCGGAACTCACACTATTAAGCACGAGTATAAACATTGACAAATTTTAACTAACAACATACAAGATAACCGTGTCTCCTCAAATCTAAGGATATTATGTACAATTATGATTTAGACGATAATATGTTAACTCGGTGAATACCATGCATATATCATACAATGTCACGTTTGGTAATTCATCTCATGAATACTCACATGTTTATTCAATATCTCATATAATGTAATATGAGTTTCACTACATCCATAAATAAAATGTGACAATTATCATAATATTGATCTTCTATCAAATATATGATAATTGTAAACATATTAGAATATATGTTACAAAAGAATGTAACTCATATTTTCAACTCTTGAAAATAAAATTCTTCAAAATCGTATAATAAAAGACTCTTTCAATTTAATATATGATGTATTAAAAATGCCAAATTGATGATTAAAATTGTAATATATCAAAACATGACTTTTGTGCATACATATATAACAATCTCCCACTTGCATTAGAGCCATGTATTATAGTATCGAAGGCCCATCTTCTCAAGATGTCTGCCTAACTGATGTTGACTCATTGGTTTGGTAAGTGGGTCAACTACATTGTCGAATGAAGCTATCTTATCTAATGTAATGTCACCACGCCCGAATATTTCTCGTAAAATGTGATATCGCCTTTCAATATGTTTAGATCTTTGATGAGCTCATGGTTCCTTAGCTTGCGCAATAGCTCCATTAATGTCACAATAAAGAGATATTGGCGATGAAATTGAGGGAACCACTCCCAACTTCGTAACAAATTTGCGAATCCAAACAGCTTCTTTAGATGCATTAGATGCATCTATGTATTTGGATTCTGTAGTAGAGTATGCAGTTGTTTCTTGCTTAGAAATCTTCCAAGACACTGCCCTTCATTACAAGTAAAGATGAAACCCGAATTGGACTTTCTATCATCCACATTAGTCTGAAAATCAGAGTCGGTATATCCATCAATTCTTAAATCTCCACCTGCATAAATCAAGATCAAATCCTTAGTTCTTCTCAAGTACTTAAGGATACTTTTTACGGTTGCCCAATGGTCTTGCCCCGGGTTAGATTGAAATCGGCTAGTCAAAACAACATGTGCAATGTCGAGTCTAGTGCACAACATTGCATGCATCAAGCTTCCTATAGCCGAAGAATAAGGAACTTTAGCCATGGTCATTCTTTCTTCAGGTGTCTTAGGACATGAAGTCTTAGACAAGTGAATGTCATGTCTAATCGGTAGCAATCCCTTCTTGGAATCACACATGTTGAATCTCTTCAATACTTTATCTAGGTACAACCTTTGTGATAAGCCAATAATTCTTTTCGATCTATCTCTATAGATACGAATTCCAAGAATATATGTAGCTTCACCAAGATCTTTCATAAGGAATGTTTGAGATAACCAAACTTTAATGGTTGTTAACGTACCGACATCATTCCCGATCAACAAAATGTCATCAACGTACAAAACAATGAAAGCAATCATGCTCCCACTAACCTTATTGTACACACATGGTTAATCTTCGTTTTTAGAAAAAACCATAACTCTTTATAGTCTCATCAAAATGAAGATTACAACTTCTTGAAGCTTGCTTTAACCCATAAATGTATATTTTCAATTTGCGTACTTTGGAATTTCCTTAGGATTCAAAACCCTTAGATTGTTCCATATAAATATCTTCCTTAATAAAACCAATAAGGAATGCAATTTTGACATCAATTTGCCAAATTTCGAAATCATAGTATGTAGATATAGTCAAAAGAATTCTGATGGATTTAAGCATGACTACAGGAGAGAAGGTTTCTTCGTAATCGAATCCTTCTCTTTGGCGAAACCCTTTCGCAACTAGTCTTATTTTAAAGGATTCAACCTTTCCATCAACATCTCGTTTTCTTTTGAATATCCATTTACACCCTATTGGTACAATACCTTCGGGTGGATCTACAAGCTCCCACACTTCATTGCTATACATGGAATCCATCTCAGATTTCATAGCACCTATCAATTTTGAGGAATCAATATCAGATATTGCTTGCTCATAAGTGGATGGATTATCTTCATGAATACTTTCCTCATATACAAACAACTCTTGTTCGTATCTTGTAGGAGGAAGATGCACTCTAGATGATCTACGTAGTGTGCTTTCGATGACTGGTTCACTAGACCTCAAGTTTGAACTACTTGATGGGTCTATATTTATTTCATCAATTTTTTGATCATTAGATGAATCAATATTCATCTTCCTTTGCTTCATTCTTGAACAAACTCTTTTTCAAGAAAGATAGCATCCCTACTAATAACAACTCTTTGATTAGTGGGAATGCAGAAGTAATATCCTAAACTATCTTTAGGATATCCAACAAATTGACCCACAATAGATCTTGCCTCTAATTTTTCCGGTTTCAGCTTTTTAACATAAGCTGAACAACCCCATATCTTAACATGCTTAAGACTTGGTGGTTTCTAATTCCATATCTCATATGGAACTTTAGAGACGGCTTTTGAAGGAACTCTGTTTAGAATATATGAAGTGGTATTCAAGGCATATCCCTATAAAGAGAGTGGTAAATCTGTATAACTCATCATAGATCGTACTATGTCTAACAATGTACGATTTCTCCTCTCGGATACACCATTTAAGTGTGGTGTTTCTGGAGGTGTCATTGTTGGAACAATTCCATGCTCTTTTAGGAAATCACGAAATTCATCACTTAAATATTCTCCTCCTCGATCAGTTCTAAGAGAAATAATATTTTTCCCTTTTTGTTTCTCTACTTCAGTTTNTAATGTTATCGAAAACTCTTTCCGTAATCAATAGATCTATCATCATTAATCATATTAGCTCGTATAAGACAAGAGTGATGTCTAGCATTATGTATCATGTCTACCCAATTAGAAGTGAATGATTAAATCAAAGTAATGAACCATAATCACAACTTATGTACATTTAAATTATTTCATTATTTGATTCCAATCAAAACTAGAGTTATTGAAGTCAAACTCTTTTGTTTCAATTTTATAATTGTCTTGAATTAATTCTCAAAAAAATATTTGAATATTGTAAACTCTTTACAATATTTATTTAAAACTCTTTTTTAAAATAATATTTTTCATCTTGGCTAAAACTTAATTTTCTTTTGAGAATAATCAAGACAGTAATGATTCAATTTCCTATTCACCTAGGACAATGAATCATTTCTTGGTAGAATACCTATCTCCATATATAATTAATTAGAACAATCATATGTCGGAACTCACACTATTAAGCACGAGTATAAACATTGACAAAATTTAACTAACAACATACAAGATAACCGTGTCTCCTCAACTCTAAGGATATTATGTACAATTATGATTTAGACGATAATATGTTAACTCGGTGAATACCATGCATATATCATACAATGTCACGTTTGGTAATTCATCTCATGAATACTCACATGTTTATTCAATATCTCATATAATGTAATATGAGTTTCACTACATCCATAAATAAAATGTGACAATTATCATAATATTGATCTTCTATCAAATATATGATAATTGTAAACATATTAGAATATATGTTACAAAAGAATGTAACTCATATTTTCAACTCTTGAAAATAAAATTCTTCAAAATCGTATAATAAAAGACTCTTTCAATTTAATATATGATGTATTAAAAATGCCAAATTGATGATTAAAATTGTAATATATCAAAACATGACTTTTGTGCATACATATATAACAATCTCCCACTTGCATTAGAGCCATGTATTATAGTATCGAAGGCCCATCTTCTCAAGATGTCTGCCTAACTGATGTTGACTCATTGGCTTGGTAAGTGGGTCAACTACATTGTCGAATGAAGCTATCTTATCTAATGTAATGTCACCACGTTCGAATATTTCTCGTAAAATGTGATATCGCATTTCAATATGTTTAGATCTTTGATGAGCTCATGGTTCCTTAGCTTGCGCAATAGCTCCATTAATGTCACAATAAAGAGATATTGGCGATGAAATTGAGGGAACCACTCCCAATTCCGTAACAAATTTGCGAATCCAAACAGCTTTTTTAGATGCATTAGATGCAGCTATGTATTTGGATTATGTAGTAGAGTCTGCAGTTGTTTCTTGCTTAGAAATCTTCCAAGACATTGCTCCTCTATTACAAGTAAAGATGAAACTCGAATTGGATTTTCTATCATCCACATTAGTCTGAAAATCAGAGTCGGTATATCCATCAATTCTTAAATCTCCACCTGCATAAATCAAGATCAAATCCTTAGTTCTTCTCAAGTACTTAAGGATACTTTTTACGGTTGCCCAATGGTCTTGCCCCGGGTTAGATTGAAATCGGCTAGTCAAAACAACATGTGCAATGTCGAGTCTAGTGCACAACATTGCATGCATCAAGCTTCCTATAGCCGAAGAATAAGGAACTTTAGCCATGGTCATTCTTTCTTCAGGTGTCTTAGGACATGAAGTCTTAGACAAGTGAATGTCATGTCTAATCGGTAGCAATCCCTTCTTGGAATCACACATGTTGAATCTCTTCAATACTTTATCTAGGTACAACCTTTGTGATAAGCCAATAATTCTTTTCGATCTATCTCTATAGATACGAATTCCAAGAATATATGTAGCTTCACCAAGATCTTTCATAAGGAATGTTTGAGATAACCAAACTTTAATGGTTGTTAACGTACCGACATCATTCCCGATCAACAAAATGTCATCAACGTACAAAACAATGAAAGCAATCATGGTCCCACTAACCTTCTTGTACACACATGGTTAATCTTCGTTTTTAGAAAAAACCATAACTCTTTATAGTCTCATCAAAATGAAGATTACAACTTCTTGAAGCTTGCTTTAACCCATAAATGTATATTTTCAATTTGCGTACTTTGGAATTTCCTTAGGATTCAAAACCCTTAGATTGTTCCATATAAATATCTTCCTTAATAAAACCAATAAGGAATGCAATTTTGACATCAATTTGCCAAATTTCGAAATCATAGTATGTAGATATAGTCAAAAGAATTCTGATGGATTTAAGCATGACTACAGGAGAGAAGGTTTCTTCGTAATCGAATCCTTCTCTTTGGCGAAACCCTTTCGCAACTAGTCTTATTTTAAAGGATTCAACCTTTCCATCAACATCTCGTTTTCTTTTGAATATCCATTTACACCCTATTGGTACAATACCTTCGGGTGGATCTACAAGCTCCCACACTTCATTGCTATACATGGAATCCATCTCAGATTTCATAGCACCTATCAATTTTGAGGAATCAATATCAGATATTGCTTGCTCATAAGTGGATGGATTATCTTCATGAATACTTTCCTCATATACAAACAACTCTTGTTCGTATCTTGTAGGAGGAAGATGCACTCTAGATGATCTACGTAGTGTGCTTTCGATGACTGGTTCACTAGACCTCAAGTTTGAACTACTTGATGGGTCTATATTTATTTCATCAATTTTTTGATCATTAGATGAATCAATATTCATCTTCCTTTGCTTCATTCTTGAACAAACTCTTTTTCAAGAAAGATAGCATCCCTACTAATAACAACTCTTTGATTAGTGGGAATGCAGAAGTAATATCCTAAACTATCTTTAGGATATCCAACAAATTGACCCACAATAGATCTTGCCTCTAATTTTTCCGGTTTCAGCTTTTTAACATAAGCTGAACAACCCCATATCTTAACATGCTTAAGACTTGGTGGTTTCTAATTCCATATCTCATATGGAACTTTAGAGACGGCTTTTGAAGGAACTCTGTTTAGAATATATGAAGTGGTATTCAAGGCATATCCCTATAAAGAGAGTGGTAAATCTGTATAACTCATCATAGATCGTACTATGTCTAACAATGTACGATTTCTCCTCTCGGATACACCATTTAAGTGTGGTGTTTCTGGAGGTGTCATTGTTGGAACAATTCCATGCTCTTTTAGGAAATCACGAAATTCATCACTTAAATATTCTCCTCCTCGATCAGTTCTAAGAGAAATAATATTTTTCCCTTTTTGTTTCTCTACTTCAGTTTTGAATTCTTTGAACTTTTCAAAGGATTCACTTTTATACTTCATTAAGTATACATATCCATACCGAGAAAAGTCATCAGTAAAAGTAATGAAGTATGAATACCCGCCTCTAGCTTCGGGTGAAAACCCACTACATACATCACTATGTATGAGTTGTAATATATCTTTAACTCTTCACTTTGACCATCAAAGCTTAGTCTAGTAATTTTTCTTTGTAGACAAGATTCACAAGTAGAAAGTGGAACTGAATCTAGATCGCTCAAGATTCTCATTTTCTTTAAACTTGTAATTCTTTCTTCTGAAATATGACATAACCTCAAATGCCAAAGATATCTCAAGCTATCGACATTTCGAGCAACAACATTAATTTAAACAACATCACTTGGAATTATTTTGTTATTGACATTATCAAAATAATATAAACCGTTATGTACTGAACCATGCCCAATAAATATACTACGATAATAGATCTTACAAATGTCCATAGCAAAATGAAATTCATATCCCAGTCAAACTAGAAATAGTACAAAAGGTTTTTGTACAAAACCCACTACCATGATGTTCTTGTAAGTTTTGGGCAAGTACAAAACGTTTTTCAATAACAAATCATGATCATGCATAATGATGGAAGTGGAACCCATGGCAACGGCAACAACACTTGCTCCGTTTCCAAGCTTCAATATCACTTCCTTACGTTCCAAGGGTTTCTCAAGATGCTGCACAGAAGCACAAATATGAGAATTGGCACCGATATCTAATACCCAAGCCAATGATGAGTCATTAGATTCATTGAAAAAGAAATATGAAGACGAACATCCTGAAGATCCAATCTTCAGCTTTTCCTTCAGCAACTGCTCCAAATACTTTGGATAGTTTCTTTTTCAATGACTGTTTCATTACAATGAAAACACTTACCCTCTTTGGATGCATTTTCTTTTGGGGATTTTTCTTTTGGCTTCCATTCTTTCTTTTTCAGAGTTATCTTTGGTTTCATCAATTGTGTCTTTTATATTTTTCTTCTTTCCGGAAGAAACAATTAGAGCTACTTCTTTACCCTTGTGATTCGGAAAATTCTTCTGAGCCATAACTAGCATGTTACTTAATTCAGCAAGTGTGCATTCCACATTGTTCATGTGAAAATTAGTGATGAAATCTCCAAAAGATTCTGGAAGAGTAGAAAGTATCCAATCCTTTTGGAGATCTTCATCCATAGTGAAGGCTAGATTCTCTAGACCTTCAATATATCTAATCATCATATTCACATGGGAACCAACATCTTGTCCCTCTTTGAGACGAGCATCAAAAAGTTGTTTGGTCAGCTTGTACCTAGTAACTCTGCTCGGCTCACCATACAACTCTTGTAGGTTTAACAAGATAGAAGATGACTCGGTGTAATTTTCATGCTGTCTTTGCAACTCATTGCTCATAGAAGCCAACATATAACACCTAGCTTGAACAACATCAAGCGTCCACTTTCTAAGTTCATCGGGATCCGTTGGCTTTGGAATCCTAGGATCAATAACACGGTTGATATGCTCAGAAGACAACATAATTTTCAAATTTCTTAGCCAATCCACATAGTTCGGTCCAGTGAGCCTATTGTTGTCAAGTATGCATGCGAGTGCATTTAATCCTTTCATCTTGTACCTATCACATAAGAAAATCAAAAGCAGTAATTAATATGATATATATTCACAAAACACAAAGATATAGTTTTAATCAATGTGTACTCCCACTATTTAACATAATCTCATAAAGTCTAAAATGAGAAATATTTCATGGGGGTGATTGAAATCTTGTTCTAGCAATATATCCCTCAAGTGCATATACCATTCTTGGAATAAAAGCGATCAACTCTTGATCATTACATCTTATGTAAGATACAATCATTCCGGCTCCTAATGTTTTAGTTCTCAGGTGCATATGACATTCTTGAACTTCCACATTAGTTAAGTTCGACCCATTGGACCAGCAATTACATGGTTGCATTGTAAATCTCATGTTCTCAAAAATTCTCATTCTTGACATACAACTTAACCATGTAATCATAACATCTCATGTTTGATAACAATTTAACCTTTTGAATAATTATATCACTCCTATGTGTCCATAGCCAATGATATAACATCAAAGTTTCTTAAATCACTATTCCGATGGAGAGCATCGACATGTAAAACAATACAATATCAACTTAATAAAATCATGAAATAATCATAATCCAAGACATTTCATGACAATGAACATAATTTGTAAGCCAAAACAAATAACAATTATATTGACTATCCCAATTACATTCAATTAAATTGCATCATATTATTTAATATAAGTTTCATACTTCAACATATAATCATAATCAGCCACAAAATGATAGCATATCATATAAGCCATTTGATTATATAACAACTTAAATAATCAATGCATTAAAACACTTCAACAATTGGAATGCATTAGTATGTTCCAAATAAGAGTAATCGGGAGTCTCAAAATAGTTGAGGGGTAGTCGTAACGTTGGGTAAACACTGTTTTACCGTCTATTTTGGGCAATTTCTACTCTAGAAATTTATCTAGAGTATATTCTCTTTGTATACATACTATTGATAATAATAGAAGTTTCTCTGGTTGGATCCGTGGGCTAGATTTGTTTTGGGTGAACCTCGTTAAATTGGTGTCTATTTATTTATCATAGTTACATCGTCGATACCTCGATTTCATAATTTCCGCTGTGCAAGTGGTATAAGAGCTAGATTTAGTGTTGATATAAGTTTATCGTATGCTCTGTGGTTGCTACTAATTGGACCATTTACATCAGAAAATATGTTTGATTATTTTCACTATTCTTAACTCATATTAGGTCTATGGAGATTAAGGCGAGCAATAGGATCAAATTAAATGAATCAAATTACTCTATGTGGAAGAACAAGATGAAAGATCTTTTGTTCGTGATGAAGATGTATTTACCGGTGTTTGGCGAATCCATACTGGAGGGAAAGTCCGATGCTGATTGAGCTTTCGAGCATCAACAAGTATGTAGTTTTATCCGGCAGTATGTCGAAGAAAATGTGTAAAATCACATTTGTGACGAAGTCCAAGCGAAAAGTCTTTTGAAGAAACTTGAGGAATTATATGCCTCAAAGAGCGGCTACAACAAATTGTTGTATTTGAACAACTTGGTTCTTACAATGTACCAGGAATGTACTTTGAACGCTGATCACTTGAACAGTATTCAAGGGATATTGGCTCAACTCTCAACAATGGGTATTAAACTTGATGATGAATTAAACGCACTGTTTATTCCGAGATCCTTACCAGAACCATGAGAGCCGTTGAAGATATCACTTACTAGCTCTGGTAATATTTCCGTTGAACTAGTTAAAAGTGGAATTCTAAACGAAGAAATGAGACGACAGACTCTAGAGGCCTCACCGTCGCAGTTAGATATTATGATTACTGATTCTAGGAGAAGGAATACTAAACGGAGCTCTAGACCTGCGAAGCATGACAAGAGCCGAGGAAGTCAAACAAATATGCCAATGTTGAGTGTCACCATTGCAAAAAGAAATGTCACATCAAGAGAAATTGCCGACTCTTCAAACAAGAACAAGCTGCAAAGGGTAAAGTATGTGATAGTAGTGATGAGGAGCAAATCAATGTAGTTGGGGAATTCAACATCGTGTGTGACGATGATGTTGTGAATTCAACATCTCAAGAGACTAGCTGAATTATTGATAGTGGAGGTACCGTTCACGTAACGTCCCATCGAGAATGCTTCTCATCCTACACACCCGGAGATTTTGGTGTGGTTAAGGTGGGAAATGAAAACCACAATGAAGGTTTCTGCAATACCTTCTATGATGGCCGTTGGAAACTCACCAAGGGTTCGTTGGTGGTTGCTCGATGCAAGAAGTGTTCAAAACTGTATATGTTGCTAGCGAAGCTTTCCTCTGAACACGTGAATGTTGCTGAGGATGAAAATATAGTGGAATTGTGGCACAAACGCATCAGACATATGAGCATGAAAGGAATTGGGAGTCTACTGAAGAAGCAAGTGCTGACTGGAATGAATCATATAAATCTGAAGAGATGTTCTCACCGGAAAACATACGAGAGAAAGCTTTCACAGTAGACCACCTTCAAGAAAGTATGATATATTGGAGTTGATACACTCAGACGTATGTGGGCCGATGTGAATCACTTGGAGGTGCTAAGTATTTCGTGACTTTCATCGATGATCATTCTCAGAAGAAGTGAGTCTATCTTTTGAAGACGAAAGATTAAGTCTCTATTGTTTTCATGTAGTTTGTGAAGTTGGTTGAACGACAAATTGGAAAGAAGGTGAAATGCATCCGAACAAATAATGGTGGAGAATATATTGGACCATTTGATGCTTAATGCAAAGATAATGGTATTCAGAATAAGAAGACACTACCGAAGACACTGCAACTAAATGGATTGGCCGAGGGATTCAACAGGACTTTGGAGGAGAGGATACGATATCTACTATCTCAAGCAAAGCTGGCAGCAGTTTTTTGGAGAGGCTATTATGACAACAACATATCTACTGAATCTCTCGCCATGTGTTCCTATTGGGTATGAAACTCCGGAGAAGGTATGGTCAAAGAAAGAGGTTTCTTACGATCAATTGCGGGTTTTCGGGTGTAAGGCTTACGTTCACATTCCGAGGGATGAAGGATCCAAGCTTGATGCTAAGACTCGCCAATGTATCTTTATCCGATATGGCCAAGATGATATTGGTTTAAGATTTTATGATCCAACCACTAAGAATCTTATCAGAAGTCTTTATGCCAAGTTCGTTGAAGACGAAATCATTGTGGATATTGGAATAGTTAGCAAAGATGTTACTAAACCCGATGGTGATTCAACAAACTTGAGGGTTATGCCTCCAACAACGGTGTCAGGACATGTTGGAGATGATTGATTTCATCCACATGTTGAGGAGGATGAATCAGATGTTCCAGCTGACGATGCTGATGAGGGTAATGAAGTATCAGTCCCTGTTGGTTCTCTTGTTCGGACTACTAGATTCGGTAGAGTTATACCACACTATACGAGATATTCTCCAGATCAATGTGTTATTGATTGACGGGGGAGAACCATAATCCTACTAGAAAGCCATGAATGATGAATTCAGGCAGAAGTTGATTGATGCCATGCAAGACGAGATGAAGTCCTTGCATGAGAATGCGGCTTTCGAGTTTGTAAAGTTGATTAAAGACAAGAAGGCTTTGAGGAATCGGTGGGTTTTCAGGATTAGGAATGATGATCATAATTCACAACCATGTTTTAAAGCAGGGCTTGTTGTGAAGGGATTCAGTCAAAGAAAATGGATTGGCTTTGACGAGATATTCTCACCCGTTGTGAAAATGACATTCATTCGAGATGTGCTGGGGTTAGCAGGATCTCTCAACCTGGAGGTTGAGCAAATGGATTTGAAGACTGCCTTCCTACATAGAGATTTGGAAGAAGAGATCTATATGCATCAACCAGAAAGTTTTGTGAAGAAGAGGAAAGAGGGTTATGTTTGCAAGATAAAAAAGAGTCTTTATGGCTTGAAACAAGCACCGAGACAGTGGTATAAGAAGTTTGTGTTTGTCATGGGGGAGGAAGGCTACATGAAGACTACTTCAGATAACTGTGTCTTCACGAAGAAGTTTTCTGAATATGATTTTATCGCACTATTGTTGTACGTGGACGACATGCTGATTGTTGGTCAAACTGTTCGAGGATTGCTGAGTTGAAGCAGCAATTGAGTAAGTCTTTTGCGATGAATGAATTGGGACCAGCTGGGCAAATTTTTGGCATGAAATTCATGAGAGATACGAATGCCAAGAAGTTATGGTTGTCACAAGAGAAATGCATTGAGAAAGTACTTCAAAGGTTCAACATTGACAAGTCTAAAGCTGTTAGTTGTTCCATAGCTAATCACTTTAGATTGAGTTCTAGCCCTTCTACGGATCAGGAGAAGGAAGAGATGGCTACGGTGACATATGCTTCAGCTGTTGGAAACTTGATGTAGGCTATGACGTGTACGCGGCCGGACATTGCCTACTTTGTTGGAGTTTTGAGTTGTTTTCTATCGAAACCGAGCAAGGAGCATTGGGATGCAGTGAAGTGGATTCTTAGGTATCTCGTGGAATCTCCAAAATGTGTTTGTGTTTTGGAGAATGTGATCCAATATTGGTTGGATAAACAGACGATGACATGGCAGGAGATGTTGACTTTAGGAAATCTACATCTGGATATCTAGTTACTTTTTCAGGGAGAGCTGTGGCTTGACAATCTGAACTCCATAAGTGTGTTGCTCTTTCGACAACAGAGACCAATTTTATTGCAGTAACTGAAACTTGTAAATAGTTACTGTGGTTGAAGAAGTTCTTGAAAGAACTCGGTATTGATCAGCAGAATTACCAGCTATTTTGTGATAGTCAAATTGCGATTCATTTAGCGAAGAATGCTTCGTTTCACTTTAGATCTAAGCATATTGATGTCAGATATCCTTGGATTCACGTGGTGTTGGAGAAGAGGTTGTTACGGCTTGAGAAGATCCATACCGAGGAGAATAGATCAGATATGATGACAAATGATTTGTCAAGAACTAATCATCACATAAAGGAATTATAATGTTTAATCAATGATCCTACCAATCCAAACCCAAAATGTCAAATATAGAAGATCCAGAATATGAGCATGATTTTATATCCAAGATGATCCAAAATTTCATTGTGTCAATTTATTTGAGTCATATAAGAGAATTTGAAGTACGTGGGAATAGAGAATTGATTTGCACTTTTTGTAAGAAAAAAATAAAACATCTTATTCTAGAGTTTTAACTCATTTGTTGAAGACTAGTAAAAAATAGTAGGATATCCTTACATTGATTCTACCACAATTTGCTGAAATGAGAGAAGAGAAAAAATATCGGAAAAACTAGTCATTCTCAATAGAGTTAACTAGTTACATGAATGTTGATACATGTGTAACATAAGCTAAAACGAAAATGTCACTAAATGACAGACTCGGTGCTAAAAACATGCATAGGTGAAAGATATGCTAGATGAAATAATTGCAGCAATGTTTTCTTCGGTGATTTCAATGTGACTTGGATTTAGGGATGAAATTTTGGGTTATCCATCTCGCTACCCACCGATAATCGCCCCGTTTGGACGTATTTGGATAATTAAATGGTCACGGCTCGTCGCTCTGCTACGTCTGGCCCATCCTCTAGATACATTTGGAATGCCTGGAGTGTGACAACGTACACGCTTCATTTTACTCTATAAGGCATTTTCACCAGTTATCGGGTTTGGAAGCCCTAAATTGACTTGGATTTCCTCAGCTCTAAATACCCGGTTCGCGAGGCTTTATCGTAGGATAAACCCTTCGCCTTGCTCTTGTGACATGCTATCTTTCCCCTCTCTATTCCGGGTGAGTCCATGCTTCTGTTTGTGGATTGCGGTCTCAGACAATAATCCATACAGATGCCCTAGTAGGCAGGCTTCCAAACCTAAACCAATCATCATAACGATCCCTTGGCCCCATTGTTGTACATAACATAAATGTTATTTGATAGAGTTGGATCATAAGAATGGAGAGATGAACATCCGAATATGGCAGCATTTCAAACCGATGAAGTGCTCATGGAATTGAGAGACAAATGATTGATACGACTATATTCTGATCGAATCACACATTCAATAGTTTTTAGTGAGCTTGGACGTAGATAAATGCAATGTTTGAATTTATCTATTTGAATTCTATAGCTGGAAGAACCGTTATGGATAAATTCGAGTGATGGACATGTTTTGCAGTAAGACACATCAAATTCAAAGTTTCCCATTCAAATAACTTGGTCATGTGTCATCTATTTATCATGTGAGAAAAATTAGAGTACTTATAAATTCATACACTCAATTAAGATGAACAAGCTAACTTATCAACGAGATTGATGTGGTTCGAAACCGGGGGTGTCAACAGTCAACCGGTTCGTTGCATGACGAACTCGGTTATAATTTATTTGATGTGTGGAGAACGATTATAAACCAAAGGTGAAAGGACACGGCGATTTTAGAGTGGAAAACTTCAAAGATGAGGAAAAAACCACTTGACTAAGGGCTAAAGGAAATGCCCTTAGTCTGTTCAATAAGCAAATTAATAATCACAAATGTCATGTTTGTTCTTTAGACAACAAAGAAGAAGAGAAGTATCGAAAAAAAATCGACAGAGAGTTCTCTATGCAAAAGCTACAAGGAAAATCGGAAGATCCTTTTTCTCACACCCTAAGTGTCCTTTTTATACTCCCACTGTGATGTATACAGTAGGGTGTCATTTTGTGCCTGTCCTTTGCGGCAAGGTTGGCTAATGTCAGGCGGAACAGCCGCCGGGAACGGCTTCACAAAGATGCATGGCGCTAGACCTTTCGCGCTACTAGCCGGCTATTCCCTGGCTACTGGAAGCTCGTACGACTTCGCCGGACCACGCTTCTGACAAGGCTATCGAGAATTTTCGTTGCATGGGAGGAGTATCGATGGCCCGAAGCAGCGCATGTAAGATGTGGACCGATCGGTCTTGGCGCATGCGAGAAGCTGGGCCCTACATATCGGGACCGATCGCTAGGAACGGTCGATCGGGCCACGGGGTTTGGATGGGCCATTCACTCATGTGGGCTGGATCTGAGCCTCCAAGTTCGACTTACGTTGTATGGGCTCTTCTGATCAAGCTTGACCTTGATCATGTTCGAGGCACCGAGTTCCGGAGATCTTAGCACTAGCCCCTCGGACTCTGTCGCTACCGTGGTGGTGATCGGGGTTCGATCAACAGATTGAGATTGTTTGTACATAAGTGCCCGATCGAAGCAACGGAAACCTGTACCCGAACTGGTTGTAACGGCGTCCTTGGGGACCGATCCTGCACTTAGAAATTTCATCATGTGAATTTTCAAATTTGAAATCCATAGCGGTTGAGGGTAGAAGCGTAATTTTAGGCTCTGCAATAGCTAACGCTTTTCCATATTCCAAAGGGGGGACAGACTATCAGATTGCAGCCGCCTGCAGTGATGACGTGTCACCCCGTGATTGAGTAATACACGGTATAAAAGTCGGGATTTTTGTCTTGTGCAGCCATTATCACACTTTTGCTCCACCGTTCCTCAACTTCAAATTTCTTGCAAATTCTAAGGTAACCATCCATGGCACCTCGTAGGGCTAGGTATCCTGACATAACCACAATGGACCTTGAACCATTTCGGGTCAAATTTTCTTCCAGCCCATTATCCCATCTGGAGGGGGAAAGAGGACGTTCCTTGCTTCCTTCCCTCCGAGATGAACATTCCGGCTAACGCCATACCCGTTAGCTATGCCTCCCTAAGATCATGCCTGCGGTTTCCTCTTCACTCTTTTGTCGCGGCCGTTCTTCGGGAGATTCACTGCCCGACTTTTGCTCTTTTTCCGGGCAGTTATGTTTATATTATCGCTTTTATTTATTATTGTCACAAACAGATGGTAGAGCCAACCCTCAGGCATTTTTTCAATCTATTCTTGGTGGGATCCCGTAGGGGAAGAAGGTTGTTAGGGGGTCGCAAGCTATATTATATAACTACCAGAACGAAAGAGTGTATTATCGTAGACAAAGAATATTCCCTTCATGAATGGGAATCTTGCTATGTCTGGATAGACATCCCGAGGGAGGACGTGCTGAAAGTTACCTTCCTAACAACCCACCCAGACATCGGGAATTTGGACCGAAGCCGGTTCAACCCATCCCGCCCTGATATTGCCAACACCTTGTCAATGCTTCCTCCTCCCGAACGACGTGTGAAAAGAATTGACATCCTTCGGGAGAAGAAGCTGATAGAGATTGGGGTAGCAGGAAGAAAAGGAGCTCCTGCCCCGAAGGATATCTTCTCCAGTTCTGACTCTTCTGAGTCAGAAGAATCGGGTACGACTTAGCTTTCTTTAATTCATATTTCCTGATCCTTATTATTTTCCTTTTGCAGATTCCACTGATACAATGTCTGGGAACCGACTTGCTGCAGTGGCTGATGCTTCAAAAGCCAAGAAGGAGGCTCAGCTGCAGTCATCAAAACCTAAGCCCAGCGCTGCGGCTGAGCCTTCACGATCATCGGGGAGCTCTAGCAGCCACAGGCCAGAGCCCCGATCAATGGACGAGGTGGATGATGTTATCTCTAAGAGGATACGCTCATTAGGCCTTCCTTCCATGTACAGAATCGGGAATAATTCCCCTTTGGATCTTAACGTCGTGCGGTTATTGCTGCAGGGGTCAATGCGGGTGGAAGACGTCCGCCCCTCATCCATTTTAGGAGATAGAGCGCATAGACCTTCAGTCTCTGCGTCGACGAGCAAGCGGAACCCCGAAGAGGAAGCCCCGAAGCAATATAAGAGGCTGTGGTCAACTGTGAGCAGGCCCGCAGTCCCGATCCCGACAAAAGGGGTCACAATCGGGGAGAAACCAGCCCCGTCCTCGTCTAACCCCGAAGCCATTCGCGGGGTTATCCAGGAGATGGTAGTCTCCGTTTTTAAGGCCCGGGGACCGAAAAGAGTCTCCCTTTCATGGAAGGATGCCGCCCTTGAAGAATACCGGCTCATGGGGAAGAAAAACCTGCTCGGTATTGTTGGCGCGCTGCCCAGCTTGGTGTCAACCTTTCTGGAGTCCCAAGCTGTGGTAAGTTGTATTCAGCTTATGCTGCCCCGCTAGGGTATACATTCTTAATCCAATCTGACTCTTGTAGGCACATAGAAGGGCCTTAGACATCGCTTTCGCCGTCCAACTCAGCCGAAGCATCTCCTCGGCGTCTGAAGATCTGGAAGGCCAACTTGCCTTAGCTCAACGGCAAGTTGAGATCAAACAGAAAGAGCTGGAATTGGTTATAGCCGATCGGGACCGTCTGAACGGAGAGTTGCTTGGAGCGGGTACTGAGTTATCCTTAGCTGCTTCTAAGGCGGGAGAGGCCCAAGCAGCAGCAAACTCTGCCACGGCCCGAGTTTTGGAATTGGAGCGTCAGATACTAGAGATATCTGACGAAAGCAACAGACTTCTCTTGCAATCCCATGAGGAGAAGAATGCCTTGAAGGAAGAAATGGAAGCACTTAAAGATGACTTGGTTAGGGTCCAAGGATCAACTGAGGGTGCGGTTCGGGAAGCCCTTTTGGGTTTTGCCCGATCACCCCTGATGTTTGCCTTAGCGGCAAACGTTTACGGACCGAACGTCTCCCAATATATGGACAATATGAAGGATCAAATAGTCAGCAAGTTTGGTCTGGATCCCAAAGATGATCGTTGGGAGACGATTGACCCTTTAACCAAGGATAGAAACTTCCGTGAGATCCTCGAATTAGATGAGCCCCCGTTGGAGAATGATCCCAACTATCTCCTCTTTGACCTGATGGAGAGATCGGTCAACGAAATAGTTGAGAAAAGGGGAAAGAAAGTGGAGGATCTCAAGAAATGGATTGCAGAGAAATCTGGTGGAGCAGATAAGGAAGAAGGACAAATAGATTAGGATTTAATTTCCCCGTCCATTCCCTCCTGTATTTGTAAACTCCACATTCTTGAATAAAACATCCTTTTGTTTAATATGTATTTGTCAAGTATAAGGTCGGGGCTTAAGCCAAATCTGGACCGAACGGTCTTCTCAACTTAACTCTGAATCCTGCTAAGTTTAGTAAGTTAGGGAATCCCAACTATACTAGTAGATCACACTTGAATCCGTCCCATAAAATATTATAACTTTGGTGGCGTTGCCGTGGTTCTCCAGAAGTCCCACGACAAATTTTAGCCAAAGCCCCGGTTCTTAAAATAGTCCCATGGCGGGCTTTGGCTCGCAATTTGACAGGTTAACTCTGTCCTTGTTATCTCGCTCATGGATTAAGCACAATGGAGCAAGGGCTACATTTAGGTGATGAGTGCAGTTTGAAGTTGGAAATTGAGTTCGTAGTAAGTTCTGGGAGTATGCGATTCATCTAAGTACTCACAAGCGTGGAAGCAACTGACTCGTCAGATCGGTCACACTACTTGGGAGCCTTATAGATGATGGCTACAGTCATCAGTCCAGACTCTTCCAGAAAATCCAACATCAAGATCGATCACTCACATAGCTAGAAATAATTTATATTGCATCCATTGTAACCTATTCATGCATAAGAAACAGTTTAAAGTTCAGAGTTACCAAATATGTCAAATTCTTTATATAAAATAACGCCTTAAGTTCATAACATTCCAGATTCGGGGAATCTCACTTCCATCCAGATTTTCTAGCTTATAAGCCAAAGCACCCAGGTTCTTCATGTCCCGATAGGGCCCTTCCCAATTTCTGTCCAACTTCCCAACATTTCTCTGAACTCTTACATTCCTGAGAACGAGGTCGCCTTCCGAGAATTCCCTGGGCACAACCCGTTTGTTATGAGCTCGCTCAATTGTTCTTTGATAAGCACACATACGCGCATTGATGACGTTTCTTTTCTCTTCAATCATCTCCAAATCCAGGGATCTTCGTTCATGATTCAGATGCTCGTCATACTGGGTTATCCGAGGTGACCTTATGGCTACCTCCACTGGACTGACCGCTTCGGACCCATATACCAAAGAGAATGGAGATTCCTGGGTTGTTGAACGGGGAGTAGTGCGGTAAGCCCATAGCACCTCGTAGATGTGATCGGGCCACTATCCCCCCAAATCTTCCAACTTAGTTTTTAATCCCTTCAGAATAACTTTGTTGGAGACCTCCGTCAATCCGTTGGTCTGGGGATGAGCAACCGATGAGAAGTGTTGAGCGATACCCAATTTGACGCAAAGATCCCGAACGGCCTTTCCACGGAATTGAAGTCCATTATTAGATACAAAAGCTCGAGGTACTCCAAAGCGGCTTATGATGTTCCTCCATAGGAAATGCTTCACAACATTTTCGGAAATAATAGCCACCGCTTCAACCTCGATCCACTTTGTATAATATTCAACAACCACAATGCGAAATTTTCGATGTTGGACCGATCGAGGAAACGGTCCCAAGATATCAATCCTCCATCTGTCAAATGAACAAGGAAGTGGGGTCATCGACAAAGATTCCCCCGGCAGTTGGGGAACTGGGAATGGTGTTGGCAAGCAGCGCATCGTCTTGTGTACTTCTTAGCATCCTCAAGGAGCGTTGGCCAGAAATAACCGGCTCTAATGATGCGATGATATATCGATCATGACGACCTCAGCCTCTAAAGGGGATAAGTATCGCAAGAGCGGTTCCTCAAAGATTTTCTTGAATAAGTGTCCGTCATTCAGCACATATCGCGTCGCCCGGGTTTCAATTTTCCTGGCATCTGATGTGTTCTTCGGTAGATGGCCATTGGATAGATACTTGACAAAAGGGGCCATCCACGTGGTATCTTCTGGTGAGTCAACGGCGTTAATCTTTAAGTCTTGGAGTTCATGACATAAAGCTCCCACCTCTTCAAACGACTGTCCGGTCACAAAAATTTCGACCGAAGGTCGATCCTGAATATGGACAGATACTATGCCTGGTCCAACGTCTGGTAAGCCTGCAGACAATCTGGCTAACGCATCAGCCACCTTGTTTTGTTCTCTATGCACGTGGTCAAGTGAGAACTCACAGAACTTCTTTGCCATTTCCAAGACCTTCGCATGGTATAACATCATGGTTGGCTCATGTGTTTTGAATCGTCCTGTGAATTGCTCCACCACCAATTTGGAGTTTGAGAACATTCACACTTTCGCAACTCCCATCTTTTGAGCTAAGGTCATCCCCGACAAAACGGCCTCGTATTCCACCACGTTATTTGTTCAAGAAAACAAGAACTTGACCGCGGAGTGGATAACATCGCCTTGAAGTGTAGTGAGGGTGATGTCCGCTCCCTTTCCCCCGAAGTTTGATCCATCAACATAAATGACCCACCGGTCGTCCTCTTGGTTTAGAAATATGAGCGATCGGGTCATCTCGACCACGAAATCCGCGAGGACTTGAGCTTTGATCGCCCTTCGGGGAGCGAATTGCAGATACATGTAGCTGATCTTGATCTTCCACTTGGCCAACCTTTCATTAGAATCCGCCTGACTCAAAACCGCCTTCAAAGGCTGATCAGTATACACATAAACCTTCAGGCCTTCGAAATAATGCTTAAGCTTAGATATAGATTTCTGCAATGCCAACATGAATTTCTCCAAGGTTGTGTATCTGGTTTCGGCTGGTACCAGGGAATGGCTTACGTAGTAAACAGGTCGGTGAATATCATCCCCAATGGTCACCAGGGTTGCGCTGACTGTGGCTTCTGACACGGCCAAATATAACCCTAAGGGTTCGTGGCACGTTGGGCTCACTATGACAGGAGGAGTGCTCAAATAAGTCTTTAAGTCGGAAAATGCCTGATCGCACTCTTCGGTCCAGCCAAGATGGCTAGCTTTCCTCAATGTCCTGAAAAAGAGGGAGAGCCCGGTAGGTGGACCTAGAGATAAACCTGCTCAGCGACGTCAATTGGCCAGTCAGCCTTTGAAATTCTCGCTTGTTTCTCGGAGGTTGCATGTCAATAATAGCCTGGACTTTCTCCGGATTAACCTCAATGCCTTTCTCAGAAACATAATATCCAAGGAATTTGCCACTTCGAATCCCGAAGCAACACTTGTTTGGATTTAGTTTGAGTATATATTTACGGCATACTTCGAAACAGCGAGACAAGTAAGGAATGTGATTTTCATCATTCATGGACTTGACAATCATATCATCAACATACACTTCCATAATATGACATATCAACTCCCTAAAGATCTTGTTGACCAGCTTTGGTATGTTGCTCCGGCGTTCTTTAAGCCAAAAGGCATAATTTCGTAGCAGTAAACGCCGTCTTCTGTCATGAATGATGACTTCTTTTGATCTTCCTTAGCAAGGAAGATCTGATGGTATCCGGAGTAAGCGTCCATGGTACTCATCATGGTGCTGCCCGCCACAGCATCCACCAATCGGTCAATATGTGGCAGTAGGAAAGGGTCAGACTCACAGCTCTTGTTGACGTCGGTAAAATCCACGCACATCCTCCACTTCCCATCTGCCTTGGAGACCACCACTGGGTTTGCAACCCACTCAGTGTAGTGAATCTCTCTGATGAAACCCGATTGCAGCAACCTGTTTACCTCTACCCGGATGATTTCAATATTCTTAGGAGAATAGCGTCTTCTCTTATGCCTTATAGGCTTGGTTCCGGGCTCAGTGTTGATCCGATGCTCACTCTCGGATCGGTCAATCCCCGGAACATCGTCCGGAGTCCAAGCGAAGATGTCCAGATTGCTTCTCAGCAAGCAGACCAGTTCTTCTTCGAAGATCGGGGCTAGATGTGCCCCGATGCGAGTAGTCTTGGTTGAGTCATCCTCAACCAAGTTGATCAGCTTGAACCCAACGGGTCCGTAGCTTGCCTCGGGTGCGGGGGCTCCTCGAGCAAATCCACCCGAGCTCTCTTGATCGGTGCCAAGGTTCTGCACGAGCTCATGTAGCACTGTCTTGCTACTTTCTGGTTCCCCTTAACAGAAATCACTCCATGAGTGGAGGGGAACTTGAGCATCATATGGTACGTAGAAGGGACCGCCTCAAACTTATTGAGGCCGGTCCGTCCAATGATAGCGTTGTAAGCCAGATCGACTTCAACAACTATGAATTCCAGGGTTTCCGATCGGTCCATGCCCGGTTCTCCTAGTGTGACTGGGAAAAGAATTTTCCCGCACGGGATAACACTTCTCTGGTCGAACGACCAGAGGGTTATATTGGCAATAGGGAGATCATGGGTCGTGGCTCCTAGCATCTCCGCCACTTCACGCTTTATCAGATTGCATGAAGCCCCGGTGTCCACCAGAATCCAATGGACCCGTCGTTCTGCGATAACTCCAGTGATGATGAGGGGATCATCACATGGATGGGTAACCCCTTCTCGATCGGTTGCGGTAAAGATGATATTGCACTCAAAGGTCGAGGACCGCTCAGCCAATTCGTACTTGACCAGCGCCACAGATTAGGAGCTTTCGGGAAACTCCTCACGAGCTGCTCTCTTTCGGTCCCTGACCGACTCGTTGATCCTTATTCCGCCGGAGATAACATAAATATCTCCGGCGACCTCTCTTTCTCTGAGCACCTCCTCATTTGGGGGAGGTTGGGTGCCCACTTCGGCACGTGGGGGAGCTGGCTGCTCCCTCCTGTCTCCTTCATTTCGCGGGCCCTGTCGCCGCGGCCCCGCCATCTCCTCTTTCGGCTCTGGCCACGGTTCTCTTGCCCGTGCTAGCATTTATAATGTTCGGGTTGGGGAGATCTTCGGTCTCCCGCCCGGTCGTTGTAGTGTCGGGGCTGACCCCGATTGTCTCTTCCCCTTGGCATGTGACAATCGTCACCCTGATGGCCCGCTCGGGGTGAGTCAGCCTGCTTGCCCCTTCGATCGTCATGATCGGGATTTTCCTTGTTCATCGCCGTTACTGTCTCTCGCAGTAGCGGGCATTTCAACGTCGGGTGATCGCGGTTGTGGTGCAACTTGCAATAGACCCGATTGTCCTCCTTCAAAGGAACGATCTTTTCAGCCACAGCCGCAACTTCCCGCGGCTGTCTCTTAGGGTAAGATACCCTACGGTCACATGCGGGATCAGAATTCCCGCCAGGCTTTCGATATCCCGCTCCCACCGCTTCATCCACCTTGATGTACTTTTGATTTTCTGAAAGAGCTTCCCCAAGGTGGATGGTGGGCTCTTCACAAGGCTGTCCGAAAGGCCACAAGGTCCCAAGACCTACTGCAAAATAACGATTTTGTATCGGGGCTCCAACTTGATACCCCGAGCAGTTCGATTGAACTTCTCCATAAAAGAACGGAGACTCATCTTCGCCGGGATATACTTCATGGCATATAGTTCCTGCCTGCTATGAGGCGGTCCTACATTTGGAGCGAACTGCTCCTAGAAATCCAGGATGAATCCGCCATACGACTGTATGGATCGGGCCGGCAAGTTTTTAAACCAGGTCCGGGCATCGCCCTGCAACCCTGCCGCGAAGATGCGGCACTTCAATGAGTCAGAGGCGTGAACGGTCCCCATCCTCAGCTCGAAATCCGAGACGTGATCCATCGGATCACCGTCGCTTCGGAACACTGGTAACCCTTCGGGGTTACGGTAGTATCGATCGGGGACTGCCGCCCAGATCTCTTCAAAAAACGGGAGCATCAAATCTCCCAACGCGGCAGAGACGCCTCCAGATTGTTAGGATGACGCCTGGGCAACATGCAGATTGTCCACCAGTCATCATCCTTGCTCCGCTGGCCCGATCAAGTAGTCCAGGATTGCACCCCAGATTAGGACCGCAATCCCTCTGCGTTCGCAGGGTTTCCAACTCCCTGGTAAGCTCATCGATGCGCCTCTGCATCTGTTCCTGGTCTGTCCCAGGAACGGGAGTTGGAGTTCTAATTGGAGGAGGCGGAGTAGATTGGTATCTCGGCCTCCTCATTGTTACCCCGCGCCTGATAATCTCCTCTTCATCGGAGCTCGGCGTGTCTGGGTCACTTTCGTACCCTCTGTTTGCTGGAACAGGGCTTGTGATAGCCGGTGGTTCTGTTCCACTCCTCTCCGACGTAACTTCCAATATAACTTTCCTAACAATAGCTTCCAAGTCCTGTAAAGAGAACGTTGAAGTTGGAATGCTGCTGGGAAACGTGTCACTATCGTTCGTCGAAGTTCCAGTCACCATGCTTTTGATTATCCTATCCCAGGTAAAGACCTCAAATGAGGATTAGATACTCGTCCCCACGGACAACACCAAACTGTTGTTGTTCGAAAACCGGGGGTGTCAACAGTCAACCGGTTCGTTGCAAGACGAACTTGGTTATAATTTATTTGATGTGTGGAGAACGATTATAAACCAAAGGTGAAAGGACACGGCGATTTTAGAGTGGAAAACCTCAAAGATGAGGAAAAAACCACTTGACTAAGGGCTAAAGGAAATGCCCTTAGTCGGTTCAATAAGCAAATTAATGATCACAAATGTCATGTTTGTTCTTTAGACAACAAAGAAGAAGAGAAGTATCGAAAATAAATCGACAGAGAGTTCTCTATGCGAAAGCTCCAAGGAAAATCGGAAGATCCTTTTTCTCACGCCCTAAGTATCCTTTTTATACTCCCACTGTGCTGTATACAGTAGGGTGTCGTTTTGTATTTGTCCTTTGCGTCTAGGTTGGCTAATGTCAGGCGGAACAGCCGCCGGGAACGGCTTCACAGAGCTGCATGGCGCTAGACTTTTCGGCGCTACTAGCCGGCTATTTCCTGGCTACTGGAGGCTCGTACGACTTCGCCGGACCACGCTTCTGACAAGGCTGTCGAGGATTGTTGTTGCATGGGAGGAGTATAGATGGCCCGAAGCAGTGCCTGTAAGATGTGGACCGATCGGTCTTGGCGCATGCGAGATGCTCGGCCCTACATATCGGNTAATTGTTAAACGAATAAATAAGTAGCTCAGAAATTGTTATTGACTAAGCAGCTTTTTTAAAAAGAGCATACGCTTCGCGGTATCGGAGCTAGGGTTTGTGCAAGTGCGTGAGCTTGATCATTCGGTAATGGGGATTTTGGTTAGCAATAGAAAGCGAGGGGATGAAGTTTCAGGTAAATTTGACAGAGAGGAAGATTGGATTTCCAAGAGACGGAGGTTCTCACTGTCTACGTTCCCGACTATTAGTCGCGATTCGTCAACCATTACAGCTTCGAGGATTTCTCAGTACCCCGATATAAAATCGGGATTTCGGAAGAGGCTTCATGCTCCTGTGCGGAATTTGAGATTCACGCCTTCCTCTGATAAGAGTAAGTTAACTGGTGTTTATTCTGTGGCGAGTCAATCTTATTGTTCTTCTCTCTCCATGAGATATGAACAGACTAAAAAAGAAGCAGTTGGGAGTTTAAGGTTTTTAGGGAAATATGTTGATAATACAATGGAGTGCCAGGAGAGTGTACCTGATGAATGTGGCTTTGGGATTATGAAACTTGAGGAAAATAATAGAATTGAAGAAAAATTAGCTGCAGATAATTCACAGGAAGATTTGGATGCGGTGGTTATCAATAAAATGGGCTCTTCTGAGTCTTCTGTTGTCATAGATGAGGTTCATTCGAATGCAAGGGAGGATGTATCCAACAATATGGAATCAAAGCAGTTGGATCGTGTGTCTGATTCCACAGTGCCAATACATAAGAAGATGCTTGAAAGGATACGGATCCAAAGTGGTAATAATATGATCCGGTTAAATTTAATGATAGACATTGCGTTTGATAAGCTTCAAATGATTCGATTGTTGCGGCCATCAAAGAAAGAAGAGGAAACTAAAAAGGTAAAACGCAAGTTTCATTCTTGTGACTTAATTTTTCAGTGCCACTCCTTTGCAATAATTTTCTCTCCCTTCTTGCAGAACCTTGTAGCCGAATATTTTAAATCTCTCACCGAAGAAGAGGAAATTGCGGTTTCTGATGCTATGTCCAATCGTAATAGGTATTTATTTTTCTTTTTGATTTGAACTGAGTTACATGTATGTGTCTTTATGTTTTCACCTTTACAGGAGAAAAGTTATAGTTGTTCATGAAAGCTCAAACATTGATATAACTGGGGAAAAATTACAATGTCTGGGAAGTGGAGCTTGGCTAAATGATGAGGTATTGTAGAATAAGATTGTTTATCGAAATTTTGAGTTAGTTCTTACTTCTTAGTGCATGAGTTTTTATCCTGCATAATACACATATTTTCCTCAAGATTTGACTCCTAGTCTATCCATTTTTCTAAATGTACTAAAGCAGCATTCAGGGAATTCATGATACGCTTTTTCTTAAATCCTTTGTTTTATTTTAGGTCATCAATTTATATCTTGAATTATTGAAAGAAAGGGAGAATAGAGAGCCTGAGAAGTTTCTGAAGTGTCATTTCTTCAACACCTTCTTTTATAAAAAGGTTTGTTATTTCCTCAATTTTGGCTAACTTCAAACTATGCTAAGTTTAATGCAGAATGAATTATATATATGACTTCTTCATTTACCAAGTACCAGCATAGAGAATATTATAACCTGGCTCTAAATATGCATATAGACATTTATGTTGGAATACAAATCTTTTAAGTTGGATATACATTTGTAAGCTGACTGCAATAGTATTTGGGAACTACAGGCTTTTTGATTGTAGAATTTGTTTTAGTTGTGAAAACTTCAGCTATTGAAGATTTATTTATCATATGTTTCAAATTTTTTTATTTGATTGTTTTTCATCTTTCATTTTGTGCTGCAATTTGGAAGTTACTATGTTTTATGGATTTTACATGCTGTTCCAGTTAATAAGTGGCAGAGATGGTTACAATTATCAATCAGTTAGAAGATGGACCACTCAAAAGAAGCTGAAATATAGTCTTTTAGATTGCAAAAAAGTAAGCCGATGATGTTATATACATATCTGCAAAATTTCCCTAATCCGCTTTTCGGTTTTCCTAGATTTTCGTACCCATTCACAAAGAAATTCATTGGTGTTTAGCTATTATTAACAAGGAAGAGGAAAAATTTCAGTATCTTGATTCACTGAGAGGACATGATTCCAAAGTTCTGAAAGTGCTGGTATGCTTGCTTTATTTTTTAAAAATCTCGTTATTGACATTAATGCGTAGATCGAATTCTAGAGTGTCATGAATTACAGCATTCGTCCATTATGTTTCTGTATAGAATTTGCACTCTTGATCACTAGAAAGTTGTTAAACTTTAAATAACAATGATAATGTAATCATAATAGAACAGGCGTTGGATATTTCTTATATGGAAGGGGAATTACTGATGCGTCTCAATATTGTATGCAGGCAAGGTACTTTGTGGATGAGGTGAAAGACAAGTGTGGACAAGTCACTGATGTAAGTTCATGGAAATATGAATTCGTAGATGACCTACCGGAACAGAAAAACGGGTAAGTGTACTAATTTTCATTGGTTAGAAATGAGAAAATGGTATCTTTGGTGTCTAATGATTCGTGATTTTTACAAATTTTGTCCTCAAAATATAATTTGCCATTTGTTGTCGCCATATTTGATCATTTTAATGAAAATACTCCCGAATGTTTCCAAAATTTGGCAAATTCAATCTTGTGTAGCAAAATTAGTGTCTAAAATCTGATAATCAATTTTGCCCACACATTAAACTTAGTGTCTAAAATTTGGGGACTAGTTTCCTTCACAAATTTTGAATTTGTATTTGACAAAATTAAGATATTTTGAAAATTAAATTTAACAAATCATAGAAACTTTAGGGATCTTAAATATATTTGAAATTTCATTATCTTTATATTTTGTCCTGCTTTTCAATGTCATCATCTGGTCCAAGTTTTGAAAATGTTACTTTTTGTTGCAATGAAATATTTATTCAATAGATTTGATTGTGGAGTGTTCATGATAAAGTATGCCGACTTCCACAGTAGAGGTATTGGGTTATGTTTTAGCCAGGTTAGTCCTTTTTGAAATATTGTCTTTATTTCTGTTTTCCCTAAATCCCACATCATATTTCTCATCTCCTTTTCAAAGGAACATATGCCATATTTTAGACGGAGGACTGCTAAAGAAATAATCAATTTGAGAGCAGAGTGACTCGAAGCATTGGCACAAGAAGATTCTCTTTGTACACAAAACTCACTTTCATAGTCTAGTGCCAAAATTCTCGTAGAGTAGAGTTTAGGAAACTTACATTTGCTAACCCTACAAGATTACAAAATTGCAAAATATGATATACATGTAAGTATAAATATGCAAGTATAACCTTTCCATCTTTAATTCAATATATGTAAAATACTTTAAATTATCAATATCGATTATCATTTATCATTTAATGATGATATTACATTTTATATTCTTATATACAATTCTTGAGTTTCAATGGTTAATTTCAAACTATTAAGGTATTATTTACCTATTTTGTGAATTTTGAGATTCAATCATATTAATGTAAAAATATTTACAACTTAACAACAAATTAGATAGTACAATACAAAAGTAAAAATAAATGATACTGATAAATTTAGATGTCATTCTTGCAATTTCATAAATTGGAGATGACATTTACTTAGTTCGTAAGTTGGACAATTTACTCCTACTAGAAATTACTTTATTCATTTTCCCACAAATTAGTAGAATTCAGGATTGAATGCTCATGATACCAAGTACTCAACAAATCAATAACAAAATGTCACAGTGATTCAACGCAGAGTGAAACATTTAGGAACACACGAACAAAAACAGCAGCACAAAAAAATAAAATCCACAACTGAAAATAATTGGAATACATAGTCACCTCTTGAGTGGCCTAGCATTTGATTTCCTTCAAACCATGAGCAAAGTATAAGAATGTCGGATCCACAGCCCCGTCTTTGTAGTATGCAAAAACAAGGCTGCTATCATCATGCATGCTCTCACCCACAAAACTGCAAAAAAGAAACATTTACAATCATGTACATACAAGTATATATTAAAGAATGATTTTTCCTTACAATTGGAGATCTTTGATCTTTGAAAGTAAGTATTTAGTAGCCCCCTCAATGGATTTCTTGAACTCGTCTTGTTTTTCGGGTTCTAGCTTCCCAGTCAAAAGCTTGATGTACTTCTTAATCCAGGAAACAAATTGTTTCTTGTCAAATGGAGGTTGTTCCTGCACAATTACAGTTAACAAGATTGTAGTAAAAGCGGTTTCGTTAATTGGTATAAAATATACCTGAAGTCTAAATGTGTCGACAATGTCAACCACTTTGACTGCTTGATCATCAACACCTTCATCATCTTCAGCCCCTTCAGCAGAAGGATTCGCACCGATGTCGACATCAACTGATCCCTTCACCACCCACTGTTTGAATAGAAATATTGGAGTATCTATAAAATTGTTATAGAAATCATACATAAAGATTTTTTATTTAATAAGTAGATTATCACCTTTCCCTCTACTTCCCACAAAGCTCCATTCGCAATTTCCTGGTACTGAAAGGAGTCTGAGAGTAGCTCATCATCTGCAGTATAGTTATTTTTCCCATTTAAAGCTACCAATTTTGTGACATAAAAGAATCCGTACTAGCCATGGAAAACCCATACAAATCACGTCTTTATTGCCCGTGAAAAACAAAAATCAAGTTCACATAATACAAATAATCAATTCAAATAAATCAGTCAATTATAAAAGCACACACAACAACCTGCGAATAGATCGACCTAAAATAAACAGAAACTGAAGGGCAACGATTTCCGAAACTTCGTTGAGAAACAATTACCTGATATAAAATCTCGATAGACCAACATGGTTGCAAACTCTCTGTTCAACAACAAAGAGCCGAGAATCCAGATACACGACGAAAGTTGCAGCCCGACGATCTTTCTGCTTTTTGGATCTGGAGGCTGCTGCGAGGTTTCTTTATATAACAAGGGCGTTGAATTTGGTAAGAAGTGAATTTCTTGGGCTTCTTTAGCTCAATGGGCTATTTTATTTAGGGTCCAGACATAAAATGTATAAATCATTACAAAAATACATACCAAAGATAGTGAAACCTTCAAATTTCATCTCATTTTAATAAAATTACTAGATAATGACATGTTATGTAACTTTATATATAATTTGATCAATTTTCGTGATTATATTTGTTTAGAAAAAAATATTATTCAAAATAGCATTATAACAAATTACAAAAGTATTAGCCTTTTGGAGTTGACATGACATGACATTGACATGCCACTATTCGGTGATGCAACTTTTTGGTCCTATACTAATACCAGCATCTCCACTAAAAGAAAATGACAATTAAATTTTATAATTTATTTTTCCTATTTGTATTTCTTTTTAATGTCCGTTTCTCTGGTACATATTCCAAAGCAAAACAAAACAAAAAATATATAAAAATGAACACATCGGATCGGGTCGGGTAATGTAGCCACTACTGAGCCGTACTTCTGATTTCTGAATCGGGACTGGGAATATGGTATGCACTATGAAGATGAACTACTAGGTAAAACGAAAGTATTAAGAATTGATTTCTTCACTCTCCGTCGCCGCCTCCGAAGATAACGACTTTGATGAAGAGAAGAAGCAGTACGACGATGACAAAAAGTCCGATTCCCATGGGCGATCCGGTGCCGCGGTGGATAGAGTTAGGCTCGCCAGTGAATACCGCGGCGATCAAGGATCCGCGATCGGAGGATAGGAAGTGGATGGTGAGTAGAAGGAGTGTAGGGAGTAGGAGAAGCCCTATGGGGGTGAAGAGTTCCGGTACGGATCCAGTGATAGCCTCGCTCTGGCCTCCAAGTAGAAACGGAACCACCACCGCTACCAGCACCACTGCCGTTAGTATGACGGCATGCGGAGGTCTGGCGCCGCGGTCCCGGTCTTCTATCATTTCTCTCCACTTTTTCTGAATTGGAAAATCGAAGTTTTCCGTCAAGTGTAATATAAGAGCCGATTTTGGCCTTATTAATAGTTTTGGGCCATTTTAGGTTAGCCCAACGGGCCGGTACATCTGGTCCATTAGCCTTAAAAGAAATTCACAGTACTCTGTTGCATGGTTGTAAAAACCGGTTCGAACCATGCGATCTGACCGACCCTATCGAGAATAGGTCACATTTTCAGTTCGATTCAAATCGATTAACAATGTATTTTAAAAATCGGTTTTATTACGTAAAAAGTTGGTCGAACTAGTTTTTTTGCTAAAAACCGATTAGAAAACTGGTTTGTATTTTAAAGTAAGTTACAGATGAATTGTTTGGCACTATGAACTCTACATTTCTACATCAGTTCTTCTCTGTGAACTTACGACTGCCCAGGAAAAGAAACAATTCATATTATATTCTTAGTATTAGTTTTGTGTCTATCAAGATAACGATTTTGATATATCTAATTGTTTGTTATTGTGAATTTTTACAAGGTACATAAAAATTTAATTCAATTTTTGTTCGTTCATTTCTTTGTTTAATAACAATTTTTGTTCTAGATCTAAAATCTTTATTGAGAGAATATGGTTTAGATTAGTATTGTGATATATGTTTCTTCTTTTAACTTTTACTAATATATATTCGGTGTCATAGTAGTACTATGTATAGAGCTAGGATTTAGACGAACTATGAGGAAGAATTATGAAGATCGACACTCAAATTAAGTTGGATGAATTTTTCTTATTTTACTTCATATTATTATTGATACATAAAACTCTATTTCTTTAATTGCAAAAACAAGTATAAACTTTTGTTTCTATTAATATTTTTTTTCATATTATCTAATTACACATTTTAAAAATTTATTTAAAGTTTATGTAAAGAAAGTATATTTTGAAATATATATATTTTTTATTTTTCTATAAACCGGTTCAAAACAATCCGAACATCCGATCGATAGAAAGTATTTTTGGTCCATCGGTTTTTAAAACCATGTTTTGCTGTGTCTTATGGTTTCTTTGATCTCCTTCAACTAATGTTCGGTGTACCCCTTGTTTCATAAATAGTACTAATGATCGGTATACCAATATATCTCCATTGAAGAAATGGCCTTGTTGATTCCATTACTTAACCCCATGAACATGTCTTAGTGATGAAAGTATGTATTCTAGCTGGACTCATTATTACACAACACCCCCATTGATCTACCTACAATTTATCGAGACTTAGGAGTCTGGTATGCTTGAGAGTATAGATCGTCACTATCCTTTTTATAAGCAATAACAAGTGACTCCTCGTTGGATATAGATACACAAGATTAGAATACAAAGGATGGCAAACATTTAAGGATCCGATGGTTGGGATTGAACAAGGGGTTCATCTGGGCTGCCGCTCGCCGGAGCTGGAAATCTGCTGTACCAAGCATATAGGACTAACTGGATTACTCCCAGAAACAACCCTATGCCATTTGGGATCTGCAAACCAGCACAATTTTTCTCAATATGATCTAGGGTCAGTTGTAATAAGATGGTAACTTACCAAAATGAATGGATCATGTACTAAGAGGCCGTAAGTACTCCAACTTGTACCCACCAGGAAGTAGAAGAATGTAAGCCAGAATGACATGAATTCAACACTCTTTGTTGTCACTACTGTTTTCTGAACATGTTAAACCAGATTTGATGAGAAACACAAGGGATTTTTGGAATGTTTATGTTAACTTGCTAAGCGAGAAGAAGTTACTATGGCGGCCAAAGGTGAAGCAAAGGAAACAATTGTGACGCAGTCGCAGATGAGACCGATGGTGCTGACTTGTGTCCTTTTAGCCATTGTTAATCTCGTCCCCAAAATGGCCGAAACCAGAATACCTACGTTCACAAGCGCCAGAATCGCCGCGGTCGGTACCTGGAACCACCGCCGCTAAATTCAATTCACTGGAAGCAAAAGAAACTAACGAAAATCCCCAATTGGGAAACCCAATTTCACCTTGATTTTTGAAGGGGCAAAAGTAAGGAAGATTGAGAGATATATGACCATCATTACAGATCCAAAGCCATTGATGGTGACGAGAAGCAAATCAGGCTTGATGGAGCCGTAGTAAGTCCAAAGGGAAGCATTTAAGAGTAAAACTATGTAGGGGATGCTCTCGAACTCTTCCGTGGACCTGTTCTTTGCGATCCTCCAAAAGGTGGAGCTATCAAAACCACAGAATCAGTAATCCGTCAGTTAAAGGAGTGTTGGTGGAGGAGGAAACTTACAGTGGAGCGAGGAAGAGCAGAGCCGCCACGATGTTGCCTGAAAATGAAACGGAAATGAAGAATGGAAAAGGCATCAAAGATTCGGTTTTATGAGAACCCACTTACCCAATACTCCGATGATGACACTGATCTCCATCGCCGCAACAGAGGGACTGGGAAAGCTTGGGTTAGCACTTAGCACCGAAGGTAATTAACTGTAAAAAATCAATACGATTTGTGGGGGCAACTAACTGATGACTAATTCAAGAAAAGATAAATACATTAATAAACTGAGACACTTGGTTTGACTGATGTTATGTGAAATTTTACTGGGTTTTTTTTGGAGTACTCTTATCATAATCCTTTAAATTATCAAATGTTATTGAATTTTAAAAGATGAATTGTATAGCATGACAAGTTTTACAGAATAATTTTAAAGTAATAATAAATTCCTAATCAACAACATCGGTTAATAATGTTTTAAAATATAAATTTCAAATTTGTGTATTTTATTCAAAAATTAATTAATTTTGAGTATTTATTACTTGAATTGTATTTTGTCATACATTTTAATAATTTTTTTTTTATATAATTTTGAAAATTCATATTTAGGTTAATAATATTTTAAAATACAAATTTCAAATTTGTGCATTTAATTCAAAAATTAGTTAATGTTTGAGTATTGATTACTTGAATTATTTTTTGTTATACATTTTAATAAATATTTATTTTATTTATATAATTTCGAAAATTCATATTATTTTGGTATTATACCATCCATAGATTCTATTGAGTACGATTATGACTCAAATTCTGATGTGGAACTCATACCAAATGACTATTCAACGTCAGAGTATGATGATGGTGATGCTGAAATTGATGAGGAAGTACAAGTGGTCGGGAATGTGAGTGCTAGTACGCGTGTCAAAGGGATCAGTCGCGTGGACGTTGGGTCTTCGTCACGGGAATCGCATCATTGGGATTTCCCACAAACTGGAGTCCAACCTATTGTATCGGATCCCTATGAATGACCACCAAATAATATGTACGAAACTAGATTGTTTGGTGGTGCAAAACATCACCAACATTGGTCATCGAGTCAATCTCATATTCCACCTTCGTTGGGTGTTTCTTTTTTTACGACGGATGAGGAACCAATATGGGCGGACTCTTATGACATACTATCGATGCATGTTTATTACGATCCCGACACTCTCGCTCTCGTTGTTGGTTTTTGTTTCATGATTAAAGGTGAACTCAATGATGATGTACAGACTACGATATTCTTAGTCGTCGTACAGACTACGATGTTTGTTGTACACCGGAGTAGCCATACAGACTACAATGTTCGTTGCCGTTCAGCTCCAGATCATGTCATTGGAGAGTCCGTGTTGGTATCGGTCTCATGATCGTGAATGGACAATAACTTCGTTCATTAACAACCACATTTGTATTGATAGAAAACGGATAAAACATTGTCACATAAACATGACAAAAGATTTGATTGCAAGACAACTCGTTGAAGCGGTATCAACAACCCAAAATTCAAGCCGACTGATACTCAAGCAAACATGAATGCGTAGTGGGGCTTCCATATACCCTATCTGAAAACCTAGTCAAGTGTCAGAAGGGCTATTGAGAAAGTGTATGGTTCATGAGATTCACCGACCATGAATCTTCTATGTTACTTACACGAAGTTCGAGCGCAGAACCCCGATACAATCATTGAGTGGCGCCATATCTTTAACGGAAACGGGCAACAACTTTTGCATTTTGTATTTTGGTCTTTCGATCCATGTATCGATGGTTTCTAGTACTGCCGTCCTATTATATATATTGACGGGACACACTTATAAATTAGATACAACTACAAACTACTAATAGTTGTGACAATGGATGGAATGAGACATGTATGGTCACTTGCATTTGGGATTGTCGATGAAGAGAGTGGTGATGAGTTGGTTCTTGGAATTAGTTCAAGTGCATATCATATGACGGAGCCAAGACATTTGTTTGCTAACTGATTGGGGGTCTGGATTCCAAGCGGCAATACAACGCATTCGAGGATTTCAACCGTCTTTGTGTTTCATCGATTCTGCCTCCAATATGTTCGTAGCAATATGCTCTAGAAATTTAAAGGCAGAGATCTCGAAGCAATGTGTTGGGTATCACGTAGTGCGTACTCCATCATCGAGTTCGACAGGATGATGGAGACAATTAAAATGCATAACGTCGGTGCGTTCAATTATGTGAATGCGATTCCAAAGAAAAAATGGACACTTGCTCATGACGGAGGAAAATATTATTCTAATCGTTGTTTACAACATTGTTTAATTAGTATTTCTTCATTTGAGTGTTAATTTTTCTTATAGATACGACATGATGACAACAAATGTTTCGGAGTGCATCAATGTAGTATTCAAAGATGTTGGCAATCTCTAGTGACATGTACTTAAATTTAACAAATGTCCAACATTTGTTGTAGTGTTATTCTAATTTTATTTTTCAACTATTTTAGGTAATTTTTGAAAAATACAAATCGTATATCGAGAGGTATGCCAATTGATGAGAACTTTAGGACCGGGTACCTTGTGATGGGTAAGACCCATTAACTATTAGGCTAATTCAAATGGTGGAAACGAATTCTTGCAACTCATTTGTACACTTAAGGAAAGCAGCCCGATGTTTAACGAGAGGACCGAAGATAACCTTAGGCGAAATAAAGCGTTTTCTGGTAACTGCTCCTTGGTTCGGTCCGAACGGTTACATACTCACGTTTTCCACGCTTCGGGCCTCCACACGTTTACCACGCCTCGGGCCCGATCACGCAGACCACGCCTCTGTCCCAACCTCGTTTTACATCCCGCGATAACAACCTCTAACAAACCTGTCAGAGGCGGTTACGGAGCGTGATTTACACACGCCGCTAACTCTATAAATACAGGGCGTGACGACGGAAATAGTAGGACCTTTTGGACGCGTAAGAACAGGCCGTTACCCTGCCGGAATTCTTACTGCTTTCTTTTCCTTGTCATTTTCATTAAGCCTCTGTTGTATTCAATATGAATTATTTGATTAGTGAACAGGCTAAGAGTCTAATCTACTCTTAGTCAAGTGGTTTTCACCCCAATTCTTGGGGTTTCCACTATACATCGCCGTGTCATCATTTATTTCCAGTTTTTAATCGTCTTCCACAACAAAAATAAATCATAACCGAGTTCGTTTGCTGAACGAACCGGACGACTGTTGGTACCCCCTAAAAAGGGACCATAACAGTTTGGCGCCGTTCGTGGGGACGATTCTCTAATCCCATTTGAGTTTTCTACCAGGGATAGGATAATCAAAGGCATGGCTACTGGAACTCCGACAAATGATAGTGACGTACTTCCCGACAGTCTCCCAGCACCAACATTCACTTTACAGGATCTGGAAGTTGTCGTCAGAAAGGTGATACTGGAAATTACGTCGGAGAGAAGTGGAACAGAACCACCGGCTGTTTCAAGCCCTGTTCCCAAAAGCAGAGGATATGAAAGTTCCTGACGAGCGCAGTACTGACGATGAAGAAATCGTCAGGCGTGGTGTAACAACGAGGAGGCCTAAATATCGATCTACTCCTCCCCCTCCGGCCAGAGCTCTAACTCCCGCTCCTGGAAATGATCAGGAGTAGATGCAGCGACGAATTGATGAGCTCACCAGGGAGTTGGAGAGCATGCGCGCGTTGAAGGATTGCGAACCTAAGCTGGGACGCAATCCTGGCTTATTCAATAGGGCCATGGAGGCCCCAATCAGGCGAAATAAGGATGATGACTGGTGGCATAACTTGCATGCGGTCCAGACATCGTCCCATCAATCTGAAGGCGTATCATCCGCCTTGGGGGATTTGATACTTCCCTTTTCTGAAGAGATCTGGGCAGCAGTCCTAGATCGGCGTTATCGCAACCCCGAGGGGTTGCCGACATTTCGTGGTGATGGTGATCCAATCGATCACGTTGCCGATTTTGAATTACGCATGGGAACGGTTCGGGCCTCGGATTCACTAAAGTGCCGCATCTTCGCGGCAAGATTACAAGGCGACGCCCGAACGTGGTTCAAAAATTTGACGGCCCGATCCATACAGTCATATGGCGGATTTATTTTGGCCTTCTCGGAGCAATTTGCTCCAAATGTAGGAACGCCCCGAAGCAGGCAGGAATTATATCAACTGAAATATATCCCGGCAAAGATGAGTCTTCGGTCCTTCATGGAGAAATTCAATAGGACCGCCCCGGGTATCAAGCTCGAGCTCCGGGATAAGATTGATATTCTACAGCAGGTCCTGGGAGCGTGCGGCCTTCCGGCCAGCTTGGTAAAGAACCCACCATCTACCTTGGGAAAACTTCTCCAGAAAATCAACAAGTATATTAAGGTGGATGAAGCGCTGGGGCTTGGTTATCGGAAACCTAGCGGGAGTTCTGAGCCCGTAGGTGATTATAGGGTTTCCTACCCTAAGAAGCAGTCGCGAGAAGTAGCGGCTGTAAGCGAAAAAGACGTCCCCCCGAAGCAGGAGGACAATCAGGTGTATTGCGAGATCCATCATAATCGCGATCACCCGACCCTGAAGTGCCCGCTGTTGAAAGAGACAGTAGCGGCAATGAATAAAGAAAAGTCCGACCGGAATGGTCAGAAGGGCAAGCGAGCAAAGTCCCCCCGAAAGGGACACCAAGGTGACGATCGTCACATGCCGCGGGGAAGAGATAATCGAGGGCAACCCCGAAACTATAACGATCGGACGGAGGACCGAAGGTCTCCTCCGCCAGAACAAGAAAGCGGCCAACACGGTCGTGAGAACCGTGGTTAGGGCCGAAGAATAAGATGTCGGGGCCGTGGCGGCAGAGCCCCGCACAACGAGGGTGGAAGACAGGAGCAGGCCGCTCCTCCACCTCCGGAAACTGGTGCCCAACCTCCTCAAAATGAGGCAGCACCCAGAGAAGTAACCATAGATATTTATGTTATCTCCGGTGGTTTGAGAATAAATGAATCGGTCAGGGACCGAAAGAGAATTGCGCGCGGAGACTCCGCTGAGAGCTCCGAGTCTGCGGCATTGGTGAAATATGATCCAGTGGAACGGTCTTCCTCCTTCAGAGAGGACATTACTTTCACCCTGGCTGATCGGGAAGGGATCATCGATCCATGCGACGACCCCCTTACCATCACTGGGGTCATCGGGAATCGTCGTGTCCACAGAATCTTAGTAGACACTGGGCTTCGTGCAATCTAATGAAGCGCGAGGTTGCCGAAATGTTGGGAGCTGATGCTCACGATCTCCCGATTGCTAACATAACTCTTTGGTCGTTCGACCAAAGGAGCGTTATTCCATGCGGGATGATGTTATTCCCAGTTACCCTTGGAGAGCCATCCAAGGACCGGTCGGAGGACCTGGAATTCATTATCGTTGAAGTCGACTTGGCTTACAACGCTATTATCGGACGGACCGGCCTTAGTAAGTTCGAGGCGGTCCCATCTACTTATCACATAATGCTCAAATTCCCCTCCATTCATGGAGTTATTTATGTTAAGGGGGATCAGAAAGTAGCTAGGCAATGCTACATGAGCTCGTGCCGAACTTTGGCACCGATTAAAAGGGCCCGGGTGGATCTGCTGGAAGAGCTGCCACACCCGAGGCAAGCAATGGAACCCGTAGGGTTCAAGTTGATTAACCTGGATGAGGATGACTCAACCAAGACAACTCGCATCGGGGCACATCTAGCCCATGACTTTGAAAAAGAACTGATCCACTTGCTGAGAAGCCACATGTATATATTCGCATGGACCCCGGACGATGTTCCTGGGATTGACAGATCTGATAGTGAACATCGGATCAACACCGAACCGCAGTAGTTTATTCACCTCAGCCCGGATAATCTCAAATTTCTCGGGAGAATAGCGTCTCCTTTTCTGCCTAACAGGCTTCGTTCCAGGTACGAACTCAGTTCTGATTTGTTGGTACTCCAGAACCGACTGTTGGTACTCCCAAGCAGAGTACGAATGTTCTCAGACTCGAAGTTAGTAGTAGAACAGTTCGCATGGAGATTTGAAACTCATGATCCGATGATGAGGTTATATTGCGCCAAAGATCTGGAACTATACAAAAAGTTCAGTGAGTTCTCTCTTGACCATGTGCCACGGGAGCAAAATAAGGTTGCCGACGCACTCGCCAGATTGGCCTCAGGCATACCTGACATAGAGCCAAACACTATTTCGGTCCATATTCAGGACCGACCTTCGGTCGAGATTCCAGTGACCCAACAGTCTATTGAAGAGATCGGGGTTCTATGCCATGAACTCCAGCGCTTGAATATTAACGCTACTGAATCTTCGGGAGAACCCAATTGGATGGACTCCTTTATTAAATACCTCTCAAACGGCTATCTCCCTGAAGATAAGTCTGAAGCCAGGAAAATAGAGGTCCGGGNTTTGAGGGCCCGCTTCTGCGCTGTTTATCTCCTATGAGGCTGAAGCCGTCATGATTTATGTTCATGAAGGGATATGCGGCATTCATTCAGGGACTCGATCTTTATACCATCGCATCATTAGAGCTGAATATTTTTGGCCAACATTGCTTGCTGATGCCAAGCAATACACTAAGCGTTGTGCCATATGTCAATACCATGCTCCACTCCCGCAATTGCCTGGGGCTCACTTATCGATTACCCCATTGTCTTGTCCGTTTGACAGATTGGGGATCGACATCCTCGGACCTTTCCCCGGTCAATAGGGCAAAGAAAATTTTGTATTGTAGCGGTGGAGTATTACTCGAAATGGATTGAAGCAGAAGCAGTAGTCATCATCTCAGAAAAAGTAGTCAAACACTTTATATGGCGAAATATTGTGAGCCGCTTCGAGATTCCCCGAGCGCTCGTATCTGATAATGAGACTCAGTTCCGCAGAAAGAGCATACGTGATCTATGCACCAAGTTCGGCATCATCCAACATTTCTCATCAGTAGCCCACCCCCAAACTAATGGACTTACGGAGGTATCTAATAAGGTCATCCTGAAAGGATTGAAGACCAAGTTAGAAGATTTTGGAGACAAATTGTAATGACCCGCCTTTCCGCTTGCACGATATTGTCCGCTTTGGACTAGGCTGACCCTAATGACACCCACCTAGTCCTCACGGTTTTACTTTTTCCCTAGCACCCACACTTCCTAGTGGGTCACCCATCTCTGATTTGCTCCAGGGTGAGCACGCTTAACTTTTCAGTTCTAACGTTCCGCTTGCCACTTTGCTAGGGATAAGACCTCGTGCAATGGGAGACAAATCATTATACTTAACATACGATCGTTCCCCGTCTATAGCCGATATAGGGATTTGCCTAAGGTGACCTGTCTCTCGCACCCCTTAGGGGACCTCACATTCACCCCTCCTTATGGACTCAGCATCCTCGCTGAGGTTTGCCCCAACACATCGACTATAACCAGGGTCCTGCTCTGATACCAAATGTAACGACCCGCCTTTCCGCTTGCACGATATTGTCCGCTTTGGACTAGACTGACCCTAATGACACCCACCTAGTCATCACAGTTTTACTTTTTCCCTAGCACCCACACTTCTCAGTGGGTCACCCATCCCTGAATTGCTCCAGGGTGAGCACGCTTAACTTTTCAGTTCTAACGTTCCGCTTGCCACTTTGCTAGGGAAAAGGTCTCGTGCAATGGGAGACGAATCATTATACTTAACATACGATCGTTCCCAGTCTATAGCCGATGTAGGGATTCGCCTAAGGTAACCTCTCTCTCGCACCCCCTAGAGGACCTCACACAAATGACTAGAACACATCTATGAGGTTCTATGGGCATACCGAACTACACATCGCTCAACAACCCATGAATCACATTTCTCATTGGTGTACGGGACCGAAGCTGTTAGCCCGGTGGAGGTTGCCATCCGATCACCTCGAATATCCCAATATGATGAACATATGAATGGTGAAAGGAGATTATTGGACCTCGAGATGATCGAAGAAAAGAGAGATGCAATTTATGCACGGATGCGTGCTTATCAGCGAACTATGGAACGTGCCCATAACAAGCGAGTCCTCCCAAAAGAATTCTTTGAAGGTGATCTCGTCCTCAGAAGCATTAAAGTGCAGAGGAACATTGGAAAGCTAGACAGAAATTGGGAGGGACAGTATCGAATATCAAAGAAATTGGAATCAGGTGCGTATAAACTTGAAACATTGGATGGTATAGAGGTCCCCCGAACTTGGAATGTCATGAATTTAAGGCGATATTTCTTGTGAATCTTCGATTAATGTGTTTGACTCAATAAAATACATTCCCTTAAACGTAAGTAGAAAACAAATAAGTACAATACAAACTATTTCTAATGGAATGATGGACCGATCTTGAAGTTGGGTGACTTATGACGAATCTGGACTGGTGACCGAAGCTTCTTGTCCGCAAGGCTCCCAAGTTGTAGTGACCGCTCTGACGAGTCAGATGCTCCTGCACTTGCCCAACCCCATGGATGAGTTGTGATTCTCCCAGAACTCATTACGAACTAAAACACTCCCTTCAACGGCATTCAGTATTTAGGAATGACCCTTTGTACCTATGAAATCTGCTACGATAAAAGGAATGGTAGTCAGCATATCGAAACATAAGATCGGTCCTAATATAAGACGTATTATGAGCAAAGCTTAGCCAACAAAACCTAAGGAACTTTTTTAGAACCAAGGTTCGGCCGAAGCTCATAAAAACTCATATTAAACGTAGACTACGCCTATCCAATCAAGTATTGACTCCAATGACGGAATAAGAGTGACCCACACACAATGTAAAACGACCGATCCAATCAAAATTGATACGAATAAACCAAACATAATGTCTGGGACCGATGGTTAACACCCTGTAAGCGTCCCCGATCTTACTTAGAAGTTGGTTATATTACTTCGTTCGGGCAATTAAAAGGATAAGAATTGTAGGAAAAGAGCTATATTGAAAATAAGAAGTAAGGCATATACAGAGTATAAATGAAATCTAGCTAATATGCCCCTCTTCTTTATCTTCAATCTCCGGCTCCTGCGGTTCGGTCCGGGCCGCGAGCTGCTTCAGTTCTTCTTCCTGATCGGCCACCTTTTGGTTGACCGCTCTCTCTATCTCTTCAAAGAGATAGAAGAAAGAGTCTTCTTCCAGAACAGACTCTTCCAAAGTTGGAATAACCTGAAACTTGCCATCTTTTTCAAGTGGCTCGATCGTCTTCCATCGCTCGTCCGAAGGGGAAAGCCCGAACTGCTGAATAACTTGCTCTCGTATGTTATCCAAATACTTAGCAGTATAACAAAGCGAATAACAAAGGGGACCGAGCGAAACCCAGAACTGCTTCCCGGACTGAACCCTAGATCGAAGTGCAGGCCATTGTCAACTCCTCTTCCAAGGCCGTCTTGTCTCCTTGGGCCCGAAGGAGAAGTTCGTTCAGTTTGTTCCTCTTCTCCTGGGTCCGACCTTGGACTTCGTTGATTTCATCCTCTTTGGCCCGCAGCTTGGCCTCCAGGTCGGCAATTCGCCCCTGAGCTGTTTGTCCTGTCTTCTCCAGCTCAGAGATTTTATCTACTAAGAACGAAACCTCCGTCCCAGCCCTTAGCAGCTCATTGTCCAGTCGGTCCCGGTCCTCCCGTACAGCGACCAACTCACTATGTTTGATCTCAACTTGCCTTTTTGCAAGGTCAAGTTGATCTTGAATTTTCTGGGATACAACGCTATCACCCTGGTTCTTCTCCACGGTGATAGCAGTTGTGAAGGCTTTTCTCAACATCTGCATAAGATAACACATTTTAAAAGATGAAACTTCGGGCCTTCATGTTAAGTAAAGTTACCTTAGTGGTGAGGTCAAGGAAACCTTCCATAATGTCTTCTCCAGACATGTTCGCTTGGACGTTCTCTGGGTTCTACTCTCCGTAAAGGCGAAAGTCCTTTAAAAAAGTACTCCTCCAAGAGGTTAATTTCCTCCCCTTGCTGAACCTGTCCAATAGGCCCAAAGCAACTCCCCAGTCGGAGTTAGTCTTAGGGCTCGATGCAGGCTCCTTCAAAACGATCCCCTTAGTAGGGACCGGAGCGCTATCCCCCATTTTTAGCCTTTTCAGTTCCTTCGGGGCTTCCGCTTCGATCGCCCTTTTCCCTTTTCCTAAGGGGATCGGCGGCAGGGAGACGTTCACCTTAAGCTGAGGACCGGGGAGAACCTTCTCCACGGCAACGGCTCCCTGCAGCAATAAAGCAATAGTTTTAGTACTAATAAAGGAGACATTTCCTATTTGATAGAGACTGGATAAGCTCAAAGAACGAATCGGAGCCTTTATCACCTCCTCTACCACTCCAAATACCCGAAACGCAGGCCCTTCTCCGGTTGAAGGCTGCCCTGTGCAGCGAAGGGTCAATGTGCCCGCGCTGGTAGTTTGGATCGGGGGGTCCCCGGACCCCGAAGGGACTAGCGTACCCCCCGTTGCTGATTCATTCCCCTCAGCGCTGCCCGATGCTTCGCGTTGTCCTTCAGAAGGACGGACCGAAGCAGCTGCCATGCGTTTGAAGCGAGAGCTTGGCATTGTCTTAGTCGAATCTGCAAAACAAATACATAAGGATCAGGAAAGGATAAAGTAAAAACATTACTTCATACCCGTTCATTCTGATGAATCTGAGCTAGAAAACATCCCCTTCGAGGCTGGGGCTCCGGCCCCTACCCGCAACACCTATTTCTATTAATCTTTTCTCCCGAAGAAGATCTATTCGCTTAAGGCGTAATTCGGGAGGGGGGAACATCGCAAGCGTATTTGCGGTGTCCGGACGGGAAGGGTTGAACCTACTTCGGTCCAACTGACCTATGCGTGGGTGAGTTATGCGCGGCCATACTTTCAACATATCCACTTTTCTGACTGTTATCCACACATAACAGGCCTGCCATGAATGGAGAGACTCTTCTTTATCCACAATAGCGCACTCTTTAGTGCGCATCGCTATATAATACAATTTGCGGCAGCCTAACAGACCTTTCCCCTTTCGGGATCCTACCAAGTACAGGTTAAAGAAATGTTCTAAGGTCGGGGCCCGATTCTGTTGGTGACAATAAAAAATGAACGCTACTATATACATATAACTGCCCGGGAATAACGCAAAAGTGGGGTAGTGGATCTCTTTAAGCACGGCCCCTAAAAAGGGATGTAGTGAAAAACGAAGCTCGCACTTTAAAGAGGCGTAACTAACCAGAATAGCAGATGCCGGCACATTCATTTCAGCCGGAAGGAAACAGGGAATATCTTCCCGTCCCTTCCAGATAGAATAATGTGCCGGAATCGAAAATCTAAACCTAAACTCCTCAATATCCAACTCAGACATGGAAGGGTATCGCATTTTGTGAGGAGCCATAAATGTATACCTCAAGGAAAGTGGATTGAAAGGGGTTGAACGTGAAATCAATTGAGAGCACAGAGGGCTTGCTGCAGTTTTTCATTCGCGATAATGACGATGAGGAGAAACAGTGCTCAAAATCCCGATTTAAATATTAATCTCCCAGCCAATGGTGAGCCGCCACGTAATACTGCCCAAGACAGTGACAGTACAAAGCGCACTCATCACGCCTCTTGAACTATCGAATGTGAAGAGGCGCAGATCGGGATATTAATATTTAAAGAATAACAAAGATAAAACTGTAACTTAAATATACGTTATTAAATTTTAAACGCAATTATTTCCTACACTAAGAGAAAGATCGGTTCCCTGGACGCTCACTACCTACAGGTACGGTCCCATGTTCTCATGAATGTGCAGACATCATGTGATCGGCCTTGTATCACCTCTACGATGACAATCAAGCCCGAGGGGCTAGTGATGAGAACTTTAGGACCGTGTACTTTGTGATGGGTAGGGCCCATTAACTATTGGGCTAATTCAAATGGTGGAAACGAATTCTTGCAGCCCATTTGTACACTTAAGGAAAAGCGGCCCGATGTTTAACGAGAGGACCGAAGATAACCTTAGGCGAAATAAAGCGTTTTNTTATTTTTAAAGGGTCAATGGAAAATTAATATATGTAACTTTGCAGGAGGAACATTTGCTTTGTATTCTAAAATTTGCAGATATGCAAATGTTAGTTTTGTACCAAATCATCAACCAGAGGATATAGCCTTATCAAATTATCGACTCGAAGTGCCGTCTTCTCGACTTGGGCGATCTCTTAATATACGACAGAAGCTCGAGTCGAGTAGCTTCGCAAAATGTATCCTTTTCCTTTGTGCAATACTAGGAACTTCTATGGTGATCGGAGATGGTATTCTCACGCCTTGTATCTCGGGTAAACATACTCATTCAGAAAATTGCATTAATGATTTCTCAACTTACGATATGTGTAAATGATATATCACAACTTACGAAATTGCACGAATGACACCCAAAATTATGTGTATTATTTGTTTCTAACTCTTGCATTGTAGCGGATTGTTTGCAGTCAACGCAGAAGTTTCAAACTTTAAAAGTCAAATTTGCATTTTTTTCTCGAACTTCATATGCCTGATTTGTGATTTTGAGAGTTAATTAAGCAAAATTTCGGAGATTTGAATGGCAAAATATTATGATTTTGAAAGATGAAACATTAAAATATTATCATTTTAAATGTTAGAGTGTCATTAAAACTTTAGGATGAGTGGTAAATAAAATTATTAACTTTATGTATCGACTTTACATTTAATTGAAATTTGAGGATTTTTAGTTGGGGTTTCTTGCAGTTCTTTCTGCTGTTGAAGGAATCAAGGGACTTCACGGCGGTAACTACGAACACGTCGTGTAAGATAACTGTAATTGGATCTTAAAACATGTTTCTTTTTATTTGCAGAATCTACAGTGTATATCTCAGTAGTCATATTGATCCTTCTATTCTCAGTACAACGTTTCGGGACAGACAAAGTTGGATATACTTTTGCTCCAGCAATTAGTTTGTGGTTTATATTTATCGGAGGAATCGGTTTGTACAATTTGTTCAAGTACGATGTAACGGTTTTACGTGCCTTTAATCCGAAATGGATGTTTGAGTACTTGAAGAGAAATGGCAAACAAGGATGGGTGTCTTTAGGTGGTGTTATTCTTTGCATTACAGGTTAGTTTTTTTATTACAAGTTTCTCTTTTTATTACTTACTACAATTTGTGTTCGAACAGAACTAGTGATATGCAAAGAGTGGGTCAGATACGAAACTCGACAAATTCGAATATAATTAGTTGGGGTTTGGGTCTTCAAAATTGGGCATGGGTTCATATATGAGTTTATTATTTTAAAATTGATATTTGTTTAGTCGGGTTTATTCATAACCGATCGGAGATCTTATTCATCAAAGAAAATTATACATTTTCTCTTCTAAAATCATTTATTATCATATTATTCTACTTACTCTTGCCAAGATGCATGATTTTTTAACATCACGATTCATCTAATACGATTCATCTTATATAAGATTTTCAGAACCCGTTTAAAAACCGTACTCAATGAAGATCCGATGGATCCAAACCCATAGATTCTTACTTTGGTCCGGGTTGGGTTTGGGTCATGTGTATTTATGATTAGTAGGGTTGTGGTTTTGACCACAACCGAACCATGCACATCCCTAACGGATATATGTTATACAATACGACAACATAATTGTAATTCGTGTGACAAATGTTTGTCGTGCAGGAACTGAAGCAATGTTTGCCGATCTTGGTCATTTCAATGTTCGTGCTGTACAAATAAGTTTCTCGACAATGGTATTTCCCGCGATATCGCTCGCTTACATCGGACAAGCTGCGTATCTAACCAAGTTTCCGGACAATGTCGGAAACACATTTTACGCCTCAGTTCCTAGTAAGTTTACTCTCATATCTGATATTTGATATAATAAAATTATACTTTTTATAATTTTTTTACTTAAATCGTGTCTCATTCGAGTTTACGCAGACCCGATTTACTGGCCGACATTCGTTATTGCCGTTATTGCTTCGATTATAGCTAGCCAAGCAATGATTTCAGGCACATTCTCTATAATCTCACAATCCCTTCAACTTGGATGTTTCCCTAGAGTTAAAGTTATTCACACATCAACAAAACATCAAGGCCAAGTTTACATCCCTGAGATCAACTACTTTCTCATGATTGCTTGTGTTGCAGTCACTTTAGGCTTCAAAAACACATCGAATATTGGCAATGCTTACGGTAAGAAAGATGACATTTTCTCGTTATTTTTCCACTTCTTCTAAAGATTTGGGTGATACGCAAGTTTGGTCCCTAAAATTTTATGATTGTGATAATTGTGATTCCTAAAATATGAAGATGACATAACTGATCATCATACTTTGCAGTTTTTAACAAAATTAGACCCTAAAGTTTAGTTTGTATGACATAATTAGTCTTCAAAGTTAAGTTACATTTTGGGGACCGATTTTGCTGCTTTGGGGATTGATTGATCAAATGTTATAAATTTGGAAGATTAAATTATCAATACCTTAAAGTGTGATGAGAAAAAGTATGTTTTTACAAATTATTGGACCAAATTTGTCAAAAATACGAAGGTTTGGGGGATGAAAACTTCATTTTCTAATCAAATTTATATCAATTTTTGTAGGACTTGCTGTTGTTGCTGTGATGCTTATAACAACATCACTTGTTACATTAATAATGCTTATGATATGGAAGACAAATATATGGTTAATCGTATTGTTCTTCGGAGTTTTCATTTCCGTAGAACTCTTATACTTCTCTTCGGTTCTATTCAAATTCGTCCAAGGAGGCTATCTTCCTTTAGCATTTTCCTTTGTTCTTATGATGATAATGGGAATTTGGCAATACACACACACTCAAAGATACTTATATGAGCTCACTCATAAGGTTTCAAATGACTATATAAAGGAGTTAGCTAATGATGATAACATTCATAGGCTCCCCGGAATCGGACTTCTTTACTCGGAACTCGTTCAAGGGATACCTCCGATTTTCCTACATTTGATTCAAAATCTTCCCTCGGTTCACTCTGTGTTCGTTATGGTTGCTATTAAGTCGATTCCCATTAATAAAGTGATACCTGAGGAACGATTTCTTTTTCGGCAAATGGAACCAAGGGAATATAGAGTGTTTCGTTGTGTAGTGCGATATGGATATAACGATATCGTTAAGGAGCCGAAGGAGTTCGAGATTGAGTTAGTTGAGAAGCTAAAAGAATTCATACAACATGAGAATTATATGATTGAGTCCGAAAAAAACATTGGTGTAATAAAAGAGACAACTGAACAAGATGAATCTAGGGTTTCTTCTTCGTCTTTGATCGAATCGTCTACTATTACTATGAACAAGAAACATGTTGAGGAAGAAGTGGAGTTTGTTGAAAGAGCAATGGAGAAAGGTGTGTTTTATATGATGGGAGAAACGGAGGTTGCTGCGAATCGTGAATCGAATTTCTTAAAGAAGTTTGTGATCAATACTGTGTACCATTTCTTAAGGAAGAATTTTCGGCAAGCAGAGCAAACGTTAGCCATACCGAGGGATAGGCTTCTTCGAGTTGGTATGACATATGAAATTTGAAGAATGTACACTATAGAATGATATGTTTGCTTATTCAATAATCCTATATTATATTTATTCTATTCACATTAAAAAAATTTCTCCTTTATGCCTCATTTTATTTCCATTTTTCGATGTGGGATAAGGGTATCAAATCGTTGGGTTTGTTTGAGTTAACAAATAAAAAAATTGGATATATTGAGATGTAATTTGGTGTGATAATCGTGAATTTTAAATGTATTTCTTAAAATTATTATATTATAATAGTTATTTGTGTAAAAATATTAATATACACTTATGTATATACACAAATAAACATTATAATATTTTAGTTTGTGAACGTAAGGGCAAATTAATATGTCAAAACTGTTCAAAATAACCCTAGAATGAATAGCAATTTTGGGTTTTTTTGTGTGTTATTTTAATAATTTATGTGCTATTTTTTAAGTTTACAAAATTTAAAAACATAATCATTACATGTTTTAAGGTTAAAAGATCAAATACAAATTATAAATGCATTTAAAATATTACGAGTATTAAGATCAAACATAAATGATTTTGGAATTTCGAAAAATAATCACATGATTCTTAAACTTTGAAGGAATCATATTTATAATTATAAAAAGGTTACGAGTTAACAACACATATTCTATCAAATTTGAGGGTTTTATATATAATTTACAAACTTTGGAATGCTGTGTTTCATTATTTTAAAGTTAGTAAGCTATACTCATTAATAATGCATAAATTTGCCTACATAAACAATGTAAATTGAAAAAACCTCAAAATAATAAATAATTAAATAACAACGTTTTTCAAATTGTTTCGCGATTTTGAAACCTGAACAAAACATGTCTCAACTCAATGATCCCAAAAAATATAGCATAAAGCATCAACTTCACCCAAAAATTTCGTACAAAACACATAATGCTCGATATGGAAACATTGCTAAATATGAATTTCTTTTAAATAAAATTAATTATAATAAGAGATATCAAGCAAACGTCAAACAATAGATCAAAGTAGACATTCTATTATGTTTGTTTAGGTTGTATAAAGAGAATACCCGTGGAATATTGCTTCGTATGGATTGAGAACCATACGATTGTGATCCCGAACATCGAGACGATGTTTAACGAGCCATCTTTCTCCCCATAACCAAAGAAAACTGCAAAAAAGACTAATAGATTAGGAAAAAAACAAAGCATAAATTTTCAAAGGGAAAAAACGACGAGATTCGACTCGACGTACAATGTTATTCCGAGGATGTCTCCAGTAGAATCCTTGGACAAGAAGTGGTATAATGTTGCAAGCTAGAAGAATATATATCATCAATGAGTTCATTCCAATCCATTTTAATACCCCAATGAATCGTTTGTACCCATACACATCTACCTGTAAAGATATCATTTCGGTCAATTTCGGTTCGTTTAATCGGTTCCCGGTTCGATTACCAACTACTAATATGTAAATATTGACCGTTTGGCCCAAAACTTATACTTGTACAACAAGTTATTGTCACGAAAGCATGCAATTCAACGAAATCAAAAGTAATTCATAATTCAACATTTTGATACTGGTGCAAGTCCTACTAGCACTAATGCACCGTATCCCATAAGAACTCAAAAGATAAGTGTGCTTGGGTGAGAATACTACTAGCATGCACCGCTATAAGGCATAGATGAATGAATATTCAACATTCATGAACAAAAGGATTTAAAGGGGAAGGTTTACCAGTAGATATATTGCGGAAAGTAGAATTCCCGCAACACCGGCGGTAACACATGTATAGCTTAAAGAATACAAAGCCTTGTTGATATGCATACCTAGGAATTAGGATACAATGATGAGGAAAATGTAATAGTTGTTATAAAAGGTTTACGAGATGTCGAAATCGTACCTAAAAAATCGCATACAACTCCGAAAATGACAAAGGTTGATGATGATCCAAGCCAGATTAAAAGTCGATCATTATGATTCTGATCGTAGTGAAAAATAAAGCATTTAGGAGCGAATGACTTAAATAATCGAGCATCAAATTAATGCTAATGTTGTACCTTAAAGTGGATGATAATGTGGCCATACTGCAACCCGAGCAACGATGTTACGATCGCCATCAAGGTACTACGACATTACAGAACTAAAGTTAGCAGTAAAAACTTACATGTTCCTTGGATTACAAATAAATACTATGTGAATAAAAAAACCTCAAAATTCCCTCAGGGTCAAAAGGAGCTTCACACCATGAAGGAGCATCAGGAGGAAGAGGGCCATAATCTGGTGAGTTCACACTGCATTGCTGCAAAAGACGAGGTAATATCTTCATAACGATAACAGGTGAAAGGAATGAAAGCATCTATATGAATTGGCAGAGAGAGTTACTTTTGTTCGGGCGTATATCGGTTTTCGATACAAATGTGGAATCCCTAAAATTGTCCGATCAATGAATCCGGCAGCATTGCATGCTGGTCCTATGTTACCTCGTGCACCACATTTTACCTTTGAAGACAAGGAAGAATGTGAGCAGGAGTTTCTAATGAACTAAATGCTGAAATATCAAATTGTCCCACATTGAATTTGTGATGAAGTTGGATTGATTTACAAGAGAGAATGGATACTACAGTAAACGACTTGTTCAAGTCTTTTAAGGTGTGGTATCCTCCCCTTATACATCATATCTGTACACACTCCCGTCATAATTTTGACCAAACTCTATAATTTCAACATATTATCGGAGTTGGTTCGATCAAAATCCTGATTATTAATACCGGGAAAGCCTGGTTCATTTCAATTCACAAGTTCAAAAATTTGTCCGGTATTTGGACTTAAGGGGGTGTGTTGAAATATCAAATTGTCCCACATTGAATTTGGGATGAAATTTGGTTCGGTTTATAAGAAGGAATAGATACCATAGTAAACGATTTGTTCAAGTATTTTACAGTGTGGTATTCTCCTCTTATACGTCATATCCATGCACACTCCCTTCATAATTTCGACCAAAATCTATAATTTCAACATAAATAATTGAAAGACCTACCAAGACTGTCTTTAACTCCGGAGAGAATCCATTTCGAATTTGGTACTTCCAGTCAGGGACATACAAACCATATAACAGTGCAAGATAAACTGCTGTGAACATGGCCATTATTAGCCTGAAATTTTGAATGGATAAATAAATTAATATATTAAACATAAAAAAGTTAAGATGTTTGAACTAAAATTTGCAAAGGACTTAACCAGTGCCACTGATATTTCTTAAGCAATGATGCAGCAGAAGTAACCTTTTCATCATTTCTAAGCCAAATCTCACATAATGCTGCCAACAGATATGCAACTGCAATTCTCTGAAGTAAATCCCAAATATTAAAGAATAATAACAAAAAAATAACATTAGAAGTAAACTCTCTTAATATCTACACTAAAGATGATTAAATTTCCTCATGGGATGTGAGATTATGCACACACCTGCAGTATTCCCATCCACCTTATTTGTTCTATGTCGACACCATATGTTAGATCATTAAGCTTATGAAAAAAGCCACCTGAAGTACAAGAAAAGAAGAATGTGAGAATGAGTTAACAAAGAATTGCAAATATGATTATCAATGTGAAGATGAAGAATCCACCTTGGAAAAAAATCCCCAGTACTAAAAGCTTTAGTGCCCGGAAAAATGCTTTATTTGAAGATGCAGTTCGACAAGGTACGTTCTAATCAAGAAAACAGAGTAACAGGGGTTATTATGGAGAGAATCTTTAAACAGTGGTTTTTATTAGCATAAAGATTCAGCTGCAAACGCTTATATATGGTATACCTTGCATACAAGGCCAAGTGAAACCCCGACCATGAACAGGAAAAAAGGCACGACATAATCTGCCAGTGTCAATCCATTCCAGGGGGAGTGGTTTATAGCCGGTAGGATACCACCAGCATCATCAACAATTATCATTAACTGCAAGAAAAGTGATATAATATATCCATACATTCAGAAATCAGAGAAATAGCTGCCTCTTACTTCTAAATTATGACATTTAACAAAGGAAAGAAGTGAACTATGCAATGAAGTTGATTTATTTATCACATTCGGAGCATATGATCTAATTTTCTTGCATCCAACTTCCACTTAAGATATATATATTCAGCACATCGATCCATCTCCGTATAGATAACCCAGAAGCAACTTTTTATTCAATGCACATCAAATAACCATTTTTCTCCAAAATAAACTGGCAGATTCAGGATTTTGATCAGGAAACAAGTTTCAGTGAAAACATTTTAACCCCAAAAAAGGGTACGGTAACAGGTAAAGTAAAGCACTTACAACGACAGTAATTCCGCGAAAGACATCAAGGGAAACCAGTCGACCGGATGACAGATCATTTAAAGCGGCATTCTTCGGCAGAGTAGAAGATGAAACAATCGCTCCTCCCTCAATAGGCAGAACGCAATCTCGGCTATTAAACTTGGATTCCCCTTGCTCACAACCCTCTTTGATAAGTTGATAGGAAGCCATTAAAGCGCAACAATAGCTAATGAATGGCGATGAATCCCATTCACATCCAACAATGCAGAATACGATAGATCTAGCAAAAACGATTTACAAATTAGATCGCCATAGAAGAAAACTTGCGTGGTTTTCAGAAGATATTAGCATCTGCATTCCGTCCCCAGCCCTTGCCCGCTCCAAGTAGTCGCTTTTCATATCAGATATTTTCCAGCCTTAACGATTTCGCCTTAATTTAAGGCCGCCTTTAGATTAATCAGCAATTAGGGTGGTTATCACTTCATTATCTATACAACTGCACTCAACAAGAAATTAATAGTTGGGACACGTGCTCATATCTATGAATTTCAAATGCAACATATTCTATTTCGTGGTAATTTGCATTAAATAAAAGTTTTGACACGTGGTAATATGTAAATAATACTTCTTTGGAACCCTAACTGTTATTTGAATTTTAAGAAAAATATTTAAATTGATTTGATTTATTTGTACTATATATATCTAATACTCGTGGAAATAAGTATTCTTATATATAATTTTAATAATTATATTATTAAAATTTTGTTGAATAATAATTTTAATATAAATATTATTATTCATTTGTTGAACAACATATGAATAATAACGGACATGTTGAATACATCGGATACACAAGATTTATGTAGAAAATTCTAGGGAAATAACCATGATACCTAGAGATGAATCATTGGACAAACTTTTCACTAATCAAGACAAATGATGTCGTTTGTAGAAGACTCGTAGGTACAAAGAGTGCAATTCTCGTTTATCTATGGACTTTCGGAAGTGTCTAATAATATTTGATTCTGCATAACTATCTTTCTTAGCATATTTGTCCTTATCTGATTAAACGTCTTTTCATTGGTCACATTGTAGATAATCCATGAAAATGAGGATGCAATGATCCTCTGACACAAGTATCGGAATTGTTGTCATGTTCCTAACTTCCCCACTGTAGGGTTGTCATGTCTCTACCGACACCTCGGCCACATGTAGCGTCAGATGTAACCTTAGAGTGGCCTGCGAAAAGTAAGTTTACCCATGAAGTACCCGGTTCACTCACATGCCTTGTATCCGCTTCTATTTCCGATGTCATCCATATTCGAACCGCTTCATGGCTTGAGAACTGAATATGTCATACGCATTGATCTGTACGGACCAATCAATTAATGGGCACTCGATCCTAGGATCTTGTTCAATAACATTAATGCGAGTAGTTCAATTGTTTGTCATTGAATTGAAAATATATGAGATGTAGGTTCAAATGTTGTTCATTACATAATTTTTCAACATTTAATTAAAAAACCACGTGTTTGCTTATGTGACAATTATGAGATATGTGTTGTCCAATCCTAAAATAATAAATGAACTTTTTCTTAACATTATTTTACCCAGTTTAGCGTAATTTAATCGGTTAGAAATTTATTACATCCAATTATATATAACATTTATTATCCATCAAATATATATTAATAAATGATGAATAAAATGAATAAATAATATTTATGTAAGTTAATAAGTTATAAATATTAATATTTATGCATTTTATAGGGTTGATTATCCAAAGTTTTGGTAAATTTCAAGATCTTAAATATTTTATCCAAATAAACAACATGTTTTAATTCAAAATCATATAAAGGATTCAATAGACAGTAACTAGGTTAAATGGTATATTTATTATTTATTATTTATTATTTATTATTTATTATTTATTATTTATTAGGTGATGTTTGCTCACGATTCCTCAACTTAAGAACGGTGTAAAGGGCATGATCTTCAAGTTACGAAATTGCAAATATAGTATACTTTTTTTAGCAAAAACATGTATTTGTTTCCCTCCAATTTCAATTAAATACATATAAATTATCTTAAGTTTCCAATACAGTTTATAATTGGCACTCTAATGAACTCGTAAATTTTTAATATTTTATGCATAATTATCGAACATCAATGGTAAATTTTGTATAATTTTTCAAACGAGTCTTATTTGCGTACTTTGTGAGAGATTTTCAACTTATGGAAAACCAGTGCTAGAATGTCAGGGTAAAAAATAAACGGTATTGATAACTTTATGTGTCATTCTTGCAATTTCGTAAGTTTGAGAATATGACATGTATATAGCTCGTAAGTTGAGGGGCTAATTATGTAATTTTCTCATTATTTATTATTTATGATTGATTGGGTTTGCTTTCTTCTTCATACTATACCCGTATATTTCTTGTTCAAAAACTCACAGAATGTCATTCTCTTTAGGTCGTGATCCGAGAAAAGACGAAGGATTGGGAATAAGATAGGGAGAAAAGGGATAAAGAGAAGGAGAAGAAATTATAGAGAGATAATAGAGAATTTGGATCAATAATTCGATATAATTATCGTAATACAATTCAGGATTTAAATTTGTATTCGTTGGTTTAGACCCATCCAACAATCCAACAATTAAAACCCAATAACTAAAGCCGATACGGGTCGTGACACAGAAGCCTTCGATTAAAACCGGCAAACTGTGATTTCTCTAATCTTTCATGGCTGCTACGGCGCTCACGCCATGGGTATTCCGTATCAGAGCTTCATCAAGCAGTTCGTTACCTGCGAACAAGAGAATCATCAGACGCCCACAGAACGTCAATGGAGACTTTTTTGTCGGTAACTTCTCTTCTCTTCATAACTCTTTTCCGAAGGAAATCAAAAGTTTTACCTTTTTTTGCAGATACAACCTGCATAGATTGTGATACTTGCCGTTGGATGGCTCCTGTAACTCTCGAATTCTCAAATTTGATCATTTGTGACCTAATTGATCATTTATGACTGAGTAATTTGTCCTTTCAGGAAATATTCAATAGGCAGAATAGTAAATCAGCAGTGTTTAAGCAACCTACATGTCAAGATGAAAGAATTAGGGCTCTTCAGGTACCTCTTGAAATATAACATTTTTGAAGTGGGATGTTAATTGGATTGATTTATAAGAAGGATTATGGATCATAGTAAATGATTTAATCAAGCTTTTTACAGTGTGGTCTCTTTCTTCTTATATAATAAAATTGATTTTATTATATATATTAAAATTGAAATTTAATATGGTACCGAAGTAGGTTAGGAATAATTCTGAGTTACCTTGTGAGGGTAGTCCGGCTTAATGAAATTGATTGGTTGGTAATCCACCAGCTTGAATAGTCAAGTACAACTTCTCATGTGATTGGCCTTGAGAGAGGTGTGTTGAAACATAACATTTGTCCCAAATTGGAAATGTGATAGAAGTTGGATTAGTTTATAAGATAGTGTGAATTATAGTAAATGATTTGTTCAAGTTTTTTACAGTGTAATCTCTTCATTCTTATACATCATATCCGTGCACACTTCCCACATGAAATTGACCTGACTTGTGAAATTTAATATGGTATCGGAACGGGTTCGAAAAAAATCATGAGTAACCTTAAGTGGGTTAATCCGGCTTAATGAAATTGACCGATTGGTAATCCAATAGTTTGAATAGCCAAGTCTAACTTGTCAGGTGGTTAGAATTAAGAGATTGTGTTGAAATATAATATTTGCCCCACATTGGAAGTGGGATATAAGTTGGATTGATGTACAAGAGAGATTGTGGACCATACTAAATTATTTGTTCAAATATTTTACAGTATAGTCTCGTTATATCCATGCACACTCCCCACATGAAATTGACCTAACTCTTGAAATTTAACAGTATCTCTTCTCGCTCGCTTTACAAAAATCTGATAAATTAAATCTTACATGAAATTTTCCTTCTTCAAGGCATTGCTTTCATGCCCTACAAACTCGATCCACACCGAGCGAATCCCTAATGATATTAAAGATGTTCATCAAACATTGCCTATTTCAGTGGATGATCACAGAATTAAGGTACCCCTATAAAGGTCATCAGAGTTTTACTGTACTCAAAAGTTGTTCATTCAGTATCTTGTTAATGTCTGCAGGGAGTATATCACTCTGGTTATCATTCTGTAAAATCATATGGTGCTGCATCATATATTATTACACATCCAAAAGGGAATATACTGATAGATAGGTGACTTATAGTTTTTCTTGTTTTGAGTATTGCAGCTTTACATTATATGTTGAATTTGTTAGAGAAGTGATGAGGTTAGGAATGTTATCTGACTTGATCAAGTTTTTTAAATGTGTGGTTTTCTTCCATTAAATCTCGTTTGTTCATACTTCCCTGTCGTAATTTCAGCCAAATTCTATAATTTCAATATGGTATCAAAGTTGGTTCGGTTCATTTCAAATCGTAACTCCAAACCTTATGGTTGAACCGGAAAGAGAGTGTTGAATTTGTCTCACATTGGTTAGAGAAATGAGATTAATTAAGTTTATAAGGTGAAAAATGTCATCGATTGATCAAGTTTTTTAAATGTGTGGCTTCATCCCCTTAATCTTGTTCATTCACGCTCTCGCTCCCCATTGTTATTTCAGCAAGACTCTATAATTTCAACATTATCAATCTTCATTTGCAGTCCTCGATNATTAATAATCGGTATAATATTTGGTTTTAAATATATAATTATTTAAAATTATAATTTTTTTTATTTTGATTTGATCACTCTCTTTCCTCAAAGATGAGAGTGACCAAATGATGTGACAACGGATGGGTGTTCAATCAGATTGGACGTACACAGTTGTGGACAATTTTAGTAAAATAGGTAATATACATGTACTATTATACTTCACATATTTTTAATTACGGAATGTATGATTTTTTATTGGTACACCGATTCCGAAAGAACATTTATCAAACAAAATGGGTCAAATCTAGTTTCTTACAAAAACCCATTGGAAAACTAATTGATTGATACAATTTATTGCGAGTTGTATTTTATACAAAAAAACATACACGCTAGGTGTAAATTTATTTTAAATCATAAATAATAATATAACTTTGCCATATGTTTATATTAACAAAGGGTGACGTTTGCCTACGATCATTTAAGATACAAAATTGAAAATATGATATATTTTTTAAGAAAAAATATGTATTTGTAGTCCTCAAACTTCAATTAAATGCACATAAGACCAATATTGTTTATTATTGACACTCTAACGACCTTTTTAATATTTTGTATTTTATTCACAACTCTCGAACATCAATGGTTAATTCTTTATAATTTTTCAAACAATAAGATCTTATTTGCGTACTTTTTGAACTTTGAGGGCAATCATGCCAACGAAAAAATGTTTGCTAACTCAACGGAAAATCGAGTGCTAACAAATGATATTGATAAATTTAGGTGTCATCTTGCAATTTCGTAAATTGGGGGCTACTTATACAATTTTCTCTATAAACAAATATGCTTGAATAGTTATTTTATTGGAAAAAAGTATTTAATGATGGATTACCTTAATTTACAATATAAAATGTTTTTTGCACATTCATAATTTTCACTCATTTGAACCTCTAGTCTTACAAGGATTTCTAGTTTGAATCGATAGCTCGAATAAATTTTATGAAAAATGGTTTAGTATGGGGCCTGATTGTTAGAAAATATCAAAAAATTGTTTTATAGATTCATCACTAGTTTGTAATTAACTCTCAACATAAAAAATATTTAAAATTATGCTTATAAATTTTGAAAATTATAAAAATAACACATTAATTTGTCAAATCCATTGACAAAAATGGACATAAAATCAATATTACTCACTCCATGACCAATTTTAAAGGGTGTGTGTGTAATTTTATCAGAAATATTTTATAAACCCTAAATTCTAAATCCTAAATTATAAATATTCATTAAAAGTTGAATGGTAATGAGATAAGTGATGAATCAGCATGAAAGGAATAGCCAATAATAAGCCACTATTCTTACATCACCAATTGGCAATTACTTCCTTTGTTATTGTCCCATACCCAAGTTGGTCTACTTGTCTTTGTTTGGTCACCACAAAATCATAAATCAAATAATATGAAAATAATCCCCTTTTGTCTTTCTCCCAATAAATAAACCACAATCTACCGAATCCGTAAATCTTTATTGGGTATGTCATTATGAAACTTTATTATCTAAATCTGAAATTTAAATATCACTAGCATTCATTTATTTGTGGATGTAGAGACATCAAAAATATATATATATATATATTTTAAACGTCACGTACAATCAAATATTAAATATGTTTTTATTTTCATCAATGAAAAATAGTCGAATTGAATAAAAATGATATTTCAAATCTTTATATGTTAAATATACTTATCTTTAACAACTCAAATTTGAAGAATAAATTAATTAGTACTAATCAAAATATGATTGTTGTAAATTTGATTATTTATTAAATTTTAAATGTTTTAATTAATATTTTAATATATTTTTTTATTAAATTATATAACGCACCCTAATTAAAATTTTACGTATACCACACCCTCGCACTTTGCATCCTGCACCCCGCACCTGCACCCGTGCAACCTAACTTTCTCCCTTGCCCTTCATCCCCAAATTTTGGGATTTTATATTGAATTTGTTTAGTATAACAGATTGTAATAAAATATAGAACACTGAAAAATTATAAAAATATATATAACAGATTGTAATTTTCACATTAAAAAATAATTTAAAAAAATTCAGGTGTATAAACACTATAATGCATTATTGTACCATCAAGTTTATTACATATATAGTTAAAAGGGTAATTAAATATGTGATGTTTGCCCATGGTCCCTCAACTTACGGGCTGTGTAAAGGGCATGCCCTCCAAGTTAAGAAATTGCAAATATTGTACATTTTTTGATAAAAATATGTATTTATAGCCCTCAAACTTCAATTGAATGCAAATAAGATACATCAAGTTTCCAATATCGTTTATGATTGAGACTTTAATGAACTCGTAAATTTTTAATATTTCATACACAATTGTCGAATATCAAGGGTAATTTTTGTATTATTTTTCAAACGGGTCATATTTGTGTACTTTGTGATGAGTTTTCAAACGGTTTTCAACTTACAGAAAACCGGGTGCTAAATGTCAGGGGTAAAAAATAAACGGTATTGATAACTTTAGGTGTCATTCTTGCAATTTCGTAAGTTGGAGGGCATGTCATTTACACAGCTCGTAAGTTGGGGGGCTAATTATGCAATTTTTTCGTAATTAAATGTCATATTGACCCATAATTAGTTGAAGAAAGGGGATCAAAATGATAAATTAAATTGGATCAATGTTAACATTGATGATTAAGTGCTTTTATATTCTTTATTAGAATTGGAATTTATTATTGGAATATAGACTTAAAATATATATTCTATTTTAGATACATATATGTTGAATTGTAAAATATAAAAGTGTTAATAACAATTCATTTTAAAATGTAAAAAATAAATTGTTCTAGCTAAGATGTAAAAAATAAATGTAAAACTGTACCCAATGATAACCCAGACGGATCTAAACCTTATGGATAGTAATCGGGTTTGGGTCATATATATTTAAAGGGTCGGGTCATAAGTTTGATTATAATCGGATCCAACCCGACCCATCAATGTTTTTCCATCCAATCGTGGTTAAGTTTTACAGGTGGACATTTTTGTTTGTTTGTTAGAAATAGAAAGAAATCCAGGACCAGGTGACCTTTTTGTGTGTATATAGATTGAAAGGTCATCTCACATGCTGGCATTGTCCTTTCGCCGCTGATTCCTCTCCCCTGAAGAATATCATTCTTCCGGAGGCGTAGCAGGAAACGGTCACCGTACCGTTATCCTTCCTAAGGTGGTTTGGATTTGTATATATATATATTGATCGTCATGGTTTCAGGCAACGACGGCGAAAACGACCGAATCTGCGATGTAAACAAGACTGGAATGCGTTTGGGGAAGTACGAATTAGGCCGTACACTTGGAGAAGGGAACTTTGGTAAAGTTAAGTACGCACGGAACGTTGAATCTGGTCTTCCATTTGCTATCAAGATCATTGAGAAGAAGAGGATCATAGATCTTAAGATCACCGATCAGGTACATTTTTTTATCTGGATATTAATTTCATCTGATTAATCTCTGTTCTAGCCCTAGATTGCCTTTCCGTCAAGGCGTATGTGTGTTTCTTATCAGTTACGTCTGCGTTTCAATTTGAAATTCCTTTTTTGTCATGTCACCTTCCTCAAGATAGGATTATGGCGTAGGCTAGTAACCTAGTTTTACTTGAATCATTACACTAAAGATCTTCATTATCTACTAAAAATTTGATTTGGTTATAATTGTCACATGAGCGGTGGATAAAAGTGCTTGCAATTATTGTTGACTTCCCATTTTCATAGGCCATTAAAAGAGATCTAGTCACCAGTAAAATATCTTCAGAAGTTCCATTTTTTACCAACAAGTTTCACCAGTTCGATAACTTGTCGTTTCTGTTGTGTTTTTTGTGTGCAGATAAAGAGGGAGATTGAGACCTTAAAGCTCCTGAGGCATCCAAATGTTGTCCGGTTGCATGAGGTAAGCAGACGTGAACGCATCTTTGGAATTTCACTATCAAACGATTTGACATTTCAGCTTTGCTTTGACTTTACTTTTCTTATATTCTCACGCAAAAATAATTCAATCCCAAGAACCAAATCTGATGAGTAACTGGTTCTTGGATTGGTGGATTTAGATGAATATGATCTGACCATTAAAAAAGCTTTCTCGTATCAGCATGATTTATAAATGTACAATAAACAGAACCAATACCTTCTAAGTTTCACTGCATGTTCCTTTAACTTGTGGTCCTAGATCGGATAAGCTTATGCTATAATATATTCTGACAACAATACAATAACTCTTGTGGCTGTCATCATAGGAATTTTTAAAAGAACTTGTGGGGTTTCACTTATCCTGAATTGCGTAAGCTTTTCCCTTATAGATGTGAACATTGAACAGTACTGAAATGACTTGAAAGTGGGCCCTATAAGTTTGTCCTGGTCAGCCCCAGCTCACATGTGAAATTAATAGCCTCCCTTGCTCCAGATATTGTTTTTTAATTATATACATCTTGTCAGTTCAGTTTTTTGTTGTTATACTGCCATAAATGGAATACCACACTTGAATTAGCTTTAATGCATTCTGATATTATAACTCTGCTTAAAAATCAGGTACTGGCAAGCAAGACCAAGATATATATGGTCCTTGAGTTCGTAAATGGCTGTGAGCTTTTTCAAAAATTAGTATGTGACTGGCTGTGTTATGATTACTTTGGAGAAGAGAAAACCATGCTTTTATATTATTTTATACATGTAATGTTAACATGCAGGGATCCAAAGGAAGACTTAGAGAAGCTCAAGCCAGGATGCTTTTTCAACAGCTGATTGATGGTGTTAGTTACTGTCATGACAAAGGAGTTTTTCACAGAGATCTCAAGGTAATTTACCAATAAATCTTCACATTTTATGATAGTTTTGTATGTCTGATAAGAGAAATATTCTGTTGTTTTACAATTAATAACTGCAGCTAGAAAATGTGTTGATCGATACAAGCGGTACAATCAAAATAACAGATTTTGGACTCAGCGCACTGCCTCGACATTTGAGAGTATATTTGCTTACAATCTGATCTTAACTTCATATCACTTTGCTTACAGATCTTTTCTGCACAACTTTAGGATGATGGTTTGTTGCACACAACATGTGGAAGTCCAAATTATGTTGCCCCAGAAGTTCTTTCTAATAGGGGTTATAATGGTGCTTTCTCAGATACATGGTCTTGCGGTGTTATCTTGTTCGTCATCCTTACGGGGTACCTTCCCTTCGATGACCGAAATCTTGCTGTAGTTTACCACAAGGTAGTAATAATCTATTCGAACTTTACGACATGAAAGTTCTTTACATCTTCTCTTGAGTTTAATGGATTTTCCTAATTATCATCAGATTTGCAAGGGAGATGCTCAGATACCAAAATGGATATCACCAGGAGCAAAGAAACTAATAAGAAGAATTCTAGATCCTAATCCTGTAACCCGAATCACCATTGAACAGATTAAAGAAGATGACTGGTTTAAAGAAGATTACACACCACTAGATTCCGGTGAAGACGACGATGAAAATGCTTCTGTAACAAATGATGAAGTACCATCAATACATGATTCAGTAAGCACTTCATTTCCTTTATCTAATGATAACAAATCTGCAACTCATCATTTGTCTATCTGTGTTTAGCCTTCGAATGCAGAAATATATCCCGAGCCGCCTTCTCTTATAAATGCTTTTCAGATTATCGGAATGTCATCAAGCTTAGATCTCTCTGGATTCTTTGAGAAAGAGGTAAGCAACATCGAAACACGAGTTTTAACGAATGTTTTCTATTGCCATTAACTGTAGAGTTTAGAAACTTCTGATTATCAGGAAGCTTCAGAGAGGAAAATAAGATTCACTTCACACCACTCTCCAAAGGAGCTCCTACTGAGGATTGAAAACACAGCTCTTCTAATGGGATTCAATGTCCAAAAGAGAAACAGAAAGGTATTTCTTAATATTTTCGATACATTTGCGGCATTCAAACGAAAAGAAACTGCTAAAAAACATACACAGTTGAAGGTGATGCAGGAATATAAAGGCCAGAAAGCCTCTGGATACCTTTCAGTCGTAGCAGAAGTAAGTTCTTAAATTTATAGAGCCGGGTCAATTTACATGGGGAGTTTGCACTGATATATCGTATAAGAGGAAAGAGATCACATCATAAAAGACTTGAACAAGTCAATTACTATGATTCTCAACACCTGAAATAAAATAATCTGACATAGGACAATTTTAGGTATTTCAACACACCTAATTCAAGTTTAACCACATGTTAAATTGGACTTGACCATTTAAATGGGTGGATTACCAACCGATCAATTTCATTAAGCCGGACCAACCCCGGCAAGATCATTCAGGATTTTCCGAACTAGCTTTAGTACCATAGAGTTGTGTCAATTTACGAAGGGAGTGTGCCCAAATATAACTTATAAAAAGAAAAAATCACATCGTAAAAGACTTTTATAAATCGCATATTCGTATTTCAACATGAACTAATATCATAAATTATACTTGCTTACTTTACTACTTTACAGGTTTTTGAGATAACTCCATCACTGTACGTAGTTGAATTACACAAGGCAAAAGGTGATCCCACAGAATACAGACTGGTATTCATTGCTTCATATTATTGCAATATACATCATCCCACTCCCAGTCACTTGTTTTACTTAAATTCGTTCTCGAATCTCGATCGATTATGCAGTTTTGCGATATAATCTCAACTGAATTGGGCGTCCCACATATCCAAAAGGAGCTAAACCCCACTTGAATTTGCAGATTCAGGCAAAATTTGTAATGTTGTAATTATTTATTTCTTACAACTGCACCAATCTGTTCAGTTGTTGTATTTATTATACGTATTGCAATACCGTAAGGGTTGCCTGTCTAAAGATTGAATCTTGTGAAAAGAAACCATTACCAGTTTCAGCAGATTTCTTTCTTTATAAAAGTTGTGGACTTTGTATGCTGCAGATTAGATAATAAAGTTGTGGATTGGAGGAGGAACCTTTTATGTTTTGTTTGATAGCTTGTTTTGTTCTACAATTATATCTATCTTTTCATTCTGACCTGGATCGGTACGGGTGGTATCGTAACAGTGTGTTTTCTACTTGTACGATATTGGACACGTTTAGAACAACGTTTGATAAATAACGGTGATGTTGGATGATTGTATTGTATTGTGAGGTGAACTGATCGTGATTTAAAAAAACTGTTTTTGAAATAGCGATTAAGTGATCGTGATGTAATAAATGACTTTTTGTCCTTATTTTTAAATAATTTTGTATAACTTAAAAATTAAATTCTATATTATTTTATGATAAATTCGTTATGTCAAGAATTATATTTTTAAATTGTTATATATATTATTTAGTTTGAAAATGCAATTGATACAATATAAGAAATTATTAATCAAAATTATTTTTTTAAAAAATTAAACTATAATTATTAAGGTAAAATTGACATTTAGAATGTGCGTTCTAGTGGTTGTAAGGTTAAACCAATTATGAACTCATCGATATCTATTGCGATCGCACAAAAACAATTATTAATGATATTTGATTAAAATGAAATACAATTACGACACGTTCACTGAATCGGGAAGTGTACTGCCAACAACATCATTGTCTCTATTGAATTAGGCTAGCTCTAATAACTTCTATCTTGTATTCAATGCTTTACTATTTCTATGTACTTGAACTTCCCTTGAATAATTCATCTTGTATATGCTTCATGATACGCGCATTTAATTTTCTGGTTCCAATGAGATCTTTGACATTTTGCTAAAAAAAATGTATCATACAATATTAGACAAATCATTATATTTACTATATAATTGTTCCCTATCTATAGTCGATGTTGGGATTTAATCAAGGTACATTACCACTTGTGAGGGGTCTTACATGATATACCCCATATACCAATGTTGTTTTTATATTTAAATTTAAAAAAAAAAAATTTTTTTCTAGTCGAATCTAAAAAACCCGAGTTTTGACCCAAAAATCCGATATCGGACGACACTGGACAAAATACTAGTACTAATATCACCTAAATTTATTGCTTCGAACGTATACAATTATTGAATTATACTCGAAGTGAGATAATGGCACCCTGTTTTTTGGATGTGTTATAAAACACATTTTAAATAATAATGGTTTCATTTGATTGAGTTTTTATGAGTTTTTTAACAAAATGTTAGTGTATCTATTGTTAAAAAAGTCATGATTTTAACGTAGGTGCTAAAATTAATTGTGCCACAATCTTGAATTGCGAAATGACTTCCAATAATTAAAATATAAATATATTTATTTTCATTTATATATAAAAATATATTGATGTTTTTTACATGAAATTAGAGTATCTTAATTTTGCCAACACTTTAATAAATTCACAATAATGTATGTGATTATCACGGTTCACTGCACCTTAATAGATGGTGCAAACAAAACAAATAAAAGTATTTTATTAAAACAATTATTGTATTTGTTATCGCTGCTAAAATTCGGCAATAACAAAATTTAGACCCCCTTTTATGGGTAGGGGTCGAATTAAAGTTAATACGAGAACAAGAAGAAAAAAAACAAAATTTTTATAGGTGGAAAACATTTTTGTAAAAGAAATGATAAAAAACTGTCATGACCGTAGCCTTGGAATCCACTATAAATATCAAGTTTGTATATATACAATCAGAGAACAAGATGTATAAATCAAAAGGAAAAATATCATCTTTCGATGGTCACAGTCGTAGGTTTCCCGGTCGAAAAAAAAGTGAATGTCGACCGTTTTCTTAGGTCATCAATCCAAAACCCCTTTATTCGTCCAGTTCAAGTATAACTCACTAAACCCATCAATAATGGAGTTCAATAAATAATAATTCATTAATCTCTAAATTAAGCACAAAGGTCCACTAAACAAGTAACCTGATCCAAATACCACGAAAAGCTATAAGCAATGTCAATCATCAAAATACTCGATCTGCTTCATTTCTCGACTCGAGAATGATTATATAGAAATATGTGTCATCGAATAATAAATTTCTCAGGATGATATAAGTATTGTTATTTTGTTATCATTATATCAAACAACCTACATTAAAAGTCAAATGCTAATATCGTTATTTTTTCGTTGTGCCGATTTTATATTTTACGTCATTTTTTCTTCTGAATACAATAAAATTCAAATGCTGAAAGAAAAATGATAATTTCATCGATAAAAAACTAAATATTTTAGTAGTATAGATAAATCTAAAAATGTCTTACTTTATGTAAATTTTTTTGGCAAAAATAATTTAATTTTCATATTGTTTAATTTTAGAAATTAAGAAAAATGGTGATTCCCCCGTTTTATCACTTGACGGCGTCGTTTCATCGGTGGTGCGGTGCCGGGTGGACTCCGCGTTTCTTTATTTCTATTTCTAAGGAAGTGAAGCCCTAATTCTCTACTTATTTTTCTTATTTTCCGTCTTTCAGAACGAGGAAACGTAAATCTAAGATCTTCCAACAATCACGCAATCGGAGATATCGTTTTGATTCTGGTTCTAAACGCCGTATTTGAATTCAGGGAAGTTTTTCAATAAGGGTAAAAAAGATAAGCAATTATGGTCGCTGAAGCCGAGATCATTTGTCAGGCAACCATCGCCGTCAAGTGCCTTTGTTTACCACCTCCTCCGGCTGGAAATGATTCCGATTCTATGGATTTATCACGGCCAGATGCAGCTTCGCATATTCCTGTGGAGCTTTCTCGCCTCAAAACGGTGAGGGCTTGCCTTTTTACTTTGGGCTAATTTTATTGAATCTTGATCGTTGATTCAATTTTTAGCGCTTTTCGTAGAAATCTGTTTTTGAGGATTTATGGGGGGTTTTAATCTGTGTATCTTTTAATTTCGTATTTCTGTATTAATTTGTTCAGCTTGAGATCATTGTCCTGATTTGAGGTTAATTTTTTTGGCCTTTAGGATGTGATTTAATCTTCTTTTTCTCTGTGTTCTTGCCGATTTTTTTTATTGCTTAGATTTAGAAACATGAATATAGGTTTCCCTCATTTAATGGAGCCTTTCTCGTTTAAGGCAAAATCTGTAGTAGTTTGAGTTACAAGTATTTTCACTTTGATTAAGTTTGAATTTAAAACTTGAACCTTGAAATGCTTCTGTTTTAAAAACTTCATGCCTTATTTTGTCAAGCTTTACTGATCACACTGAATTCCATAATGTTTCTTTGCTATGCGTTTTGATGATGATGAGCTTGCATTTATTCTTTTAGGCTTTTAGCTGTTCAACAAGTACTTCTCCATTTAACCAAACAATTAGAGGCTATTTCCCTACAATAAGTTCAGGAAGTCATACGGATATTGGACCCCGAAGTTCGAACGAAGATGAACATATTTGTATAGATGATGTAGGCACTCATATAGGGTCTCTCTACACTTGGTCTGAACCAAGTTCTTTTTATGCTCTATTTGATGGTCACGGTGGCCCTGGTGCAGCTTCTTACATGAAAAAAAATGCTACCCGACTTTTCTTCGAGGATCCGGAACTCCCTCGAATATCTGACGAAGAAATGTTTTTACAAGATTTGAAGAGTTTCCATAATAGATACTTTTTTACCGCAGATCAAGCTTTGGCCGATGAATACAATGTTGTCGACTCATATTGTGGAACAACAGCTCTCACCGCACTTATCATCGGAAAACATCTACTTATCGCAAATGCAGGTGATTGTCGAGCTGTTCTATCTAGAAAAGGCGTAGCTATTCAACTTTCTAAAGACCATAGAGCTTCGTGTCAATCCGAGCAAAGAAGAGTTAAAAGCTTAGGTGGAACAATTGAATATGGATATCTAAATGGTGAACTTGCTGTTACAAGAGCTTTAGGTGACTGGTACATGAAGCTCCCATTCGGTTCGGCTTCACCTCTTACCGCAGAGCCTGAATTCGAGACCATATTATTGAACGAAGATGACGAGTTTCTCATTATTGCTTGTGATGGTATTTGGGACGTGATGTCGAACCAGGAAGCGGTAAGTTTGGTTCGGTGTGAGCTCGGTTGTTATAACGATCCGCAACAGTGTGCCAAGAAGCTTATTAGTAATGCTTTAATGCAAGATACTTGCGATAACGTGACTGCCATTGTCGTATGTTTTTCTTCTTCCGAAGCTCGTGATGCAATTCTGTGTAAAGGGCAAGATTCATTGAGATTTTGCATGTCTGAAGAGGCTAGAAATAAGCTGAGAAGTTTACTTGAAGATTGCTGAATCATTTGTCTCTTAATTTTTGATTACTATGAAGCTGTAGAAGCAAAGTCGCATTCTTTCTTCTTTTGAACAGCGAATTTGATCTAAAGTCGCGTTATTAATATTATTAAATATTTCGACAATAATACTTTTGTAAATTTAAAAATTCCACATAAATAGTGTTATTAATATTTCAACAACAATACTTCCAGTGTTTTAAAAACGGTACCGTTTGGTTATTCGTCATGATTTTAAGAGTCGTATTTTTCAATCGATTATAATTTTTAAATAAAATAATATTAAATAAATATTAAAATTTGTTTAAGATTACATAAATTTCAAGTCTAAAACTACAATTATTTATCAATTTATCTTATAAAATAATTCAATTTATAAATATGAGTACAATTAATCGATTCCACCACATTCCCAAAAGTAACTACATTCTTGTCCATCATCGCTTTTATGAATACTTAACAAGTAGATCGACCACATAACAAAATCGTGAAAGTATATAAGTCACTTCTCTAACGAAGAACAAATATAATTAATGAAGAAGTTAAAATAACGTCGTTTTGTGTTAAGAATCGAAGCAAGTCGAAGAGTTTGACTCGTTCCGACACATGTGCGTAGGAAAATTGGAGAGTCGGTGCTACATAGTTGTTCGGTATATAGAATGGGTCCAATACACCGGTATATTGGATGTGTATTGGGTATATTATACCGAATAATAAAATATACTATTAACCTAAAGAAAATACACGAGTTTTTAACTAATTCTCAATTTATATTGTTTTTACTTCAAAATCATGTGTCAAGTGTGATTTTAGAAATGTCTAATTTATTATTACTTTTAATAAGTAAAATATGATAATTTTTTTATATATAAGTGATGAGAACCCTTGAATGAAATGCATCAGGCCAAAACTTAAATCTCAAAATAAAGACAAATGGACCGAAAACATAATTGTGCATGAAATTTGTCAAATGATGGGCCGAACGGGGCCAAATTGGCAAAATAGTCATATGCAAATAAATTCTTAGCAAACTAATCTATTTCTATAAAATAGTTTATTTTTCAAAATTCTTTGCCAAATAACATCATTTAAAATAGAGAAAATATAATGTACGTATACGTTTCATAAATTTTCTTAAATTAATTAAGAAATATATTATGTATTATTTTTTATTAAAATGTAAATATATAAAACAATTAAAGAAATATATTTTATCATTTTTTATTAAAAATAATTGTATACATCAAATTATCAAAATATTTTTTTATATATTTTAATTAAAATACATTAACATATACTACATTAAAATCTAAATTTATATTTTGAGTTTTTAACAAATTTCTATTTAAAATAAATTAAATTCGATTACTAAAATCGTATTTCAAAAAAATCGAATTAGATATACTAATATACAATACAAACAATGAATTGTACAAACGAAACAATATAAACTAAAATAGATCTACGTGATAATTTAAATTAAATCAAATCAAGGAATATAAATTATATATCTCAAAATAATTTATAAAGAATTTAAATTAATTATATTTAAACCCAAATAAATATAATAATATGAAATAAAATTCATACAAATGATTATATCAATTATATAATATAAAGTAAAATAGATTCAATGTGATAATTAAATATGAAATTATATGAAAATAGTTCAAATAACTTATTTTTCAGTAAATTATTGGAAAATAATTTAATACATTTAATAAGATGAAAGTTAAACACAACTGTTATGGTCCCTTTTTAGGGGGTACCAACAGTCGTCCGGTTCGTTCAATCAACGAACTCGGTTCTAATTTATAAAAGATATAGAGAGCGATTAAAAGTTAAAATCAAAGTAAGAACACAGCATATATAGTGGAAAACCCGTAAAATGGGGTGAAAACCACTCGACCAAGAGCCGATTATGCTCTTGGTCTGCTCACTAATGGAAATAAGAGAAGTTTACACAAAGCAGGCTAATGAAAATGACTAAGTATAGAAAGCAGTAAGAATCTGGGCAGCGTAACAGCCTGTTCTTCTGCATCCAAAGGGTCCTCCCTTTTCCTTCGCCCTACCATGTATTTATAGAGTTGCCGGCGAGTGTAATCCACGTCCTGTAACCGCCTCTGACAAGTTTGTTAGAGGTTGTTATCGCAGGATGTAAAACGAGGTTGGGACCGATGCGTGGTCTGCGTGATCGGGCCCGAAGCAAGATAAACGTGACAGGGCCCGAAGCGTGGAACGCGTGAACCTGTAACTGTTTTGTAACCGTTCGGACCGAACCGCGGAGCCAGCTGGCAGATAACGCTTATTTTTACTAAGGTTATCTTCGGTCCTCCGTGTTGAACATCGGGCCGGTCTTCTTAAAGGTGTAATTGGGCTGTGAGAATTCGTTTTGATTATTTAAACTGGCCCAACAGTTATCAGGCCTCACCCAGGACAGGGTACCCGGTCCTAGAGTTCTCATCAACAACGAAATTAGTGTTATCTAAATATTGGAGTGTCGACCTAAAATGATGATTTTTATTATCCTCCCTATTGTTGATTTAAATTGACATCGATGTTCTGGATTTTGTACGGTAGAGATATCTTGCGAAGAAGACTCGTATATAGTCATTGTATAATGGAATGATTGACATTCCCTTTAACTAAATTCAGTTGTATCGATTTGTGTTGAATGATATTTTGGATAGTAAGAGAAATGTCGTGTTTTTTTATTGGATTGTTTTTATAAATTATTTAAGAAAATATATATTTTAAATAAATGTATAAATCAAATTATTATAAAAAAATATATATTTTAATTTAAAATAAATTAAATACATTAACATATAATCTTATACTTTGAGTACTTAATAAAAAATTGAAATTCGATTACTACAATCGTATTTCACCTAGGATATGAAACCCCAATCAACTCAGCATCTAAAAAAATCGAATTAGATATAATAATATAGAATACAAGCAACAGATTGTACGACTAAAACAATACAAACTAAAATAGATCGATGTGATAATTTCATTTATTCTTGAAAAATAAAATATTTATAAATAACAAAAAATAAGTTAATAGTACAAAATTGTGTTAAAGTAAATTAAAATATTCATAAAAAAATCATATTTTAAAGTTAAACACATTCTATCATATATGAATAATAACAACTTTAATAAATTAAATAATTAAAAGTAAATTATTATGGTCCCTTTTTAGTGGTACCAATAGTCGTCCGGTTCGTTCAACAAACGAACTCGGTTCTGATTTGTTTTAGATGTGGAAGACGATTAAAAGCTGGAAATAAATAAGTGCACGGCGATGTATAGTGGAAACCCCGAGAATTGGGGTGAAAATCACTTGACTAAGAGCCGATTATACTCTTAGCCTGTTCACTAATCAAATAACTCATAGTTCATACAGAAGAGGCTAAAGAAAATGACAAGGAAAAGAAAGCGGTAAGAATTCCGGCAGGGTAACGGCATGTTCTTCCGCGTCCAAAGGGTCCTGCTATTTCCGTCGTTTTGCCCTGTATTTATAGAGTTCATAGCGTGTGTAGATCACGCTCCGTAACCGCCTTTGACAGGTTTGTTAGAGGTTGTTATCGCGGGATGTAAAACGAGGTTGGGACCAAGGCGTGGTCTGCGTGATCGGGCCCGAAGCATGGTAAACGTGAGTTGTAACCGTTCTGTAACCGCTCGGACCGAACCCAGGTGCCAGCTGGTAGAAAACGTTTTATTTCGTTAAGGTTAGATTCGGTTCTCTAGTTGAATATCGGGCCGCTCTTCCTTAGAGGTGTAAATGGGCTGTAGGAATTTATTTTCGCTATTTGAATTGACCCAACCGTTGATGGGCCTTACCCATCATAAGGTACCCGATCCTAGAGTTCTCATCATAAATAATTCTTTATCTTTAATACTTTAATATCAATTATTGTCTTGAACTTTAAATAGTTAAATAATTAAAAGTAAATATTTTTTTATCTTTTATTCTTTAATGTTGACATATTGTTTGATAGAATTTAAGTATATAAAGAAACGAAATAATCAAGTTCTTCACCATTTTTCTCAACTCCGATTCCAACATTTTGAAAAATCACAATGTCCAACAATATGATAGCTGTGAAAATTTACAGTGGCGGGAATATCATAAACGATGGATCAGGTCATGTTGTGTATGATAGGAATCCAATAAGATGTATTCGATTGAAAAGATATGTTTTGTTTCAAAAACTTAGTTGTCAAATCTATGAAATCATAGATGTTGATCAATTGCAACACTCTCTTAGAATTTATGCACAATATTTTGATAGTGATACATGTGCGGCTAATTATCTCCTTGTAACATATGACAAAACACTTCGTTTCTTGCTACATCCCAATAATATGGGTTCAAGTGTCTACATGTTCGTTGCTGCAGATGTCATATTTTTTTATTTTAATGCATCATTATCAAATACTAAAGGTATGAATTATCATTTTTATCGTAAGTATATACAATAACAATATGTTATTCATAACATTCACACCCTTTTAAGTAGATCATTCATTTTTTCATTTTGCATATTTTTAATAGAGATACACTTTGATTTGAACACAAATCAATCTCAAATATACGATAATTTATCTTCCTGGGTAATGGTGGACAACTTTATCCATACTACAAATATTCCGGAAGAGAATTATGGAATGGAGTACAATATTCATCAATGTGATACGTCTAAAGGTTGATATCTATAGTATTTATTCTACAATTTTATAATAACATGAACATTTAATCAAAATTTTTTCATTTTTATGTTTAAACACATTATATTAATAGTTATTCTTCAATTTTAATAATCTAGCAATGTTAAATCATAATAAATAAGTAAATTTTATGATATATTATTATTTTATTTAAGAATTAAATAATAATAATCAATATTTTAGTTTGATATTTTTAATTTTAATTATATTTTAAAATTTTCAGGTAATTCTTATAATATGTGTCAATAAGAATATATGGATCTTGTTGAGCGTCGTGATAGTAGGTGACAACACTCCAAACTCATCGTGATCAAGAGACGACACTTGTAACACATGAAGTATGATGTCATTCGTCTATGTGGCAAGATACTTGTGTGGATTAAGATGATGATATTGAATCAATCCCAAATACTATTTGGAGTGAAGATGAATATCTCCCAATAGACGAGGTCAATATGGAGTCAAACGCCGAGTTTGAACTTAATTCACAAACTCAAGTTAATGCATATGATGTATCTCAAATTCAAATTGAATCTATTTTTGACAACCCATCAGTGTGGGAAGACTAAGAGGATATTCCTGTAAATCATCTGGGTTACAACACAAACACATTGCTCTTGGGTCTCGGTTTAACTTTTGCAAATAATGCTAAGTTAAAGGATGTTGTAACAAAGTGCTCTATCATGATCGCTAGAAGAGAATTTCATGTGATCAGAAACATCAATTCAGTCTATGAACTCATTTGTCGTGAGACCTATGAAAATAAGTCTACATGTATGTGGCATGCACGTGCACGCTACCAAAAACGAACTGAATTATGGAAGATTTCAACTTATCAAGAACCACATACATATGATGTAAATAGTACACTAGTGACAAAACACGTAAACATTCGAAAGAACTTTCTTGCCCGTGCTTTGATCCAGATAATTGTTGGCAAGTCGAAAATCAATGCTTCACCAGTGCAAAAGATAGTATTTGCAAATTTCAAATTCAAAATATCTTATTGGAAGGCTTTGTCAATTTTGATGCGTGCATACGAGATACTTTACGGCACATGGCAAATATCTGTTGAGGTTGCACAGCGGAAGTTATAAAATCGAGGTATTGGCGATGCAAATATGATAAATAAATAGACACTAAAATTTAATGTGGTTCACCCAAAACTGGGCTAGTCCACAGGTCCCACCAGAGAAACTTCCGTTATTACGAATAGTAGGTATACAAAGAGAATATACATTAGATAAATATCTAAAATAGAAATTACCCAAAATATGCGGTAAAATAGTGTTGACCCAACACTCCGACCTCAACTATTTTGAGACTCCCCCGAATATTTAGGAATATTTCCTAAATATTACACACTCTTTCAAAAACTTTCCGGAAACACGATTAAAAAAGAAAACGTTTCTTTTTCTAATCCTTATTTTCTCTCTACTCTATGATCAAACGAGGCAAGATGGGATGATTTGAGAAGCTTAAGAACTCCTCCTTACATAAATATTGGGATGGAAAAACCCTCATCCGGAAGAAGCTAAGAAATGCCACCAATTCCTTCAAAGTCTTAATTGGCTGGCCCACATTTCTTCATTTTTTTTATTCTTTTTCTTTGATGTGGGCCCCACTTGCATGTGAAGGGACCCACCTATCAATATCAACACGTGCATTACCTAAGTACCTTCAGGAAATCAAAAGGCAAAATCCAGGAACTGTGGTTATTTGAAAAAATACACGTAGTAGTACAGAGGGACATCTTTTACACTATGTCTTTTGGGTTTTTGCTCCAAGTATCGAGGGATACATACATTGTCGCCCGGTGATTTTAGTGGATGGAACACATCTTTACGGAAATTATAACTATAAGTTTCTTATTGCAGTTGTTATAGACGCAGAATGTCATATTCTCCCATTAGCATATGCCATAGTTGATGGAGAGTCGGGTAGTGTATGGACATGGTTTTTAGAGAATTTGCGGCAACACATTATACGTTGACGTCACCCCACTTGTTTAATAAGTGATAGAGGTTCTGGATTAGTAGCCGCCTTGAATTCTGTCCAAGTATTTCGGCAACCGTATGGATACCATCATTTTTGCCTTCGACATGTGAGAGCGAATTGTCTCACGCATAATAGGAGCAAGTATTTGCATAGGTTGGTTTGGGCCGCCGGTATTACGCCATGTATACGTGAGTTCGAACGAATTATGAACACAATCCAACAGGTCAACCCTGTAGCACATAAGTATCTTATTGACATTCCCAAGAATATATGGACGTTATCACACGATGAGGGTGTCCGGTACATTTGATGTTTGTTTGTGCAACACAATAGTCACATTAATCATTAACAATATGATTAATTAAATGTCATATTATGTAGGTATGGTATTATGACTACGAACCATGTGAAGTTAATGAATGAGGTTCTACGTGGTGCTCGACATCTTCCACCAACTGCAATCGTTAAAGTTTATAAAAATTAAAATGTTGTCTTAATTTACTATTATATTCAATAATATAGTTTTTATGTATGTTACGCTTGATAAGGGAAAGCAGTATTTTGAGGAGCGTAAAACTAAGATCAAAGATTTCGTTGCTAATAAAAATATGTGGGCTGAGAAAGTAAAGAGTTATTTCAGTTAGAATCTAAAAATCTTCATGGTCTCATAGTTGAAGAATACAATAGAGATATTATGACAGCTTCCGTGACAGAGATAGTTCATCATCAAAACATAGTATACATCGTCAACGTCTCACTTAGAACATGTACTTGTAGTTTTTGGAAGAGCTTCAAAGTCTCATGCTCTCACGTACAACAGGTAACAAGACATGAGATTAAAATATTTATATGTTTATCAAATATTATTACTAATCATCAATTTGTACAAGCATGCCATCATTTTAATATAAATCTACGAAATATGATCAATACTCTTTATTCAGTCAGTTCTTTATCTGCTACTTACTCAGATAATTTTCACCATCTTCGAGATGAGAGTCAGTCGAATTATGCAAATTTTTTATTAACATCAGACCCTACTAGACGACATGAACGTCGTCGTGGTGGACGTAATAGGACAACTCGAATGCTTGGAAAAATGGATTGGAGTTTGAGATCATCAAGGTGTGGAGTTAGATATGAAAATGACACCGATATTGCAGAATCAACAAGGGAAGATGAGAGTATGTCTAATCTAAAAGCATGAAATTCCTCTTACTATCCAAAATATCATTCAATACAAATCGATACAAGTGAATTTAGTCAAAGGGAATGTCAATCATTCCATTATACAATACATATGCACGAGTCTTCTTCGCAAGATATCCTTACCGCACGAAATCCAGAACATCGACGTCAATCTAAATCAACAATAGGGAGGATACTAAAAATCATCATTTCAGATCGACACTCCAATATTTAGATAACACTAATTTCGTTGTGTTTAACTTTCATCTTGTTAAATGTATTAAATTATTTTCCAATAATTTACGTAAAAATAAGTTATTTGAACTATTTTCATGTAATTTCACATTTAATTATCACATTGAATCTATTTTACTTTATGTTATATAATTTATATAATCATTTGTATGAATTTTATTTCATATTATTATATTTATTTGGGTTTAAATATAATTAATTTAAATGTTTTATAAATTATTTTGAGATATATAATTTATATTCCTTGATTTGATTTAGTTTAAATTATCGCGTAGATCTATTTTAATTTATATTGTTTCGTTTGTACAATTCATTGCTTGTATTATATATTAGCATATCTAATTCGATTTTTTTGAAATACGATTTTAGTAATCTAATTTAATTTATTTTAAATAGAAATTTATTAATTTATTAAAAACTCAAAATATAAATTTAGATTTTAATTGATTATATGTTAATGTATTTTAATTAAAATATATAAAAGAATATTTTGATAATTTGATATATACAATTATCTTTAATAAAAAATGATAAAATATATTTTCTTTAATTATTTTATATATTTACATTTTAATAAAAAATGATACATAATATATTTCTTAATTAATTTAAGAAAATTTATGAAAGGTATACATAAATCATATATGACCGGTGAAACGGTCCTATGTGATAAGATTGTAGTATCGTACTGGAGATATTAGAGTGGTTGCAACGTGTTCAACAGGTTGCAAGTTTTAACCAATAAGATTCTCAAACTTGCAAACCAATCTCTAATTGGATCATCCTATGCCCTCCGTTCTTGCTTTCAAAGTACAACATACTCTTCTCTATATATTTCAGGTTGCCGCCTTCAATCGGGGGAGAGTGCTTCAAATTCTGAACGTTTTTACAGTCGCCGGCGCCGGAGAAAAAATGGGTACAACCCCATTTTCAATTAAGAAAGGAAAATGGACAGCTGAAGAGGACGAGAAGCTGATAAACTATATTAAAGCAAATGGGCATGGGTCATGGAGATCACTCCCGAAGAATGCTGGTAATGTACGGACTTTCTTTTGTTTTTTTTACTTTGGAATAATTTATTGTGATGGGTAGGATTGCTAAGGTGTGGAAAGAGCTGTAGATTTAGGTGGATTAATTACTTGAGAGAAGGTGTTAAGAGAGGTAATTTTACAGAGGATGAAGAAATCGCCATTGTTAAGTTGCACAGAAGCTTGGGAAACAGGTGATAAAAAGTTCAAACTAGAGTCCAGTTAATTTTGATACAGAGTATCTTGGGATATAAAATACTCGTTATTAATAACGGAAATAATTCTGTTTAATTAAGAGTCGATCGAATCAAACTTCAAATAAAGTAAGATTCTAAATCCAAAAATTAGTTTGAATTACCAAAATTTTAAGATGATTATTTTGAATAAATAAAGAAATATCAAATATTTACTTCTTCTATAAATAATGTAATCGTTTTCATTTTATATTAATGTTGAATACGACTATGATATCGATTCTCATCAATAAAATATTCATTCTCCATTTATCGTTTTTCGTCATTTATAAAAGACTTGAACCAATCATTTACTTGTTCAATTACTTTCAATCCAAGCTTAAGTTAAATCCTATCCGTTCTCTCAATTATTTTTATATGATATACATTCTCTCTTATAAATCAATTCACCTTACTTTCAATTTTCGAGGTGGGACAATAGTCACTATTTCAACACATCTCTTAAGTTCAATTACCTGACAAGTTGGACTTAACAATTCAAATCGTTGGATTACCAAGAATCAATTTCATTAAATCAAACTAACCCCAACAAGGTCATTCGGGATTTTCCAAACTCCATCTGATACCATGTAGAAATTCATGATTCAATGACGGTAAAAGTGTTGCTGTAGTACAATACATAAAAAAAGTGAATCATACTGAAAAGATTTTAATGAACCCATTACTTGTGATATCAGACTTTCTGTACTTATCTTCATTATTTAGAACAAGATCTTGTGTTTCAGGAAGAGAAGAAGAGAGCAGTAAAGGAGTAGAAAGCGAGATTTGTAATGGGAAAATGGAGTTATTAAATCTACGTACAGAAGCAGTAATGAAGGAAGGGGACTTGATAAAGAGATATTAATGAGTTTTCGTGAGGAAAATAAGAGCAATTCGATCAACGAGGAAGAAGCCTGTTGTTTATCGCCATTGCATGGTGATGAAGATTTGTTTGTTTCTGGTTTTCTGTAAAATATCATCGTTGAAAGTAGCAAATCTTACTCGTATGTTAAATTTCTAGAATCGAGTCAATTTACGTGGTATGAATATAACGTATAAGAAGATTAATTACATTATAAAAAACTCATTATCTTATTAATCGGGTGATAAGAATTATGTTTATTCGGGATTGAATCGAATTAATGGAATAAGAACAAAAACGTGAAAATCCAAAATCGTGAAAAAATATATGATTGATATACCTTGCTTGATATTGAACTTAGTATCAAACAAATGGACACTCTCTTCTAAGCTTACAATTATGTCTATTTAAGATTTTTTATTTATAGAGTTCGAACTAAGATCTAACCTATGCGGCATCGATTCGTCCGATCGACCCGATGCGACTCGATACGACTTGACAAGAGTATAAGAGTCAGATTTTCAACTCGCCTCGGATTATTAAATAAAAACAAAATTTAAAAAAGTAATTGTTGGAATTTATAAAAAATTGCATAAAGTCAAGTTCAAAACTACAAATATTTATCAATTCATTATATAAGAAGATTTAACTTATAAAAAACGAATATCGTTCGTCGATTCTACCATCTCCCCAAAAGCAACCACTTTTTAATCTATCATCGCTTGTTCAAAGAATTCACAAGTATATCGACAACATTAAAAAGTCGTGAAACCACATAAGATACATTTCCGATTAAAAAAATCAAATTAAGGAATAAATCAAAACGACATCATTTTATGTCTAGTGTCAAGAGTCGAAGAGTCCGATTCGACTCGACACGGGAAAATATGAAAAATTGTCAAAAGTCGGTGCCGCATAGGATCTAACTAGTAATATTTCAATAAATCTGTTCTTGTAATCCATACATATAGTTAAGAGAATACATCACATATATTCCTCTATATGTTCCGTATTTCAATTAAGGAAAGAATCCCCCTTCAATACTCTCAAATCCTAATCATCAAAGTTTAATCTGATCGTTATAAAATATATTAATCACAATCATCCAATCGATATTCTTGATCAATCTATGAGACTAATAAAACCTATCAACATCACCTCTCTATATTAAATTTTCTCCATGTCGATCGACATTTACCCTTTAATACCCCTAGTCGGTCACACAGATCGACCAAATCGAAATTCTTCCAAGTTAAGTATAGTTGTTTTCCGATCGACCGATCCGACCCTTCTTCGAAGATGCTGCTAGTCTTGAAGTACATAGAACATGATGAAGAAGAATAAGAAATCTTATTAGGATGATTTTGCTATACTGACAGCAATATTTTCATACCGGATGGTATATTGTCAATATACCGTTCGATACGTTAAATTTCGTTCGGTACCGGTATTTTATTTCGTACCATCCGATATCGGATATTAGGATCGATTTCCAGGTTTGTTCGAATCTGACCTTAAAAAACTAATTAAATATTAATTTTTTAACAAATAAAATAAAATAAAATTTGATACAAACCAGTATACCCCTCATACTGATACGTAATTCCAAACTAGTATGAAAACATTGACCGACAAAAGAGAAAATGGTCATGTTTTAACTGGAAACTCACTAAAAGACATAAAAGGCTCTTGAGCACAAAAGAAAGCATCTAAAATTCCACAATTTGTCTTCTTTTCTACATCAAACAGAAATAACAGCCTTCTGACCAAAAGAAACATGCCCATTTTGTTGTGTTGTTCATTTCATTTCATCCCCCTTGAAAATATCACATTCTAACTGCAACTATTATGTACACAGAAACTGATAGAGCTCCCTTTGCTATAATGGATTATTATCCAGTGAAAAACCGTCCAGATTATACTCGTTTTCGCCCGGTAAAATGTCTTCAGACTGCAATGTTTAAAGATTGTAAGAAAATTCGCATCGATGTAAGTTTGAGTACGTTTAATTTACCTGTTTCAGAAGTGCGCTCATTAGATCGTACCCTTCGAACTGATCATTGAAAGGGTCGGTCTGTAAACCGATATCCGGTATTCTTTCGGCTTTGATTCTCGATGAACTGCAATCAACAATGGAGCTTTGAAGGGGTGCCTGGTTATGGAGATTGATGCTCGATGAGTTCACTACGAGCCCATTAATGCTCTCGGGAGGAGGATTCTTCGTTGTCGCAATATCTTCTTCGATTGTCGATCTCGAACTCAACGGAAAGGCAATATTTCTTGAAGTATTATTGCTCATAAGTGGAAATGTGTTCCCTTGCAAATGATGGCTTTTTGAGAAATCCATAAGATTTGATGAATAGCTTGGCAAATGAACATTCCCGAACCCGCTATTTCCGATCATAGTATTCGACTGAAGATTCATTACATTCCCGGAACCGATTTTGTTCAAAAGTTGGCTCCTCATGATCAAATTGCTTTGATTCGACTGTGAAGGGAGATGCATATTCATGTTCCCAAATGACTGTCCAGATTGATGTAAAGCCGCAATTTGCTTTGAATCCATATTTGTTGGAATCCCATGTAATAAACTCGCTTGCTTACTGCTTTCGTTTTGCGTGTTCAAGAACCGTATCTTCGGATTTTCGAAGCTGAAAATATTTCTCTGATCTATTAAGCCATGTAACGGATTCCCGAATGGCGAATCTGATCCAATGAATGCATTTCCGATCCCACTTTGTTGTGGTAAGCTAAGTCGTCGAAGATAAAGCCGATATTTCTACACGAATATGAAAAAAATGAATGAAAACTTGTCGAAAATTAAGTTATCGTAACATTAGATTATCGAACCTGAAGATGGCTAGCTACATTCTCTCTTGTAAGTCCCGGGACATTCATAAGTTCGAGAATTTTCTTCGGTACAGCTTCTGCAAAACAGAAATGATCGTAAATCGATGAAGATAACGAATGTAATGAATTATTCGACTTACTATCGATTCCGAGCTGATTAACGGCATTAACAAACTGTTGGTGAAGCTCGACTGACCAAACAACTCGAGGTTTTTTCAAACTCGACGAATCATCCCTTTCTTCGGCTTCATCTTCTTCGTCTTTTCGTTTCCTCGAACCACAACCATTTTTCCAGTTACCTTCATTAGCTGAAGAGCTACAATCTGCATCTTCAGAAGGCTTTTGTAATCTTTCACCATCTTCACTACCCGAATTCTCAAACTCTCGTTCTTTCCAAACTTGCCGTTTTCTTCGAACAACATGTTGCCATATATTCTTCAAAGCTTCCATTCGAATCGGTTTTATCAAATAATCGCAAGCTCCGTGAGTTACGCCTTTCATCACGACGTCTTTGCTATCGTCCGCAGACATCACTAAACGAAGAAACGAAACAATGTTATCGTTTTTATGTTTTACGACACGAATAAATCTACAGAAGAAGACTTACTGATCACGGGAAGGTCCATTTCTAATCCGACACACTCGAGAAGCTTAAAACCATCCATATCCGGCATATGAACATCGCTTAGAACAATATCATATCCATCTTTGTGATCTCTAAGTAAATTCAAAGCAACTTCTGCTCTACTACTTTTGGTAACTAAACATAAAAATAGAGAAGATTAAACACTTTAGTCGTATCGGAGAATTAACGGTAAGTTCGATATCACAAATATACCTTCACATCTAAAACAGTCTAACTATGAATCAAGAAAGTAGAAAAGAACCCTAATTTTGTGATTTAATTCAAAGATGAACAAAAAAGGAACAATTTCTGATCAAGAATTCATGCTTACTCAAATCAAACATAAAAAAGCTAGAACAAGAAGCAATAGTGCATCAGATCTATTGATAAAAGGAACGAGAATCAATAAAAAAGATACAAGAGGATTTTCTTACACAAAATCGCTTTAACAATGCAGAACAAGAAGAAAGACAACAAAAATGTTTTTTTACTGTAATTAAACCTTCATAGTGACAATTTCTGAGCATCTTCTCCAAGATCTTCAGACAAGTAAGGTCATCATCAACGACAAGGACTCTGAGACCCGCCGGAAAAAGTCCCGGTACTCCTTCAGCGGAACTTGTATTAATATTCGCCACTAGATTCATCCTTGCTTCGTATTAAGCAAAGATTACATAAACCCAGATGTAAAATCACATGTAAATCGCAAATCGTGTTCAGTCAACGAAAATCAAACAAACCCAGATGGCAATAGAAAGAGGGGTAACAAAATTGGTTCAAGGCAACAGAAGTGAAGATTTCTACTTTGATAGCTTTGTAAAAGACAACTGGAGAAGGTTACCCCTTGAAAGCCACGAGTTCTTCAAAATTTGAGGGTTTTTACGGTTTCCTTTTTTTTGTTTCCTTAATATTGACTGGGCGGAATAACACTGGAGCTACAGCCCCACGACAGGCGGGCAAGGAAAATGCGTACAGTACAGTGGATAGTGAAGTAGTTTCCTTGGATTTGTGATTAAAAAATTATTACAAAGGTAAGATTAGACAAATAAATAAATAAAAAGATATTGTCGTTACAAATATTAAGGAAAGATCTGGTTTCCTTGAGTAATTTGCCCAATTTAACTTCATGTTTAAAAACGTTATTTTAAATATTAAATTATTGTGACTTTAATGCTATTTTCTACATGAATTTGATCAATGATGTGTACGATTTATTGTTTTTATGTCATAATATATAATATGAAAAATAAATATTTTGGCCATTTTTAAAACTACGGAGACAAATTTTGCCCCTATATGTAAACTACGATATTTGATTTTGGAGTCAGGTGTGGTCACTTGACCGTACTTTTATTTTAAATTAACCAAACATTAATAATGAGTACGTCGGTATGAATGCATAAAACATCGGTGAATTTATAATTGATTTAACCCAGTGACCACCAAAACGCATCTATGAAATTTCAATTTTACCATTGATAATTAGAGTTTAAATGTTTTGTTTTTTATATTTTTTACCAATAACTTCTTATATTCTAACAATTACAAGTTCAAACTATAAAAATATATACAAAAATTTTAAAATATAGTTTTTGAAATAATTAATTTATCATAAAATAATATGAAATATAACTTTTAAGTTATACACAATTAACTAAAAGTAAAGACAAAAAAATCATTTATAAAATTACGATCACTACACCGCTGTTTCAAAAACACTTTTAAAAATCACGATTACTTATATCACGTTCACCTCACAGCATAGTGTAGTCATATCACATCACCGCTATTTTCTCAAACGTTGTTCCAAACACGCCATTAACTTTGAGTACTGATTTTGTTAAATGTAAAAAACTATGAAGACGAATAATGTAAATTATCCAAAGTTCGAGAACTTAAAACATTACAAATAAATTTTGAACACTAAATTTGACAAAATCATTAAACCACGAGAATCAATGATATCATTTTCCCATTTTTAAATGTACCTTTAAGTCTTTTTCAAATACTCATTGTTACCAAACACAAAAAGTTTATTGAATCGAATTTTGGTCACTGAATCGTTTTTGAATTGTTGTCAAAATGCTATTGAAGAATCGTAATTTATTTATTTTAATTAAATAAAAAGTTATAATATAAAATGTGGTATTCATATATTTTATGTTAGGAATATGATCAAGATGTGATTATATGAAGTAGGAGTGTAAACGAACCAAACCGATTCACGAACTCTTCGAGTCGAGTAGATCATAGTTTGAGTTTGAAATCGATTTATTGAACTTAACCAAGTTCCGTTCGAGTTCGAATTTCTAACGAACCGAACATCGAACCTCAAAATTTCTAACGAGCCATGTCGGTTCACAAATGAATAATTATACTATTTATTTATATTATATTTAATTAATTCAAATTTGAATAGAACCCCAAACCTCAATTGAAGAACTTCCAATCATAATGTTTTTAGTTTTCGAACCAAAACCAAAATTGTATATTTCGGGTTGAACTCGAACATTAAAAACACTCAACCAAAATTGTATATTTCGGGTGATAGCCTTATCGCTCAACCCAAACTATATGGGCTGTGTTTGAATACTACGACAAGTTAAAACCTATATTTTTTCATGTATGACCGATACACCGTTGATATGAAGTTACATGCATTTGAGTGCTAAAAAAATAGTTTTTATTCATACTATTTTTGAATTTATTTCAAGATCATTTTCGATATAAAAAACATGATCAAAATTTTAATTTACTAAATACTCAAGGGTATATTTGCAATTATACATAATTAGTAGTTTCTTTGTGAGTTAAATAAGTTTAATTTAATAATTTCAATTTCTAATGTTTTAACAATCTTATAATTGCGTGTGGTCTCCACACGTCATAAGGTTTCTTTGAAAATTTAATACGTGAGTATTATACTAAAATAGTAATTAATTTGAAAATACATATATAACATTAAGTGGGTTGAAATTGGAAATTCCAAGATTATTTAAATAATAGAGAAATATACATTTTCCACCTTTGATTTACTCATTTTTCCAAATGGAATTGGTCTTTCTTATTACAACACCATGTACTAATAATTCATTATTGACCACACATAATTTTCTATTTTTAACGTTTTGTTTATAGTGATGTTTAATGCATATTGGTGCCCACCTATAAAGTTTGAAAATGTTCCAAGTACGGATGTAACCGAATCAAATTTGAGTGTTTTGTTAAGGTTCGAGTTTAACTCAAAATATATTAAGTTTAGTTTGATATTTGCAAGTTAAATTGTGAGAATTAACATATTGTACAGGATCCTTAGACCGACTATCCATCAATCTGCAGGTAAGTACCGTTCGAGGCACATGATAGATTTAATTCTCAATTCACAAAGCGATCTGAATATGGCCTAGAGCGGGCATAAAAGCTAAATGATGAATATCGTGAGTAGATCATATACCTCTAGGGGATAACTCTTCCTTTCTTAGGCCACTGTAAGATTGAGTTTGACGCTACCTATGGCCGTGATGTCAGAAGAGACAGGACAACCCTACGACGTGGAGGTTAGGAAAAGAACAATCTTTACAACATCCATGTTAGAGGATCAAAACATCATACTTTTCAGGAATTGCATGCCGACTCGTCAATGGGAAGATGTTATATCGGATAAGGACAAACATGGTGAGGAAATGACAATCTTACCCTCCTAAACATCCATATAAAACGGGGAAGTTTGAAGAAAAAGAGGGTTGAGACTCTCGGGACACTTTGGAGACTTGGACATGTTTGAGAATTATGATATTTGAAACCTACGAGCTTCTTGTGAACGATATTATTTGCCTTCAGTAGTGAAAAGCTCGTCAACGGATTCACCTCTTCACATTGTGGTTTTTTTTTGTTTTTTGAGTTTTCCACGTAAATCTCGTGTCTTCGATACATTGAACAATAAGCTAAAGCCGTCCCCATAAAACTAAAACTAAAAGCCGGTTTGGCCTTTCACTAAGCAAGCAATAAATTTTTTTAAAATAATAAAAAAAGTCTATGATTCAATTTTTTAGAAATTCAAACTCAATTGAAGCTATGCTTAATTAAAAATTGAATTTGAACTCGTCTTGATTGTCTCTCAAACCAGCTCGGTCCGTTTTCAAGTCTAGTCGTATATCGTAAATTGTAAAATACACTTTTAAATCGTCAAACCAACAAATTACATTATTAACCTCCCAATTTGCATAATCACTTTGTATTAATACCATTTTTCTAATTAATCTAATTCATTATTAGATGAGTGTTTGAACAATTGATCTATGCAATTAACAAATGCGTCAATAAAATAGGTCGATGTCGATCTTATTTTATTCAAACTAAAGAATTGTCAATATAAAATCATTTTAAATTATTTTTTATTTTAAGTAATAAAGATGTAATAGATTATAATTTGTATAGGTTTGGATAGTTTTTACAATTTCATAAGAATGTCAAATTTACAAAATAGCATTATGGAGAAATTGTATTTGTTAAATAGTCTATTTTGATAAAATCTTCGTTGAATAACCTGCGCTTCTATTGTATTTGCTAAATAGGATAGATCAAGAAAGATAAAATCTAATATATATATTTTCATTAAACTAAATTTAAAATATCAAATAATTAAAATATTATTTATATAATTTGAATAAAAAAAATTTAATAGATTTAACATACAAAATTATTGTAGTTTTAGGGTTATCAACGGTCATCCGATTATGAGATAATGAGTTTGTTTGGTACTCAAATTAAAACTGCGGTGATGTGCGATGCGATGTTCAGATCGTGATTTTCTTATATTACACAAAACATAAGCTTAATTGCGATGTGATAATCGTTAAAAATAACGATATCATCATAGCTGTTAAAACTAGCTGTGGTTTCATCGTGATTTTGGAAAAAGACTAATTTACCCTTAATTCTATTAATTATAATATAACTATATTTATTATTTTATATATATAAGAGTATATTTGTATTTTTACGTAAATCGCAATCATAATATCACAATTTTACCAAACATATTTAAAAATTCACGATTATCATATCTCACCACATCTCACCGCATCTCACCACAACGCAATTTTAAAAAACTATATCAAACAAACTCAATATCATGGAGAAAATTGGATTAAAAGATAAGACTAAGACATAGTGATATTTACGTGAAAACCCTCAAAAGAAGGGTAAAAACCACGGTTCTGTCAGAAAAGGTAATTGACGAATGTACTATGAGGGCAATGTACATGAGACAAAGAATACAATAACATTGAATGATTCACACAAAGTAACATAGGTTCAAAATTTAGAGATTGATCCCAAAATAAACATATCTTCATCCTAGTCAAGTGAACTTATATTTATAGATCTTCCCAATGGTTTGGACCGAACCATTTCGTAGCCTTCACGATCTGCTTCATTACTTAGATGATTTTCCAATTCCCGTTCCACTGAGACAAGCCATATACTCTATGGATCAGATTCATCCCTCTTAGACATGGTACAATTATCCTGATCTACATCATGTTAGCCCAACACTGCCGTGAACAATTCAAATATATTAACATCAAATTCAATCTCTCACAAGTTTCATTATTTAATAATTTAATAACTTTATATTGTAAGTTCAAATAAGTTAATAAAAACAGAATTTCAAATAATTATATCATTTAAACAAATTAAATAAAATCTATCAACGTAATAATTATATTTAAAGTTACATGGAATTAGTGAGGATAACTTAAATAACTAAATAAGGGGTTAGAGTTTAATTCGTTATAAGTTTCTTTCAATGTATGATATTATTATTTAGGCTAACACATATTTAGAATGCATTTTGACTGTGAGAATACATTATCATAGTTTTTACATAACATTATCGCATTTTTATTCGCGTTTTACAAATAATGCATTTTCGCATTCTTATTTTTTGTGCTTTAATGGAAAATGTGGTCTAAATCACATTCTAAACATCAAAATACATTTTAAAATTGTAAATTACAAATGTGTTCCATATAACCATAATCCTTCAACTTCAGCAACGTGTTTTATATTGGGTAAAATGTTCATCATATTAATGCATTCGGTATGCATCATATGCACCCCTCACCCAATGCACATTGGATGCACGAATCCGAACGAACGTGCAATCTAATTATGAATACTAAATTTAAACAAACCAAATTTCAAAAAATTGAATACCGGATAAATGAAAAATTTAGTTAATGAATACCAAACTAAATTTTTTCACGGTAATTAAGGGTAATCTCACAATGTATTTGTTTTGTATTAGCAATATTTCAAATTTACTTAAATAGAATATAATCTTATTTATAACTAAAAGGGTAATAAAGTCATTTTTTACTCAAAATACATTATCCATCTAACTTTATACATAATATAATTCTCATTCTTCAATTTAATTTATCAATTACATAATAACATTATGAAAACACATTCTAAAATTGTATTCTAATTTTTAAAATACATAGAGAATATAGCCTTAGTTATTTAAGTTATCTTCACGGATTCCATTCAATTGTAAATATAATTATTACTTTTTATTATTTTATTTTATGTTGTTTAATTGGTATAAGTAGTTGCTTGTATTTTATATTATTTTATTTACACGATTTTTTTGAAGTTCAATTTATTAACGAATTTAAATTGTTTTACAACATAAATTTATTACAATATTAAATATTCAAACTTGTAAGAGTTAGTTCATATTGTATGTTAATTTCTTAAATTATTTTTGATTAAATTAAATTTCCTCCCTTTAGTATGATATTAAGCAATTACAATACAAAAATTTAAAATAAATTATTCAGTAGATTGTTTACTAAAATATGTTATTTTACAAATATAACTTTTTCTGAATGCTATTTTACAAATTTACCCTTAATTAGATGAATATAAAATATTCCAAGTTGTGAATTCCCCCTGCCCCAAATTTCGTCCTACTCTTACTTCACAATTGTCAACTCCTAGCCAATATGGTATGACCTAAACTAATCCAGGCCGAACACGTGTCTTTGAGACAAACGGGCCAACGCTGATTTGGATGTACTTGGACCCCCACACGTGCATTTATTACAAATCTCGCCGTCATGTCACTAGACCCCCCTCTAGTCCCACCCCCACACCTTATTGGTTAATTTAATTTACCACTACATTCATATTGCAAATCAAACTAGATTACCCACTATTGCCCGAGAATGTGAGGTTTCGAAATACGAGAATAACTTCAGTTGTTTTTGCTCCACGCAAAAATGATGTGATAATTTTAATTTTTAGAATTTTGTAATTGTGACAATTATTATCCCAAAATTTGTTCTCGTATTTTGTCATGTTGGCCAATAGATCATCAATGTTTATTTATTATGTGCAAATTATGATGATATTTTGTCATATTCAAAATTTGGGGATTATGAACTTTGTGAATCAAATAGTATAAAAAAAATCAAAGCTTAAGAAATACATATGACAAATACATCTTTGGTGATTAAATTTATCAAATTTATTAAAATTTAGATATTACAAGCAACATTTTCTCATGCACTTTAGGCAATCGTGGAATCAAATATAGATATGAAACAATTAGAGATTACGTATTATAATTCGTCAACACTAAGCACAAATTTGTCTAACAAAGTGACAATAATCTAGAAAAACATATTAGTCCTCTAGAGTAAGATCAAATTATTACTATGATAATATTTCTATATTTATTGTATTTAATAGTAATGTTTGTTTATTTCTTTAAATGTTTAACTCGATGCAACAACAATATGAGTGGCCCTGTTGAAGTTTTATACCTATAAAGTAAAATCGTGAAGAATAGTTGATAATCATTTAAATTGATTTAATTTAAAACGATCAATATCGTGTAAAGTACAATATGTTACAACTTCATCCCACGTAAAATGAGAATTTGTTCAGGTTGAGCTATTCCTAAGTTAGATGAAACAACTTAAGAGTATATAATGGAACACTTCCACTCAAGAAGAGCCATTCGAAAACTCGATTTAAAATGCTATGAGTTAAGAGTACGAACACTTCGTGAAATTACACTTTTCAACTTGTTCGTGTTCGTATTTATTCATATAAATGAAAATATGAAATATGTTCGAATAACAAAACAAACTCAAATAAAATTCGAACGAAGACAAGCATGCTCGCAAATATTTATTTGAGTATTTTTATATTATTTTCGTCAAACACTAATAAACGTATCTGAACGCAAACTCGAACACATAACGAACAGATCCAAACACAAATGAACATAAGTACAAACATGCACACGAACACGTAAACACTTGAATTTGAGCATATACTAGTTATGCACCAACACGAACAAATAGATTCAAACACAAAATCGAACACAAAACGAACATATCCAAACACAAACGAACATGAATGCGAACACAAACATGAACTCAAAATTTTAGAAATATGAATAATATTCGAACAAGTTTTTCCATTCGATTTATAATATGAATTGATACGAAAAAATCAAACTCAACTCTTTCGGATCGAATAATAAACCTAGCCACCGACTTTGCTTCAACTTTTTATGGGATGAAGCTCTGAGAGGAAAATGCACCCTCTGGTACAAAGGTTACAGATTTATGTGTAAAATCTTGGGGTGAATCCATTTTATATGCAAAGAGAGACAAGAGTGAGAAGGAAAGAAGAATCATATTCCAGTACAAATTCACACACTGTCAATGTATAATTGTCACACATAGATTCACACATAAACAGACGCCGGTATGTCGAAATGTAACGAGGAACATCCGAACCACACAAAAATATGAAATGAACATACAAAATGGTGAATATTACCACATAACTCAGTACTCAGCCAGCTTATTCAATCGATGAATTGTGCTTCTTGCAATACGATTACCGGGATCAAGTTTCATGACGGTTCTGAGATCTTCAGCCCCGAGTTTGTATTTCTCCATGCTCTCNTGTCAACTCCTAGCCAATATGGTATGACCTAAACTAATCCAGGCCGAACACGTGTCTTTGAGATAAACGGGCCAACGCTGATTTGGATGTTTGGACCCCCACACGTGCATTTATTACAAATCTCGCCGTCATGTCACTAGACCCCCCTCTAGTCCCACCCCCACACCTTATTGGTTAATTTAATTTACCACTACATTCATATTGCAAATCAAACTAGATTACCCACTATTGCCCGAGAATGTGAGGTTTCGAAATACGAGAATAACTTCAGTTGTTTTTGCTCCACGCAAAAATGATGTGATAATTTTAATTTTTAGAATTTTGTAATTGTGACAATTATTATCCCAAATTTGTTCTCGTATGTTATCATGTTGGCCAATAGATCATCAATGTTTATTTAGGGCGGAAATCAGTTTTGGTCCCCAAAGTTTGAAATTTTTGGTAATTTTGGTCCCCAAATTTTCTAATTTTGGCAAAACCAACCCTCAAGTTTCATGTACGCAAAACCGGTCCCCAAAGTTTGCGAATTTTGGCAAAACCAGTCCCCAAAATTATGTGCGTGTGGCATAATTGGTCCCCAAAGTTGTAATTTGTGGCAAATTAGGTCTCCGGACGAAAATTAATTTGGAGGCCGGTTTTGCCAAAATTCGCAAACTTTGGGGACTGTTTTTGCCACTCGAAACTTTGGGGACCAAAATTGCCAAATTATCCAAACTTTAGGGACCCAAGTCGCCATTTTCTCATTTATTTGTTATAGTAAAATTGATTCAAAAAATTTTATGTAGTTAAAAGTAATAATTGGTACAATTTGTCCCCATAATTTCAATTAAATTGGCATATGTGCAAGTCGCCCTTTGCAAAACTACATGAGATTAAGTTTGCAAAATTAACAAAGTTTGGATGTCGGTTTTGCTGTTTGCCATTATGTGCAACTTATGATGATATTTTGTCATATTCAAAATTTGGGGATTATGAACTTTGTGAATCAAATAGTAGAAAAAAAATCAAAGCATAGGAAATACATATGACAAATACATCTTTGGTGATTAAATTTATCAAATTTATTAAAATTTGGATATTACAAGCAGCATTTTCTCATGCACTTTAGGCAATCGTGGAATCAAATATAGATATGAAACCATTAGAGATCACGTATTATAATTCGTCAACACTAAGCACAAATTTGTCTAACAAAGTGACAATAATCTAGAAAAACATATTAGTCCTCTAGAGTAAGATCAAATTATTACTATGATATTATTTCTATATTTATTGTATTTAATAGGGGCGATGCGCAAATATAGTCCCCACTGTTTAGGCATAATGACAAATTGAGTCCCCACTGTTTATGCATAATGTCAAATTTAGTCCCAACTGTTTTAAAATTTTGGCAATTTTGAACCCCAAAGTTTTAGAATGGCAAAACATGTCCCCGACTTTTGTATGGTTTGGCAAAACTAGTTCCCATTGTTTATCAATTTCGGAAATGTTAGTCCCCAAACAAAAAAAATGGCGTATTTGATCCTCATAATTTCAAAGTTTTGGCAAAAAAGGTCCCCAACGGTGTTAGAGATTCTCAACGATTTGAAATATGACAATTACGATCGTTAAATAAATTTGCAACGGTGTTCCTCAACGTTTTGAAAAACGTAAACCCTAACGGCCGTTAAATAATTTAGGGACCAATTTCGCCAAATTCCACAAATTTGGGGACTAGTTTTGCCACCAAACGTAAATAATGAGGACTAGTTTTGCATTTTTTAAACTTTGGGGACTAATTATGAACTTTGGGGATTGAATTTGCCAAATTTTACAAACTATGGGGATGGATATTGCTAATTAACTGAAGTTTGGGGACTCTATACGTAAAAAAAAAATTTAGGGACCAAATTTGCCAAAATCAACAAAATTTGGGGACCAAACCTGCCATTTTCTCATTTAATAGTAATGTTTGTTTATTTCTTTGAATGTTTAACTCGATGCAACAACAATATGAGTGGCCCTGTTGAAGTTTTATACCTATAAAGTAAAATCGTGAAGAATAGTTGATAATCATTTAAATTGATTTAATTTAAAACGATCAATATCGTGTAAAGTACAATATGTTACAACTTCATCCCACATAAAATGAGAATTTGTTCAGGTTGAGCTATTCCTAAGTTAGATGAAACAACTTAAGAGTATATAATGGAACACTTCCACTCAAGAAGAGCCATTCGAAAACTCGATTTAAAATGCTATGAGTTAAGAGTACAAACGCTTCGTGAACCTACAGTGTTTAACTCGTTCGTGTTTGTATTTATTCATTTAAATAAAAATGTGATATATGTTCAAACAACAAAACAAGCTCAAATAAAAATTGAACGAACACGAGCATGCTCGCAAACATTTATTTGAGTATTTTTATATTATTTTTGTCAAACACTAATAAACGTATCTGAACGCAAACTCGAACACATAACGAACAGATCCAAACACAAATGAACATAAATACAAACATGCACACGAACACGTAAACACTTGAATTTGAGCATATACTAGTTATGCACCAACACGAACAAATAGATTCAAACACAAAATCAAACACAAAACGAACATATCCAAACACAAACGAACATGAATGCGAACACAAACATGAACTCAAAATTTTAGAAATATGAATAATATTCGAACAAGTTTTTCCATTCGATTTATAATATGAATTGATACGAAAAAATCAAACTCAACTCTTTCGGATCGAATAATAAACCTAGCCACCGACTTTGCTTCAACTTTTTATGGGATGAAGCTCTGAGAGGAAAATGCACCCTCTGGTACAAAGGTTACAGATTTATGTGTAAAATCTTGGGGTGAATCCATTTTATATGCAAAGAGAGACAAGAGTGAGAAGGAAAGAAGAATCATATTCCAGTACAAATTCACACACTGTCAATGTATAATTGTCACACATAGATTCACACATAAACAGACGCCGGTATGTCGAAATGTAACGAGGAACATCCGAACCACACAAAAATATGAAATGAACATACAAAATGGTGAATATTACCACATAACTCAGTACTCAGCCAGCTTATTCAATCGATGAATTGTGCTTCTTGCAATACGATTACCGGGATCAAGTTTCATGACGGTTCTGAGATCTTCAGCCCCGAGTTTGTATTTCTCCATGCTCTCGTATAGAAGAGCACGTTGAACCAGGGCTGCTACATTTTTGCTGTCTTGTCCCAACACCTGAAACTCGAAGATTTAGCAATATGGAAATGAATGCTTAGATAACACAAATTGAATGTTACAACTCTTGCACTAAAAACACGAATGAGAAATTAAAACACGAATTGAAGGCTACTGTGTTACCTTACTACAATCAGCAACAGCCTTCTTGTATTCTCCGACTTCCTTGTAACATGAAGCTCTGCTTGTCAAAACCTCAGTCAATCCATTTAAATCACCAGCATTCTCAAGAAGAATAACAGACCAAGATAACCATTTTATAGCATCAGCAAATTGTCCCTGTTTGTAGTTATCCATACCCTTGTTCTTTGCAGACGAGGCAGATACTCCAGCAGGTACGGGAGGAAGCCCTTCAAGATCAGTATTATTTCCTTCATGAAAATGGGAATCTTGTTTTATTCCCCACTCATCGCCATTTGTAAACTTCTGGCTTGTTGTAAATTCTACATTCTCTGGTGGTTCAATATTTGGAGATGATGAAAATAATGCATCGAAATCATTCGGCAGTGATGTTTGTGTAGTGGAAACCCCAAAATCCCCTAAAGGATCAGTGAAATTAGGAGTGAAAACACCTTCTGAAACACTGTCTTTTGATGCGGAATTTTGAAATTCACCAAAAGGGTCTGAACCAAGATCCATTTTTACACTTTCTTTACTCATATTGCTCATGCCCTTACCAGGCTTGGCCCCAAAATCAACAAAAGAAGCAAATGGATCGTGATTCAAATCCTTTGCTACTCCATTGCCTGACATACTTTTCATTGATGGCCCTCCAAGAGCTTGACTGCTATTAAAATTCCCAACAAAACTCACACCAGCAGCACCACTAGGACTGGAACTTGTATTGTAATTGCCACTGGAATTGGCATTTACACTACTTTTGGGTTTCGGCAAAGAGCCAGCCAAAGATCCCATTGAAAACGAATTCTGAGAAGCAGAAGTTGCTACATTTTTAAGTGGTACATTATTGCTGCTCTTGTTAAGGCTACCAAGCAGATCACCAAACAGATTTGAGTTCTTATTATCCACAATCCCCACAGAACTCGAAGGGGAAGGAGAATTCCACGTCTTCCCAAATATATCACCTACCATCGATGTTGGGCCTGAAACAGATCCCTTCATTCCTGACTGAACCGATGCGGCAGGCTGATGCGTCCACGCCGCCTTGCTGGAGCGTTGGGTCCAGGAAGACTCCGACGTATTTCCCTTCTGTTGCCCCGATAAATAGGTATACGTCGTCGCTGAAGAATACGTCGACGTCTGGTTCTTCAAATCATTCATAGATTGAGGACGGCTTGAACCCAGGCCGAGATCGAAATCAAATGCACTGTTTGATCCTGTTTTTCCATTCCCAGACCTAGAATTCATGATCCTTATTTCCAATAAGAGTAATCTGACAAAAAACTGGGTCCTGGCAGATAGCGATAATCACGGGGCTTGAAGATACCGCGGGAAATTGAAAATTAGGGTTAAAAATCAATGAAATCCGAAAAGCCGATCTGGATTCTGAATTTACAAAATCGAAGAGGAATGCAAATAGCTGGAAAACAGGAGTGGAAGAGGGAGATCCTTTCAGTTTTCACACCGACGATGTGAAATGTGCGAGGGCAATGGGGTTTGCTGTTTGATCCATTAAAAGTTTAAAATATCATTTCAGCCCTACAAATTTCCATTTTGTAAAAACAAATTTTAATTTAAAATACATTCCAATGAGAGATTTAAACATTAATATAGTAAATAAAAAACTATAGATTAAACATTAAGAATAATTTTGTCTATAGATATGGTAAACGGTAATGATAAAATTAGAAATAAAATAATTGTAAATTTATTAAAATGTAGTACGTTATCATGATTTATGTAAAAATATCAATACACTATCATATATAAAAAAAATAAAGATATTTATATTTTAATCATTATAAATAATGATTAAAATCACTATACGAGTCATTTCTCAAATCACTATGTGCCACAACTAGTTTTAGGGGTTGTACTAAAATATTAATTTTTAGCATGAACACATCGTTATAACTTGAATTTCAATTCATGTTGTTTTGAGATGAATGTGCATGGTAAAAACATGTTATATCTTATGAAACGACTCTTGCATTACGACCTCATTTGTTGGGGAAGTAAAAGAACTCATATAAGTCAACTGTAACCAATGTTTTCATACCAGACGGTATACCAACGTCAAATTTCGCTTGGTACTGATATTTTTTTGTGTTATCCGGTATCGAGTATTATGCTCGATTTCCGGATTTTTTCGGATTTAATCCTAAAAAACTAATTAAATATTAATTTTTTTAAAAATAAAATAAAATAAAATTTGATGTCTGTCGGTATACCGATTGTACCGCTCATATCGGTCCGGATTGGTACGTAATTCCAGATCGGTATGAAAACATTGTGTAACTCCTAGCTCATAACTAAAGACATTTGCATCCAAACTCTTAACTCATAGCTCAATGTATTTAATCGGTAGAACCGGAATAATTTCGTCTATAATAATAATAAAAATTAACCGTAACACTAAGTTAATGTACTTAGTATTATGAATTAATAGAGTAAAGATTATGAAATGAGAAATGTATAAAGGCAAAATGTATTCATATTACATAAATAAAATATGCTCTTCAACTTAATCACTCTGTGGATGATTATTGAATTGGAGGAACTTGGCAACGCGATCAGCTTTAGCACTTGATTTATGATCATAATACTCAACAAGAGCTGCTCCAGTTAACGCAGCAAGAGTAAGAGCTTGAGCATGCAACCTGCTTCATAAATCACATTTTCATAACCATAAAAATAGGGGGAAGGCAGATTTGGTCCCCAAAATTTGGATAATTTGACAATTTTGGTCCCCAAAGTTTCCAATTTTGGCAAAACCATCCCCCAAAGTTTCATGTACGCAAAACCGGTCCCCAAAGTTTGCGAATTTTGGCAAAACCAGTCCCCAAAGTTGCGTATTTTCGCAAAATACGTCCCCAAAGTTTGCGAATTATGGCAAATTAGGTCCCCGGACGAAAATTAATTTGGGGACCAAAATTGCCAAAATTCGCAAACTTTAGGGACGTATTTTGCGAAAATACGCAACTTTGGGGACCAAAATTGCCAAGTCATCAAAACTTTGGGGACTGTTTTTGGCACTGAAACTTTGGGGACCAAAATTGCCAAATTATCCAAACTTTGAGGACCCAAATCGCCATTTTCTCAATAAAAATAGTGTCAAAGAAATGCAAACAATTTGTGAATATACATTGCTCAACTCGTATTTGTTTGTTGAAATTAAAATATGAATATCGTTCGAACAACAAAACGAAAAATTCGAACGAACATGATTATATGAGAATAGCTTGTGAACATACAAATGTTCAACTCGTTCTGTTTGTATTTGTTCGTTGAAATTAAAATATGAAAATTGTTCAAACAACAAAACGATCTGGAATAAAAATTTGAAATACACGAACATATTCGTGAACATTCAAATTTAAGTATTTTTATACTATTTATACACGAATACGAACGAACGGATCTGAACATGAACTCGAATATAAAACGAATGGATCCAAAAACAAATGAACATGAATACAAACCCCAAAAAACATGAACAATATTCGAACAAGTTATCCGTTTGAATTAAAAAATGAAAGAACACGAACAAGTCAAACTCATCTCATTCGGATCGAATAACAACCCTAGTACTACCTAAGTGTGTTGATTCGATAAATACTGAATGAACCAAAAAGTGAATATTACACAATTAATTTTGGTACTTTGTTTCGGTGTGGTTTAGTATATATCGAAAATACCGATTTTTCCAAGTTTAAAGTTAATTAAAGCAACGAGATTAGATTGAATTTAAGATGATCCCAAAGAAGGCAAACCTCTTCTAGAGAAGTAACAAGCATAACTAGCTACATTTGTGTAAAAACTATAAACAATAATTACCTCTCTCCATAAATTAAACACATAATTTCATAGATTTATTACGTATCTCAAGCACTAATTATGCTTGAGATCCAGCAAATAATTGAATCTACACTAGCAATATATTAGGTTTTGGAAGTACTCAAATACAAAGAATCTTGTAAGATATATTTAAAAAAACTCTATTTTATATAAATGGACACCTAAATGACCAAAAACAAAAACTGAACCGAATTTGGTGTTTGGTTCGGTAAAAAAATTGGTTTTCGGTTCGTAACCAAATAGTGTACATCCTTACTACTACCCTTAAGTATTGTAAGTTGTGTGGGGTTTTAGAGAAAATGACGTAATTGGTCCCAAAATTTCATGATTTTGACAAATTTAGTGTACTCAAACTTTAATTTGGGATTTGTAGTCCCTGAGCTTTGATCGGCAAAAACGATCCCCAAGGTTTCCCAAATTTGTAAATTTGGGAACCCGTGTGGAAAAACTAGTGCTCAAATTTTAAGAATCAATTTTACCACACACATTAAATTTTAAGAATCAATTTTGAAAACTAGTTTTACCAAAATTTACAAAGTGTGATAACTATTTTTGCCAAAAACTCAAAACATGAAGACTAGTTTTGCCTTAATAAATTTTGTCAAAATTAAGAAGCTTTGGGACAAAATTTATCAAATAATACAAACTTTGGGGACTTTAAATACCATTTATGCGTGTTTTAAAAACACAACTTAGAAAGCATTAATAATTTCTCATGATCATAAGAAGAAGCATTAACAAAGAGCCAAAAATTTCATTACGGGTTACTCACACCACCACCAATAACAAGAACAAATGCAAAAGGGATTCACAATATATATCGTAATGAGAAATGGATATACATTCGAATAATTTCTCAAGCAAAAACTAAGTGATGCAAATCCTAATAAAAAACACAAACAGAATAGCAACTAAGCAAAAGCTTCTCTTTTTCCTGGTAAAGATGCGTATTTGCAGCAAATACAGAGCAAAACATAAAGGAAATCCCTAAAAGAAATCCAAACAGCATCCCTCTTGTTATAAGGATAATCAGAAATCAAACCTCGCATGAATAATCTTGACGCTTGTTTTCATATTGGGTTGAGACCAATTGTACGCCAAAGATCCAACGACCCCGCTCGCCCATAATGCCCCTTTTTCAATGAAAATACACATCTTGATCCCTCTCAATTAACGAATCATACGAACAAAAAATAGAAAATAATAATAATAAAAAACGCAAAATAGAGAAAGAAACGTTCAATTACCAACAGTCCGAAGCTTGTTCTCCACTATCCATTCTCTGATAGATTCAAGCTTGCCTTTTTCTTCGCCCATTTTTCTATTTTCTTCACCGCCCGTATCCCTTTACAGACTAAAATTCAACGCCTGGCTTTGACGAATCTTTGAATTTCTTCGGTAAATGGCCCTTTATTTATCGTTGTTGCGGACGTCCAGGAGAAATCAAACACGAATACTTGCACTGCAACGCGCCAATGAAATACGAATACGGAACCATGGCCATTGGCCAGTCAGCTTCATGGCTAATTGGGCCTAAATACGAATACGGATACATATTTAAGTTGGATATTATTGGGCCTTTAGTTGGGCCATATAAGAGTTTGAAATGTAGGAGAAGGTCGTAGGCCCAGAGTAATGTTGGGCTTGAAATTCCCTCCAAACTTAGCAAGGAAGCTAATCAGTAAACCTAATTTTCCCTCCAGTTTTCAGTACTCACTATTCACATAGAAAGCTATAGAATCTGGTTCTTACGCAAGATATTAATCCGTTGGTTTTTTATCTGCGACGACTGCTGTGATTTTCCAGAAATATCGATCCTTTTTTTGTTTACTGTCATTTGGTAGTCGTTTTTTTCCAAATTTGCAGATGATTTCTAATGGCACTTCTGGACTTGGGCAAAATGGCGTTGTTGGTGTTTCAAGATTCAATGATTTAGGCGTGGATGTAATAGATCTAGCCGACGATCAGAAAACGGGCGATGACTTTTTCTGCGGTATTTGTTTCTTGTGTTTCGTTGGCTAGTCATTTATATCGGCTGCTTGGGTCCAGAGAGTAAATTACTGTGTATATGAGACTATTCCTAGTTAGAATGATTTTGGGTCTGAATGAGGGGGAAGCAATATATGCAAGTTATGTGGTTGTTAATTAGTTATGTGTATTATGTGTTGTGATGCAAGCTGCTCAAAAGTTACAGTTTTACAACCTGTCAACGTTACAAATATTCAAACCTTTTGGTAAATGGTCATTTGGGATATTACTTATGCTCCATGGCTTGTAGATTTCCTTAGATGATTGAAAGAATTTGTTTGAATGATATAGTATGGATGCAAAAATGTGGCGACTAAGTCTTACAATTAACTTTTTTATTGTTCGTTTTGTTATTTTTTCTAGAGTTGCTGCTCTAATTGTTTGTTTAATGTGATAGGTAGTGCTTCAGAGGATTCCGGAGATGATTTCCTGTTCCATCTTTCCAATACATTGCCTGTCGATGATACATGTCCATTGGAGGATCTCCTTGAAACTCAATTAGTAGATTCAAATGCTGAGACCCAAATGGTAGATCATTCTGTTGAAGTTTTGGATGATTCGGTTGACAGTAATAGCTCTCCGGTTCAATTTTCACGTGAATTTGATGCTGGAAATGTTGCCAAAGAAACTGTAGTGGATTCTAGAAAAATCTGTCAATCCGAGCCTGTCACGGAGGTGCTGATTCTTGATAGTTCTACTGGAAACCCTGGTGATAAGTCAGTTATAACAGAGAATGTACCGAGCCAGTATCCTCAAAGACAGGATGAAAATGTTTGTGGAACATCTGATAACAAAGAGTGCCATTCAGGTCCCTCTGTTAGTAAGATCTACCATTACATGCTTTGCATTGATCTAACTGTATTTAACTACTTAGTTTAATGTACATCCTAATAAGCGTTAATGCACATAGAAAATGGAATTTTAAAGAACTTTCATAGTCTTCTTTGACGTATATGGTCTAGTTGCAGTATTCCTATTTTCAAAATTATATCTGAACATAAACATATTTTCCTTTATTAACATGCTTTACATGTCTTACTTCAGGATCGTTCTCTGGAGGCTTTACCTCGATGCGTGTGGCAGATTTTAGAGCACGTGGTCTGGCAGCCCGAGCAAATAGAAATACATGTCCATCATCTTCGAAACCCCAGTCTTGTGAATATGACAGATCATGCTCAGCAGGTTTGCTGAATTTTGGCAGGACAATTGGCGAGGAACTTTTCCACAGTGAGCACGAGCCAGATCATGGGAATTGGGGAAGTTCAGACCAATTCAAGATCAGGAAAACAACAGTGAGGAAACTTTTCTGTGAGGGTGATGAGGCTGATGTTGGTCTCTCAGAATTCAAGGACAAGTCACGTGGAGAAGTTCACATGCCCGAGTTGCTGTCTTCTGATGATTGCTTTGGTGGGTTAAGTTATGTTGATAGCCAAGAGCCTGGGGAGTTGACACAGTCCCATGCGCTTAAGGTGGTGGACAATATTATCAATTTTAATTCTTTCGAACTTGAGGAAGATTGTAGCACCAGATTCCGTACTACAGACACAATGAACACCATCTCTAACGCAAAAGGCTGTCGAAATTTGGCACAGAGTTCTGTTGTCCAAAGTGTGGTTAGTGGATGTGAAATTTTTAATTGGAATGAGAAATGCAATGATGGTGGGGGCGATTTCTTCGTGAGGAAAAGAAAACTTTTCTTTGATGATGGAATTTCCAATAGGAGCCTTACAGGACATCGGAAACCTAAGTGTCTCAACTTACGGAGTGTTGATGCTAAGCATGATGATCAAAAGGAACAGAAAGACTCACAGATAAAGGCAGGGAATCCAGTTCACTCAGATTTTCAAGTGTTGCATAACCGGAAAGCAAACAGAAAATCATTATACCAAAAGGAACAGAAATTGGCTTCGAGTCTCAATGAGGATCTGTGTTCTGTTAAGCCCAATTTAGCGTGTAGTGATATAGGTCCGAGCACTCAAATGGCTGTTGAAGCAATTGAGAGTCTGTGTTTTGAGGTGCATTTGGATGAAAAAAGTGCTGTTGTTTCTAAGAAAAGAACCAAAAACTCTGATGTTATCGTTGAAAAAGTAAAAAAGGATGGAAATGCTCATCCAAAGCCTATTTGCAAAGGAGTTGTCGGTGAACATCCAGGCAATAGGGAAGCTATTAAAAATGGAGCGAGTAGTAATTCCTCTCCAAAGAAATCCAGAAGAATTGGTTTTCGTACAAGGTCCAAGGTGGCTGGAAAAAAAGAGCTGTCTGATCTAAAGCATCATTCAGTGGAACAGCTAGAAAATGGCTCTTGTCGAACAAGAAAATGCAATGTATTAAATGGATCTGCATTACGTCTGACTCGTTCTTCTGGTGCTAGGGAGGGAAAATGTGATCTTAGTGCTGCACCTTTAAAAAGTAAAAAAAGGATAATTGCGAACTGTAGGAATGATAAAGTTTTCAGCATTGAGAAAGCTAGAGATCCAGGGCCATGTAAGTCTAAGAAATCAAGAGAAGAATTTTTTGACATATCTGGACCTTCAAGTGTTGATGGAGTGGAGTCTACAACACATGTAACACCTTTACAGCAAACTGTGAACTGTGGAAGTTCACTGGGCACACCTCAATGTGATACCGATAATGCAAAAACAAGTGCGGAAAATGCTAGAATTGTTCATGGCATGGAATTTTCAGCAAGAGAAATACGTGAAGCTTCGTCTTCAGCTTGCACTACTCCTCATGATTTTATCAAAGAGGTGAATGATGCATCTCCTATTTGTATGGGTGATGAATATCCCGGAAAGCCTTGCAGAAAGAGATCTCTTACAAGAGAAATCAATAACCTAGTATCACTTTCCCCTCAGCCTCCATTTGAAATGTCTGTCTTGAGAAAGCGGAGAGAAATTGGTGAGATCAGAGTCTTGTTCAGCCAGCACTTGGATGAGAATGTTATTAAGCAACAGAAAAAGGTAGTCTTGTTTATATTTGGATGTGGATTATATTAATTTTTATTTTATTTTTCCATGTGACATTTGTTACAGATATTGGCCCGGCTTGGCGGGAAAAGCGCATCATCTATTTCAGATGCTACACATTTTGTGGCTGATGAATTTGTACGTACAAGAAATATGCTAGAAGCAATAGCTTTTGGAAAGCCAGTTGTTAGCCAATTATGGATTGAGAGCTGTGGACAAGCTAAATCTCTTATAGATGAGAAAAAATTCATACTCAGGGATGCCAAAAAGGAAAAAGAGTTCGGTTTTTCCTTACCAGCTTCTCTTGCAAAAGCATACCAGCATCCACTTTTACAGGTAACTGATGTTATTAAATGGAAAGCAACATGAATATAGAGTTTTCTTACGTATCTAATGTAGGGAAGGAAGGTCTTGATCACCGCAAACGCAAAGCCTGGTAAAGACACTCTTGTAAACTTGGTCAAGGCAGTTGGTGGATTAGTAAGTTCAACAAGATGCTTCTCTGCCCTTTTTATATAGTGTGTTGTGATCTGGTTTACATTTTATTCACAGCCAATTGAAAGAATAAGTCGATGCATGGCAAATGATGAAAAACTTGTGCATGATCTTCTGATTCTTAGTTGCCAAGAAGATTATGATATTTGTGTTCCTCTTCTACAAAAAGGTAGTGATAATCCAACTCCATAAACTAACTGAATACAAAATCAATCCCCTTACAGATTTTTGTGTAGGTATTGCTATCTACAGCACCGAGCTACTTTTGAACGGAATAGTCAAGCAGACGCTAGAGTACGAAAGGTTGGTCCTCAAATCTCAGTACTGATAAACCTGAAGCTGTGGCCTTGTTTATCCTTACCAATCTTCATCATGGTTTCATGTATCTACACGATTAATCTGCAGGCATCTTCTGTTTGCTGATGAAGTAAAAAAGACTCGTTCCACGGTATTTGTCAAAACAAAAGTCCGGTATCCTCCGGTGAAGAGAACCAGACACTGATGTCGCCTGTTCTGTACCAACACGAGCTTTCCTAATAGTCTGGCATTTTCAGATACTGTATAGGGAACAAATATAAAGTTTTAACTGTTACATAAATGAATGACAATAGTTTTTGGTAACTCTGTCACATGGAGTACATTTTATTGCTGTATATTAACTTTAGTACAGATTAAGATGACATGATTGCAAGAGCCTCTCTTTTTTTGCCAAGCATGTTGTAGATTGTTGCGGCAATGTGACTGGGAGTCAGCCCTGCTTGCATTATTTGGTCGCTCGGAGAACCATGGTCGATGAACCGGTCCGGAAGTACAATCGGCCTCCACTGCACCAGATTCTCACTTCTCAGTCATCAGGTTATTCATAAACAATGCTTTTTTACGTATTACTTGTTTCACCTTTAAACTGTTACCTTTAAACTGTTGTCTAGAAGTCCATCCAGCGCCAGAAACTGAGCAACATGAGATCCAAAGCCACCAATTGAAGCTTCTTCAACTGTGATTAATATTTCATGTGATTTAGCCAGGCTGCGAATAAGAGCATGATCCAGAGGCTTACAGAACCGAGCATCCGCAACTGTTAAATTGAGGCCCTGGGATTCTAACAATGCAGCAGCAGCCAGACAATTTTGAACTGCTGTCCCATACCCCAACAGAGCTACTCTTTCACCTTCCAGAATTATCCGCCCTTTCCCAACCTTCAAAATATGGAACAACCATTTAATTGATTCTTGATTGTGTTTGTTTTTCTTGTGGATGAATACCTCAAGAGGAACACCCTTGTTTCCTAAAGGCAAATTGACGCCCACATCGTTGCCTCTTGGATATCGAAAACAGCTTGGCCGATCATCTATAGCAGCAGCTGTTGCTACCATATGAAAAAGTTCAGCCTCATCTGAAGGAGCCATCACCACCATGTTCGGGAGGCATGCCATGAAAGTAACATCAAAAGCTCCACAATGCGTAGGACCATCTGCTCCAACTAAACCTGCTCTGTCTATAGCAAACCTCACCGGCAGCTTCTGCAAATCCACATCATGCACAACCTAAAAGAACAAGAACATTCATGTTAAGCCGATATCAGCCCACGAGGTACGTTCTAAAATTGCCATTTCGATTATTACCTGGTCATAAGCCCTTTGAAGAAATGATGAGTAAATTGCACAGAATGGTTTAATGCCTTCACATGTCATACCAGCAGCAAAAGTTACAGCATGTTGCTCTGCAATCCCGGTGTCAAAACATCTGTTCGGAAACCGATTTTCGAACAGATTCAAGCAGGTTCCTCCTCCCATTGCAGCATGTATAGCAACAATATCCTTATCTACCTCAGCTTCAGCAATCAAAGCCTCAGCAAAATACGTAGTATAAGACTTCGTCTTTGAACTGGATTTAAACTGTCTCCCAGTAGCTGGATCAAGCTTAGTCACTCCTGCAAAAGATTCGGAACTTCATTGGAAAACGACTGCACAAGACAAGGTAAGAAAACCCGACATTTTGCATATAAAGTTTACCATGATACTTATCATCTGCCTTTTCAGCATAGGGGTACCCTCTGCCTTTCTCAGTTGCAACATGAATCAAAACAGGACCATTAATCTTAGTGTTCTTTACTTCTTCAAGAATAGTTACCAAGTCATTAATATTATGACCATGAACTGGACCAATGTAGTAAAGTCCAAGCTCTTCAAACAAAGTCGCACCGGAACCGCTTATCAATCCACGAGCATATTCATCAACTTTAGCAGCAAGCTGATGCATAGACCCTCCGATTTGCTTCGTAACTCCCTGAAACGATCTCGAGACATGAAACTTCAGGCTCCATGTAAAAGGTACAATCTTATACTAACCTTAGCAACTTCTCTTAATTCTCTAAGTGGCTGATTTGACTGCAGCCTGCTCAAAGAACTACTCAAAGCTCCAACAGGAGGAATAGGGCCATCTAAATTTGCAGTTGGCAATGAAACTTGCTTATTGTCGTTGAGTATACGATCATATCCGTATCTAGATAACCGGCATTGTTCATAGCTTCGTATGCTTGACCTGCTGTCATTGCTCCAACTCCTATCACAGCTACCACATTGTTCTTCCTTCCCTTTAAGTCTCTTCCCACAGCCATCCCTGTACATGTCACCAAAATCGTCTCAAACTTTTGAAATTATAAAGTCTAACTGAAGTTACTGTGGTGTGTCCTTAAAAGATTTGAAATTTCATTACAACTCCTCTTGGAGACATTTGATATTTCATCACGAACAAGAAAGAAGCAGAAGATATACCTAAACCAGCAGAGATGGTAGTTGAACTGTGACCAGCACCAAAGCAGTCATATTCACTTTCAGAACGCTTTGTGAATCCACAAAGACCCTCAGTTTGTCCCAAAGTCTGCATCTTATCCCGTCTTCCGGTCAGAATTTTATGATGATACGACTGAGGAAGAAACACTATTAGTAAGCATGGTGCATTTGATCTTCAAACTTTTATTTTTTTGAGAATTTTAGTTTTGGTACTTTGTAATGATATAGTTCTATAATTTTAAAGTTTTGATAAATTTGGTGTTTTAAGTTTGTGACATTTTACCAATCACTTCCCAAAAGGTAACAAAACCATAGAGTTTGATTTTGGATAAGGACATTTATTGACACAATTTAAAGATTCTCATATCTTGATTTTTAATGTAAATAAAACAAAAGAAAAGTGGTGTGTTTAATGCTAAAAAGTCATTATTTAATCAGAGTTGCTAAAATTAGCTTTTGTATCATTGTGTTTAAATAAATGACTAATTTACTCATATTTCTAAAAATTATAATGTGATTACGTATATTACTTTTTATATATAAGGATATATTTATATAAATCATGATCATGATACCATAATTTCACAAAAGATATTTAAAAAATCATTATCATTATATCCCACCACATCTTATCACATTTTAGTACACTGTAATTTTAAAAATTGAATCAAACAAATCCAATGAATATTAGATATTAGTTTTATCAAAATTACAAAATATGAAGTAGGAGATCATAATTGCTAAGTTTATAAAACTTTAAGGATTTAAACTGTCAATATCATGAAAGTATAAAATCAAATTTGTTTCTCGCCCATTATTTACAATAAAAAAAAGGTCTCGCTCACCTGGTGACCAACATCCCAAAGAATCTTATCACTCGGAGCATTAAAAACGTAATGAAGTGCCACAGTGAGCTCGACGACACCAAGGCTTGAACAAAGATGACCACCGGTTTGCGACACATTGAAAATAACATCGGAACGAAGTTCATCGGTTAATTGTTTCAAGTCCTTTATAAATCAAGAAGCTTTCATTAGCAATAATGTTATGAAACATAAGGTGTTACCAAGTTGTGTAATAGAATACACCTTTAAAGTGAGATTTTTCATGTGATTTGGATAATTTATGTTGTCTAAAAGAGGAGTTGGAGGCTTCTCTGTCAAATATTCGACTCGTTGTTCCGGCAATGATAAAGTCATCACACATAACGATCTCTTTTTTGCCTGAATGGGATGACAAATCACCATTTCGATTAGCAAATGTTTCGAATTCAATCAAAATCAGTTAAGTGCTGAAATTCAAGATTTAACTGATTGGAGATTATGCATATAGTTATTTAGAATATATGGTAAAAGACTAGACCAATATCGTACATCTTATAAACTAGTGAATTAGTCATTTTATATCCTATATTAACACCTCATTTCAAGTCGAAATGGATTTAATTCATTTCATTTTTTTGGATTTACTTTTAATAATTTTCGAGTCATTGGTTAATATATTGGGTACGTTTGGAACAACGTTTGACAAATAGCGGTGAGGTGAGATGATTGTACTGTGATGTGAGGTGAACTGATCGTGATTTTAAAATACTGTTTTGAAACAGCGGTGTTGTGATCGTGATGTTATAAAATGACTTTTTTGCCCTTATTTTTAAATAATTGTTTATAACTTAAAAATTATATTTCATATTATTTTATGATAAATTCGTTATTTCAAAACTAAATTTTTAAATTGTTATATATATTTTTATAGTTTGAACACGTAATTAATAGAATATAAGAAATTATTGATCAAAATTATTTTTTTAAAAAAATAAACTATAATTTATCAAGGGTAAAATTGATATTTGACAGATGCGTTCTGTTGGCCGTTGGGTTAACCCAACTGTGAACTCACCGTTGTTTTCTGCGGTCACACAAACGCAGTTATTAATGATGTTTGGTAAAAATAGAATACACTACGGTACGTTCACCGCACCGGGTGGTGGACTGAGTTTTCAAATATCACCATTGTTTCACATAAACACAATTCACTTTTTATAGAGTTTTTTTTATATAAATCGAGATAGACCAACCAAAAACCCAACATTCTCACATGATACACTATCGAAGTTTGTGTAAGTCATCTTATAAAAACTAAATCATATTATAAAAAGATATATCATGTATTATTTATAATTTCATCTATCTTACAAACCATTAAAGTATTTTCATGTAAGATATGAGACAATATCTTTAGCATTAAAACATGTCTAAAATAGGATACTAAATATAAAATTAGAATCTATTCATACTTAGAATGACAAAGCTTCATTACAGAGTTTCTTGATGAGATTCATGATTCGATAGGCCGGAAGAATATCAGTGTAACACAGTCCATAAGAAAATGAACCATATTGAAAATATTAAGTCAAATCAATTCCTCATTATATCACTCTTCTTATAAACTAAAATATATATACTTTCATATATGATGTAAGGACATTTTACTTTAACACTATCACTTAAGTCGAATTGGTTTTGGCTCGGTTCAAACTTGTTTCAATAGGTTCGGTAGTTCTCGAGTCATAGGTTGATATAGTTTTGTTGCCTAAGTCCGATTCATTTTTATACCAATTTTTTTTTCTAAATCGAAGTAGACTAAACTGAAATCCACCATGAAATTCTTATACCATGTAGAAACTCAGGATTCAATAGGTTGAGAAAGTGTATATATAGCTAAATCCCTAATAAACATGAATCATATTGAAAATATTATAACAAACCAATTACTTATAAGATCGCTATTCTTATAAATTAGAATATTTATACTTTATATCCTATGTAGGACAATCCCCAAGATAACAAGTTTGTTATGTGATTTTACTTTGACATTTCAATCAATCTAAAAAACAATAAATTATTAGAATTATAGAATCTCTGCCTAAACATAAACAATTGAGAAACACACATTTAAAAGATTTAAATAAATCAATACTTAATACTTATAAATCGGGTTTAATTCAATATTGTTTACTCAGATTACACAAATTATTATTTTTCATCCTCCAATTTTGAATAATGCATTATACATCCCTCAATTAACAAATTTTGTCAATATTGATACAAATTGACGAAAATGCTCATAACGCATTTCAAAACTCACGGACAGTGTGCTCAATAGATTTGGTGTCGACATAATATTCTATGGCAAGTACACTGAAAAAAGAAGAATGAGTTTCAATTTTAAATCTCGAAAAATGTCTTACGATCAACATGACCAATGAATTTTAGGTTAGAGTTCCGATCATAAGTCTTTTCATACAAAATCAATTTCTTCATTCCGACAGGGACTCTAAAACTATTTTGCACAAATATTATATTTTTTTGGATTAAATAAGGTTAAAATAATGTTTTCATATCGGCCAGAGACGAAAACCGGGTGGCATCAGTATTTGAACCCGTATTGTCCAATACCGGGTTTTCGGGTCGATCCAGAAAAAATTTAAAAATAATTATACGTACTGACTGGTATACCTAGCGATGTTATTCGATCCGAACGAACCGAACTCGATGTGTTCATGTTCGTTCATATTTTTATTCAAACGTGTTCAGGTTTGTTCATATTTTATTCGAACGTGAAAACATGTTGGAACATTGTTCAAATTATTAAGTTATTGTTCATGTTTGTAGTATTTGTGTGAATTTCACAAAAAAATCAGATTTTGTTGTTTTACAAATAAAATCACAAAAAATAAATGTACTGAAGAAATAATCAAATAACTATATTTTACAAAACAAATAAGAAAACTTTCTCATTAGCAACATAAGAAAGTTTTGTAAAAGTTTTTAACTTAAATATTATAATAATCAATTAGTATAAAAATTAATTAAATAATATATTTGTTCACGAACTTTCAAATTTGTTCACGAAAATGTTAGTTTTCATTCAAATTACAAAAAATAATGTTCGAACAATGTTCATATTTTTATTCGAACGAACCAACACGATCACATACGAGCCGAACGCATATTGTTCACGATTTGTTCGGATGGTGTAACATCCCTAGGTATACCGATTGTACCGATCATTTTGGTACGGATCGATTTGAAAATATTGGGTAAAAGTAAACATTTTTTGGACAAAATTATGTATGTTGAGACATAAAAACATTAGATTTGTATTAGATGTTTGAGTTGTAGATATTTTTTGCCCATAGTTATATATGTAAGTATTGTTTTCACAATCTAAATCAAACGGATATGATGTTTGTGAGTTTCGAAAGTGTTAGAGGTATTTTCGTCAATTTGTATCAATATTGACAAAATCTGTCAATTGAAAATGTATAATGAATTATTCAAAATCGATGAATGAAAATAATAATTTGTGTAATTTGAGAGAACCAATATTAAATTACACTCCTTATAAATGTACTTAATGAGCAAATTTTAAACCTGATTCTTGTTATTGTGGAAGATAATGTTCAGATCTGCAACATGAAACCACTGAGAAGATTATTGACAGTAGTTACAACTCTGTTTAACCACTACATCAACTACCCTGTAATTGGAGGATAACCTGGAACAACTCATCTTGACCAATTATGAAAGTATACTTAGACCGCAGATGAACTCCATGTATTTAAAGACAAAACATCTTGAATGCAACTAAGATTTCAGTTCATTTCGTTTGCTTGATTTCTCTATCTCATTCCCACTCTTCATGGTATCGGAGCAAGCACTTCATAGATTCAGATATCTTTAACACACAAACCCTTCCCTCACCATCTCGGGATGCATCATCAGATAGCATTCTGAATTTCCCAGAAACCATTTCTCCCTACCTGCTTCCCACTCATACCAGCAGGACACCAAGTCCTGTTTTGTATCTTCAAGGAGCTGATCAACCCCATGTTCCGCTGGTTGCAACACGATTAATTGGGCAAAATTATTATGCTTGGAGAAGGGCTGCACGAATAGCATTAGGATCGAAGAAGAAGTTGTGCTTCGTGGATGGCAGTCTTTCTCCTCCTCTACCCAATGACCCGATGTATGAAACTTGGAAACAAGTGGATTATATGATCCTGTCTTGGATACTCAACTCAATCTCTCCAGAAATGGTAGAGGCATATACGCACGCCACTTCTGCTAGAGACATTTGGAAAAGTCTTGAACACAGGTACATGCAAAACATCGGAACTCTGGTGTTTGAGATCCAAAAAGAGTTATTCAACATATCACAAGGGAATATGTGTATTCAAGAATATCACACCAAGTTATGTTCACTTTGGCAAGACCTTTTGGACATCTCCCCGCCGATGACTTGCGATTGCGGGAGTGAAATTCCTGATGTCATATGCAAATGCAGTATGAAGCAATCTATGGCATCTATGTGTGGCTTAAACAAAGCCACACTTTTCCTCATGGGCTTAAACACAGAATATGACATTACAAGGAACAAAAGCCAAATTTTGATGAAGTGTTATGCATCATACTTAACGTTGAAACTCAGAACAAAGCAAGGGAGACTCGTTTCACAACCAAGGATTATCAAAGTGTCATGACAACAAAACAATTCCCATCCACTCCTCCACATGAGGGCCTGCTGGGAAAGCCTCCTGCAACTACCATGGGAAAACCAAGTCCAAAAACTAAGGAAAGAAAGCATTGTACAACATGTCGTTTAGATGGACATAACTCAGACACATGCTTCCTTATACATGGAGTCGTAGACTGGTTTAAACAGAAGTATGGAGCTAAGTGGAAAGAAATATGGGTAGCACAACTGAAGAAAATTGAGGAAAAACGTCAAACAAATGCTACCACTACCTCTACTCCGCAAGACGCTTTTGAGGTGCATCAGGCCAACATTCTTCACTTCGCAGGTATATCATACACTCCTGAGGTTTTATTTTGCACTGACAAACATAAGTGTTCATGGGTAGTGGACACTGGAGCTTCAACACACATTTGTTCCAATTTTGATCTTTTTCATCACTTATCTCCAACATCTGATAACACTTTTGTCTTACTCCCTAATGGCTCATCTATTCCAGTACATCTCAAATGGGACATCCAACTCAACTCCTCGGTTTTCCTCCTTGATGTGCTCTTTTTACCTCATTTTCAACACAAATTATTCTCTATCAGTAAATTAACACAAGATACCAAAGTCATAGCCTCCTTAACTAATTCTCATTTCTTGCTTCAAGACCAGGCGACTAGTCGAACGTTGGCCACTGGATCCGCAGCAGGGGGCTCTATCTTTTGCACACCTATTCATCCTTTTTACCCAAAAATGCTCCTTTTGATTCTAACAATGTCTATAATATTTTAGCTACTCTTGATGATGAATTGGCAGTCCTTTGGAATTTACGCCTAGGACATGCTCCCCTCTCAACTCTTTATCGACTAAAACTTGTCACCAAACCTAATGGGAAGCTAATCACACCATGTGACACTTGCCATTACTCTAAGCAACATAAACAACCATTTCAATTATCAACCTCACATGCTACTCAATCCTTTGAACTAATCCATCTAGATGTATGGGGACCTTATCAAACCCCTACACATACAGGAGCAAAATCCTTCCTTACAATTCTTGATGATTGTACAAGGACCACATGGACTTTTCTCCTTCAAGCAAAGTCCGATGTTCCTACAATTCTGCGTAACTTCTTTTCTTTAATCCATACCCAATTTCATGCCACGGTCAAAACCATTCGCTCAGACAATGGCACAGAGTTTATCAACACACACTTAAGTTCTTTTCTACTTGATCATGGCGTCATTCATCAAACAAGTTGCGTTGCGACTCCCGAACAAAATGGTCGGGTTGAACGCAAGCACCGCCATCTCTTAGAAGTCACTCGGGGCCTCATGTTTCAGTCTGGAGCTCCCATTTTCCTTTGGGGAGAGGCTCTGCTCACAGCCACATACATAATTAATCGCCTTCCTTCATCCGTTCTTCATTGGCAGACCCCATATCAGATCCTCTTCAATTCTGCCCCATCTTATTCCATTCTCAAACCATTTGGTTGCCTTGCCTACTGCAATACTCTTGCGAATCATCGTGACAAACTAAGTCCGCGATCTATTCGCACTATCTTTGTCGGTTATGAACCTGGAAAAAATGCTACAAGTTATATAATCCAAACACACGCTCAATTGTTGTATCTAGAGATGTCGTTTTTACGAGCATATCTTCTCATTTCACCTTCAACACAATTTACCTTCTCAATCCGCGCATGAAATCAGTTCCATGCTTCCTCTCCTTAATTTTTCAGATTTTCCAGCATGACACCCCCAGACTCCATCCAATTACCCACTGCACTTCCCACATCCAATTACACACGATTGATCTTCCGATGCACCGTAGTACACGTATTACCAAAGCCCCATCATACCTCGATGACTATGTCACTCTAAGTTCTGATTCATTGTCCACAAACTCTAGTGTCACTTCTTCTCTGCCCCATGACCCACTTAATTTTACAGAGGCAAATAATTCCTTGGAGTGGCGCAAGGCGATGGAGGATGAATTCATAGCTCTCCAGTCCAATGACACTTGGACAATTACACCCCTCCCTCCGGGTAAACATGCAATTGGAAGTTGGTGGGTGTATAAGCTTAAACTCCACCCCGATGGTACGGTTGCACGCCACAAAGCTCTTTTGGTGGCTAAGGGGTATTCTCAACGAGAAGGAGAGGATTATACAGATAGTTTCTCCCTGGTAGCACGCATGGTTACTATCTGAATGATAATTGCCATCGCTCCTGCTTACTCGTGGCCCCTCCACCAGGTCGATATCAATAACGCGTTTCTTCATGGATCTCTTGATGAAGAACTTTATATGTTACCCCCTGATGGTCTATCTATCCCTGCCGACAATGTGTGTCGTTTACAGAAATCTATATATGGTCTGAAACAGTCGTCTCGTCAGTGGAACATGGAATTAACTAAAAAGCTCAAGTCACTCGATTTTCAACAATCGCCACATGATCCTTGTATGTTTATTCACCGCGTTGTTGATCATACTCTTGTCCTACTTGTCTACGTGGATGATCTCTTGATCACGGGGTCTTCTATCTCCAATATTCAGGAAATCAAAACTGCTCTTCATGATGCTTTCACTATCAAAGATCTCGGTGAAGCCACATTCTATTTAGGCCTGGAGATTACACGTTCTGAGACTGGTATTTTCTTCAATCAAAGAAAGTTTATTTTAGATATTATAGTTGATGTTGGGCTCCAAGATGCCACTCCATCCCTTGTTCCATTAAATGGAGGTTTCAAGATACCTATTGATCCTGGAGCCTCTTTGGTTTCTGCTAAACCTTATCGACGTCTTGTGGGTCGTTTATTATATTTATCTTTTTATCGTCCAGATGTGGCTTTCGCTTCCCAATTGCTTAGTCAATTCGTCCAAGCACCTTGCAAAGTGCACTGGGACACTCTTAAACAGGTCATTCAATATCTCAAAGGCACCAGCGACCTTGGTTTATTTTATCCCGTAGGACCATCACTTGACATTTTTGGTTACTGCAATTCGGATTGGGGGACTTGCAATATCACCCGCAGATCGCTAATTGGTTATGTTATATTTCTTGGGAAATCTTTAATCTTTTGGAAAACAAAGAAATAGGGGACAGTAGCTTGTTCATCCACCGAAGCCGAATATAGGAGTATGACATCCACCGCATGTGAAATTCGATGGATTCAATATATGTTAGGCAATCTTGCTATTAAAGTCATGTTGCCTACACCTCTATATTGCGATAATTCATTGAAAATTAACATTACACAAAATCATGTATTTCATGAACGTACAAAACATATTGAAATTGATTGTCACGTGGTTCGTGATTATTACAAGGCTAGACACATTCTTCCTCAGTTTTTGCCTTCTAGGTTACAATTGGCGGATTTCTTCACCAAGGCTTTGCCCTCCACAGTCTTTCCTGATTTTGCTGCCAAGTTGGGCATGTTGGATCGATCTCACATTCCCGCTTGAGGGGGCGTATTGACAGTAGTTACAACAACTATGTTTAACCACTATATCAACTACCCTGTAATTGGAGGATAACCTGGAACAACTCATCTTGACCAATTATGAAAGTATACTTAGACCGCAGATGAATTCCATGTATTTAAAGACAAAACATCTTGAATGCAACTAAGATTTCAGTTCATTTCGTTTGCTTGATTTCTCTATCTCATTCCCACTCTTCAAAGATGAACCAACGAGCCTTTGAGCATCTGCTGCCATAGTCATTCTCATATTTCCAGAAATGGAAATAGCAGTAAAAGCCATTCTTTACGCGATTATCCTAACAATTAGAGAACTAAAACCCCACTTTAATATTCTCCTCTTAGCTGAAATGAAACTCAGAAATGAAGTTGAATTGAATATACTGAAGAGTTTTGAGGATTGTTTGTCGTAAGTTTTGAAACGGAGACGGTAGATGCGAAGAGAGCAGAATCCCTAATTTCATTACATCACAAAAGTGCCGCCACAACAAACAAAAAGTTCACACATCATATTTAAGTATTATCATAAGGGCAAGGATGTAATTTTAACTTAAAAAAGCAACGATCGACAACATCACAGCATCCCCATCGTCACAAGGTTTCTGATCGGCACATGACTCCCATCGGCCCAAGACTTCCGATCGTCAACTGGCTTCCCGTCGACACAACATTTCCCATCGGCGAATCCCTTCTTCATGGTCATCTCAACACTCCCTCTGGCCATGAAGACGGGTGATTTGTTGAATTCTTCAAGCGTTTTCATTCCGATCTTATCCCTAAGTCTTGTGAATTGAATCTTTCCTAGGCCATTTGTTAGAATATCTGCAAGTTGATCTTCACTTCTAACATGAACTAACTGAATTTCCTTGTTTTTTACTGCCTCTCGAAGCACATGAAACATCACCTTAATGTGTTTGGCCTTTCCAAAATGTATAGGATCCTTGGCAATAGATATGGCAGCCTGGTTATCTACAAATAAAGTACAGGGATTGCTTTGTTCATAACCGATGTCATTTAAAATTTGTCTCAGCCACAAGTTCTGATTGGAAGCATATGCTGCAGATATGTACTCCGCCTCGGTAGTGGATTGAGCTACAACGTCCTGCTTCTTCGTACACCACGAGAATGGACATCCATTTAAATAGAATATAAATCCAGATGTGCTCTTTGCATTGTCCGAGTTTGCATAATCACTATCTGCAAAAGATAAAAGTGATATTGGTTCCTTTGTTCCAGAGTAAGGAAAAAATAGACCATGTGTCAACGTCCCTTTGATGTATCTTAATACTCTCTTGGCGATCGTCAAATGATAACTCTTGGGATTATGCATGTACCGAGATAATTTATTTACCACAAAGTTGATATCAGGTCTAGTGTTTGATAGATAAATAAGACTTCTGATGATACCTCTGAATAAAGTAGCATCGGCTTCCTTGTCATTTTGTGGACTCGTGAATTTTTCCTTGTAATCCAAAGGAGTTTTCACATGTTTTGCATTTGTCATGCCATCGTGTATTTACTTTGATTTTCTAGCTTTCGATCGTCTTCATATTTTAAAGAAATTAGAACCGAGTTCGTTATTTGAACGAACCGGACGACTGTTGGTACCCCTAAAAAGGGACCATAACACTAAGAAATAATGCATTTTTCCAAGATATGACATTTCAAAATATTCAGTCATCGATTTTTTGAAACTGACAATGTGATCCTCTCAACTAGAGGTAATCAACAGATCATCAACGTAGAGAGAAACCAATAGAGTGTCATTTCATTCTAGAGACTTAATGAATAAAGAATGATCAGCATCACATTTTTTAAATCCAAGATGTAGAAGTGTACCGTTCATTCGTTCGTTCCAAGCTCTAGGTGCCTGTTTTAGTCCATATAACGCCTTTTTTAATCTGTAGACTTTGTGTTCATTCCCTGTGATTTGATAACCCTCGGGCTGATTTAGGTAGACTTCTTCTTCAAGTATGCCATGTAGAAACGCTGTCTTAACATCCATGTGGTGTACTGTCCAGCCCTGATGAGCCGCCAAGGCTACTATTAATTTAATTGAATCAATACGTGCGACTGGTGCAAACACTTCACTATAAATTATACCTTTTGTTTGTGAGTATCCTTTTGTACAAGTCTAGTTTTGAACTTATTGACTAATCCATCTAGGTTTACTTTTGTCTTGAATATCCATTTCAACCCGATCACATCTTTACTTCTTGGTTTTTCTACTAGCTCCCATGTTTTGTTTTTTTCAATCGAATTGATTTCCTCATCCATTGCTTTTCTCCAGTGTTCTTGACTTTGTGCTTCTGCAAATGTTTTTGGTTCACATACTCCAACACATGTGTCTGCAATAAAGTCAAGAATAGGTACAATGTTTTCATAAATATCATGTAGGGACCTATGTTTCACCCTTCATCATCTAGTAAATCATTTTCCAACTCACAATCATCCGGCCTTATATTTCCATGATTTTCATCAGATTAATCATTCGTTGCTTCTTCAGATTCATCATTTGTTGCTTCTTCAGATTCATCATTTGTTGTTTCTTCATTATTCAAGTCGGGTTCACAACAATTTGGTACAACATGTTCAATCTCTGCAGGGAATTCACATGGTGGACCTGAAGCATCGATGGGGGATTCTTCATCTTCACCATCTAATTCTTCCGTGTATTCACCTCCTAGTTTGATCACATCGGTGTCAAGATTATGTTCATCATCTGTTCCTAAAATGCAACAAAGAGTATTTTTAATCACATTATTTTCTCAGTCCCACTCTTTGTCTTCTTCGAAAATTACATCTCTACTTATGCAAATTTGTTTTGTATCAGGAAACATCACTCTATATCCTTTCACCCCATTGCAATATCCTAGAAAAACTTCAATCCTTGTTTTCTCATCAAGCTTTGTCCTCTTAGATTCGGGAATATGGACGTGACATACACATCCAAACACTTTAAGGTGTTTTACCGAGGGTTTTTTTTCATTCCACATCTCATATGCAGTCTTGCTTTCTAATACTTGAGAGGGGAGATAATTTAGTAAATAATTTGCAGTTGAAGCTGCTTCTGCCCAACACTTGGTGGGCAATTTTTTCTCAAAGATTAGACATCTCACCATTTCAACAATGGTTCTATATTTCCTTTCGCTAACACTATTCTGTTCAGGAGTATAGGGTGTAGTGTATTGATGTATAATTCCTTCACTTGTACAGAAATTTTCGAATGCTTTTGAGGTGAACTCACCTCCATTATCTGATCGTATCATCTTTATTTTCCTTTTGGATTGTCTTTCAACCATTGTTTTGTAGATCTTAAATACTGAGAGAGTATCTGATTTATTTTTCAGAAAATAAATCCAGGAGAATCTGCTATAATCATCAATGAACAGCAAAAAATATCGACTACCACTCCAATACTCTTCTTTAAATGGACCACATAGATCGGTATGTATCAAGTCTAATTTTCCTTTTGATCTTGTAAGGCTAATAGGAAAAGGTTTCCTGTTCTGCTTTCATTTTTGACAAATAGAACATATAGAATTTAATAAATTAAAATCAGGAAAGTTTAGAACCATACCATTTTTTTTCATGAGTTTCAGATTCTTCATGCCATAGTGACCAAGTCTTTTGTGCCATAGTTTGTGTCAGTATTCATGCCCAAACTTACTTCTTGCTCCGAACAATTTATAGTGAATAAATTGTTTTGAAGCATCTCAACTACAATGCATGAGTCTCCAATTGCGTTTTCAATTTTACAAGTAAGCTCGTTGAAAGATACTTTGAATTTGTTCCGAAGAAGTTGTCCAAGACTGAGTAGGTTTTGCTTTAGGGCAGGTTCGTACAATACTTCATTTATAATAATTTTTCCTTTGCTTCCCCTCAAGCTGATCGTACCTATCCCCTCAACAAATGCTATATGCCCCGTGGCCGATCTCACTGGTTTTTTTGATGTCATCTTTAGACACTGGAACAGAGTCTCATCTTTGCACATGTGTTTCGAACATCCACTGTCTAATATCCACCCCGAATGCATGTCAAAGCATGTGTGTAGACTGATTTCAAAATCACAGAGGTCTTCAAATAAGGAAATCTCAGCAGCATTGGCTTGTTCAGTTGAGTTCTTTTTCGAAGGACATACTTTTTCTATATGTCCGAGGTCGCGGCAAAAATTGCATTTGACTTCCGGTCTCCACCAACAATATTCGGGTCTATGATTTGTCTTGGAGCAGTGAGGACACATTTCATCAAATTCTCTGTTTTGTCTCCAGGGGCTGTTTATCTGATTATTGGAGACCAAAGTAGCTTTTCCTTTGTTCATAGAAAGTGCAGCAACTTCATATTGATCATGACTTACAAGGGCAATTTCTGTCTTTGTTTGGACTTCCTCATTTTCTTGGGATCTTAATGAAATTCTCTTTTCAGATGATTGTAGAGAACTAATGAAATCTGTAAATGAGACATTTGAATCTTCAATTTTGAGCAATTTTTTAAGTTTTTCACTTTCCTCTAATGCACACAATTTTGGTTCAAATCGGTTCGGCAAGCTCATTGTAGCCTTTTCAATCACCTTTTCAATCACCTTTTCATCAGTGAGATCTCCTCCGAGATCTTTGATCTCATTCACCATTTTCACGGTTCTGTCGTAGTAGTCTTGTAGAATTTCATTTGAGTGCATACGATTTGCTTCAAAGTCTGTCATTTTGTTCTTGATGTGAATCTTTCGGATTTGGTCTCCTCCTTCATAAAGTTCTTTGAGTCTATCCTAAATAGATTTGGGGGTTTGACAGTTTGCTATCTTATCGAACATGTTGTCTGTGAGTACTTCATGTAGAATTGTCATAGATTTATACTGCAATATGATATAATCTTCATATTTTTTCTTTTCTTCCTCAGAAGCAGTTGCAGAGGGTTCTGCGACTTCTTCCCTCACAATAACTTGCCACATGTTTTTTGATTTTAGATATGTCGTTATCTTTATTGCCCAGTTGAAGTAGTTGGTTCCGTCAAGAACGGGGGGTCCTTGTGTAATTCTTGTTGTCGCCATTTCTCAGATCTATTTGTTCTTGTGGAACACAGGTACCATAGAGTCAAAAGAGTTACCTCCGATACCATGAAGAGTTTTGAGGATTGTTTGTCGTAAGTTTTGAAACGGAGACGGTAGATGCGAAGAGAGCAGAATCCCTAATTTCATTACATCACAAAAGTGCCACCACAACAAAAAAAAAGTTCACACATCATATTTAAGTATTATCATAAGGGCAAGGATGTAATTTTAACTTAAAAAAGCAACGATCGACAACATCACAGCATTCCCATTGTCACAAGGTTTCTGATCGGCACATGACTTCCCATCGGCCCAAGACTTCCGATCGTCAACTGGCTTCCCGTCGACACAACGTTTCCGATCTGCAAATCCCTTCTTCATGGTCGTCTCAACATATACTTCACGTTTCTCAGCAAAATCTCCATCTGGGCCTCCTCTATTTAGACAATAAATCGCATGAAATATTGATTAAAATGCCCAAGTTTGGTAAAAGTTAGGATTCGGTAAAAGTTTCAGTAAAAGAACCTGTCAAAGAAGTTGGAGTTTGAGAAGATGATCATGAAACGCACCTGCTAATGCAAAAAGTACAACACAAATTTAGCTTCTTTTTGTAGATTTTTGATAATGTTGTTATCTTGTAAAGATTCTGGTAAAGTTGCGATATTTAAAAGGGCTGTAAGGTTTGACTTGTAGATAATGGTTATGTTTGGAATAATCTTGAATTGTGCGGTACGATTACAGTATCGTGGTTCTATTTAATACAAATCAAATAACAATATAAATTGCGTTTATTTGAACGCAAAAACAACGATCTCATAGCAGTAGGTTTTTCTCAAGTGTCACCAAAACGCATTTTGCAAAATTTCATTTTTACATTTATTAAATTATTGTTTAATCTAAAACTAATTACAAGTATAGACAAAAAATCATTTCATGAAATCACGATCAATACACCGTTGTTTCAAACATAGTTTTATTAAATAATAATTACTTATATCATGATCACCCCACAACACAATACAATAGTCTCACCCCAATTTCTCAATTGCTATTCCAAACATGGCCAATATTTTATTTTAAATATCCGATATTAGAAATTTTGAGCGTATTAATTTTGATCGGTATTTAAACAAAATTCCAGCCGTAAGGGTTTTGGGTGAGATCTAATTGGTTAAATAACTTAAATTTAGGAATTAAAGAATAAAGAGATAGAATTTATAAAAAAAATTATTCTTATTTTTTTTAAGTAAGAGCAAATATAATTTGCGAATTATTTAAAAAATGAGAAAATTATGTCTTCAATTCCAAACATCTAAAGTTTTTTAATAATATATTTAATCCAGATTATAAAGTTTTGACAAATTTGATTCTAGAGATTACAAAATTTAGTAAATCAGATTCTAAAATGGGAAAACCAATCAATAGAATTTGATTTTGACAAAATTTAAATTTAATATTGCATCTCGCCCTATATATTCATTAAGTTAATAATTTAATTTATTTATTATTTTGGTATAAATCCAGTATACTTGATACATATCTGACATACTAATGTATAGACTATAGAGTACGTTCGATATATCGACATGTACTAGTTTTTAAGACATTGCTTCAAGATAGAAAGAAGATTGCCTTCTTTATGGTACCGATTTAACTGGACTGGAACTTATGACAATGATAGGTTGGCGCCAATTGAATTAGGGAAAGTTTAGTTTATGTTAACACATCTATCGATATTTGTGAAATTTTGTTATACAATATGAACAACAACCTCAATGGATTACATGAACCAAAATAACATCATAAAATAAAAACGATATAAAATATTTAACGTGGAAAAACTCAAAAGAGTTGAAAAATCATGTGATCAATGATACATATATCAGGTGCCATTTTAGCATTCCATTTACTAGTGTCGTGGCCAAAATGTACTCGTGCCTCAAGCATTTCTCCTAAGTATGTGTTCGAATATCTTCTTGTCATTTACCACCCCAAACTCCTATCTTTTAAAGAGACGAAGATATGTCTGTTACACGATCCGAACAGTCCGTGAACAATATGCGTTCGACTCGTATGTGATCGTATTCACTCGTTTGAATAAAAATATGAACATTGTTCGAATATTATTTTTTGTTCGTTTATAATTTGAACGAACACAAACATTTTTTTGAACAAATTTGAAAGTTCGTGAACAAATATATTATTTAATTAGTTTTTATATTAATTGATTATTATAATATTTAAATTTAAAAACCTTTACAAAACTTTCTTATGTTGTTAGTGAGATATTTTTCTTTTTTGTTTTGTAAAAGATAGTTGTTTGATTATTGTTCAGTACATTTATTTTTTTTGATTTTATTTGTAAAACAACAAAATCTGATTTTTTTAGTGAAGTTCGCACAAATACTACAAACATGTTGGAACAAACTATTTGAACGAATATGAACATTCACTTAATAATTTGAACAATGTTCGAACATGTTTTCACGTTCGAATAAAATATGAACTAACATGAACACGTCGAGTTCGGTTAGTTCGAATCGAATAACAGCCCTAGACGAAAACCCCTGAACTGAAATAACTAATTGTTCCGGTGGAACCTTCTCTTCTACCTTAGATTGACTGTAAATTCAAGTTGGCCCGGTGAATTAAATATAATAGAATCTACTATCATAATTTTAGAACTGAGACACAAACTCTGATAGTTTGAAAACAACTATGATCAATGAAGCCCATACAATATAAGAGACATACAAAATTTCCTATGTTATTACATTGTTTATGTAATAACTATAACTCTCATATCTTTTTAATAGTGTCACCGACACACTTATCTACAGTGAGCAATGTTTTAATACCGGTAGGTACAACGAAAACCGTGCGGCATCAAAATTTGGATCGGTACCTCCCGGTACCGGGTTTACGGGTCAACCCGAATTTTTTTTAAAAAAAATTTACATTTTTTTAAATAATAATTTGTACTGGCGGTATACCGGTTGTGCTGGATCGATATGAAAACATTGATAGTGAGGAGGTCAGTAAAAACTACGCAGATGATGGACAGTTCAAGTAATCTTCAGAACCAATGTGCACACACCCTTTTGACATTTTATGGTTTCCTTCTTACCGATCGGTCCCTTGACTGACAATAAGCTTCAGTTAGGCCGCTCGCTTCCTTGATCTATCGGTACTCATGACCAATAAACTTCATTGTTGATCGTCATCCAATCTCACAGGTCGACAATAAAGAGAGTAATCGAGGATCCAAAAATTTTTTTGGATGAATATAGAAAGTTTATTTGAGAACATTATACATATTCGATTAATTCAGTTTATGTGCTCTGGAAGCCAATATTCTCATGTACGGTTAGTTTGTTGAACAATAAGGTCATCCACAACCTTGGGCACCCAATCTGATTAAACGCCCATGTGCAACTGAATTCTCTTTCCTTTGACCTATTGAAGAAAGAGAGTAGAGACATTCTATTTTCTTAATAGTTTTAAAAAAATTAAATTTAAAATTTTATAAATTTAAAATAATATATAAAATATATACATTTATTATTAATTGATATATTATTTTAGTAAAAATTTAAATTTTGGTCTCTCGAATTTAAAGTAAAATCAGTTTTCGTCCTTCTTTTTTAAAAAATGAAATTGAGTCATTCGATTTCATTAATTTATCAATTTTAATCCTAATTGACAAATATGCTCCTAAATTCAAATATTGTTAACTATAGTTACTTTTATTAATTAAAATATTCTTTCCTAAAAAGCTTCATCATTATTCTCAAAAACCCTAGCCGTTCTAGTAAGAGATGGAGGTGCGTGTATATGTGAAGATGAGAGCACGGGGAGTAATAATGAGGCATGGTGGGGAGATGGTTTTTCAACCAACTCATAGATATAATGGTACCAAGATACTGCTGATTCCACAAGAGCCTAATTTCGAGCTCAATTCGTCATTGTTGCAAAATTGTGCAATGTTAGCAGGGTATGATGACCCAAAAACGACTCATTACTGGATTAGAGGCACACTTGATGGGTTGGAGAAGTTTTTTCGTGTGGAGAATGAGGAAGACTATGTAACCGTCCGCAAAAGAATTTGATAGTTTAATACTTCTATTTATTGATTTCGTTGAACAGTCCTTGGATATGGTTAACCAAAAAAAAATTATGATGGATATAATTGGGAAATCTTCTTTGAATACTAGTATCGTGCAAGAATCATATGTTATTGAAAGTATACATAGTATGAAAGAGCAAGAAGAAGTAAATTTTAAAAATTTAGATGTTATAGAATGGGAAGGAGGTGAGATGGAAGAAAGACTTGAGGATTTAGATCACAATATTGATGTTGAATTTATTGATAGTGATTATGAAATTTCGGATGAAGAGTTAACTAAGATTATGCCAAAAATACAAAATTATTTTGAAATTGATAAAGTTATGCCTATGGTTTTCCAACCTGATTCACTAGGTACAAATGTGATGAACACATTGGAGATTGTGGATGGAGAGGATAATTGTGCTGATAGTGAGGATAAACTTATGAGTATTTGCGGTTCTGATGATGAAAAACGTTCTCAATGTGGATTATTCAACCCTAACACTCCATGGTGTGATGTAAAGTTTGTAAGTGGTCTTCGTTTTAAGAATAAAGATGAGGCCAAAAAAGCAATTAGAACGCTTTATAACTGACGTGAGATAAAATTAGTATTCAAGAAAAATGATAAGAATCGACTTGTTGCAAAATGTCAACGTGAAAATTGTCCTTGATTTATCAATGTAGTAAAATGGTCCGATGATGTTGCGTGGCATATCTCAACAATGAACGGACAACATAACAATTATCCAATAGCATAGTTCAATGAATGTGTGAAATCTTCTTGGATTGGAGAGGAATTTGCCAAAAAATTCAAGACAAATCCTAAGATGAAAACTTCAATATTCAAGAGTCAAGTGCATGAATCCATAGGGCTTACAATTCCTATGCAAATAGCTTACCGTGCAAAAAAGATAACTTTAGATATCTTAACTGGGTCATATGATCGACAATATAAGTATTTGTGGAGGTACAATTTCTATTCTTTTAAAAATGTGATGTGTGTATTTAGTGAAATTATGGTTTAACATACTTAATTAGAAAGTGATTTCATTAATGAGATTTTTGCAAGTATTGTCTCCAATTGAGAGAAGTAATCACAGATCAACTGTTGTACTTAAATTACAAGATGATGGGCCAAATTTTGAACAAAAGAGATTTCTTATAATATATGTATGTCTTGAAGCATGTAAAGTTGGATGGAAAGTCGGTTGTAGACCATTGTTTGGTGTTGATGCAGTCTTTTTGAAGGGCAATATGAAGGCCAGATATTCGCTGCGGTTGCTATGAATCCAAATAACAATATTTTTCCAATAGCTTTCGCAGTTGTGGAGCGAGAGAACCAAGAAACATGGGAATGGTTCTTGGAACTTTTGAAAAATGATTTGGAAATTAAAGATAAGATAATGACACAATGCGTGTATTTCAGATAGGCAAAAAGGGCTTCAACTAGCTGTCAAATATGTTTTCCCCAACATTCAAGTACTTTTATAAGAGTAATTCTTGAGTTTGATTTTGTGCTTGTGGTGGAACTTAACGTGATTTGTTGATAATTGTGAAACAATTACCAGATCAGATTTTGTTGTCGACACATCTATGTCAATATGAAGGTGGCTGGTTATAAGTCTCAAGAAGTAAAAATTTTGTTTTGGAGGACATTCTCCAAACATTTGATCTCGTTATGGATGAACTCAAAGTTGAAAATCCAAATGCACATGCATATTTGACATAGATACTACCATGTCATTGGAGTAGAACTTTCTTCTCAGGGAGTTCCCGATGTGACATACTTCTAAACAATCTATGTGAAACATTCAACCACATGATTGGAGAATGTCGGGATATACAATTTTATTCTTGTTGGAATACATTATAAACCTCTTGACTGTAAGAATGCATATGAACAGGGAGAACACTGACAAATAGAGTGGTAGACTTTGCCCACGAATAACCAGATTGTTGGTTAAGCTTTCCAATGAAAGAAAGAAGGGTAAGTGCATCGCATCAGATAAAGATCACTTCTCACATATTATAAGACATGAGGTGCATCTTGTGGATCTCCAAAAGCTACATTGCACTTGTTGACGTTAGGGATTGGCTGGAATTCCATGCAAACATGCTTGTCGAGCAATTACACAATCAGAGAGACGAACAGAGGACTTCGTTGATGAATGGTATACAATACAACAATATAAGATTTGCTATTCAAAGATAATCATATTCACAATTAACTTTGCCAATTTTATTTCTCTAGATATATGCAATTGTTTTGTTTGTAGTCCATAATTGGTGTTCCGTCCCGAGATCTTTGGCCCAAAGTTGATGGATTGTCTGAACTGATGCCACCTAGAACAAAAAAGAGCAACAGAGGTCGTCCTAGAACTGCTCGGATCAAAGAGCCTAATGAAAAATCAAAACGGTATTCGAATATATGGAGAGGTAAAAAGAGAGTCTTTCATTGCAATACTTGCAAATGTATCGGTCATACCAAACATACATGTTCTAATAAGGTACGATCTCATATCTGATATAAAATTTCTTACATCATTCATTATTGACCTTTCATAATCTTGTTTAATTTGTGTAATTGAATGAACATAATGGAAATGATGGGTCAAATTCATCTTTTAGTCCTGCTTTGAAGTTTTCAAAAAAGAAAAGACATCAAACTCAATCAAGTGATGAAGAATTATGCATAGCAACAAATACTGTTTTCTCCTATGATGCATTAACAAATAAACTGTATTTTGAAATATTAGAGTTTTTTGATTCGCTTGAAACATTTCATTCTTCTTAGTGATTGTTCAAGTTGATTGTATCACGTGATTTATAAGTATTTGTTGGCTATTTTTTCCCTTAGATCTTATATTGTATTAAGTAAAAAATCTTTTCGCAATCTGAAATTTTGTTGATCGTGCGGGAAACGGTCCCCTAAAGGTTCAATTGGCCAACACGGTTATGTTAGGTTTATTCATAATAATGATTAAGTTTTTTCGAGAGAAAATGTTTTAACTATCAAAAGTAACTATGGTTAACAATATTTGAAGTTTGGGGTATATTTGTCAATTAGGACTAAAATTGATAAATTAATGAAATTGAAGGACTCAATTTTATTTTTTAAAAATAAAAGGACGAAAACTGATTTTGCTTTAAATTTGATTGATTAAAATTGAAATTTTCCCTATTATTTTATGTATAATATTTTGATTATATGAAAATAATTGTTTTACGGTTCTATTAGTTTTAATCGATTTGATTAACTAATTTTTAATTATAATTTTACATAAAAAAACTGAATGAATTAGTCGTTGATGTTATTCGATTTAGATTATCAAGTTAGTGATTTTAATCGATAAATTATTTAGTTTTTAACGAAATATTACACTTTTAGTTTAGAAAATGTAATAACAAATTAACTAAAATTCTAAAATTTTCACTCTCGTAAAAACCACAACTATCAATTTAACACATGAAGGTAATTTATAACATAAGAATATCCGGTAAATAATTAATATTTACATAATTATAATTATATATAGAAAATAAAAATTATAAATGTTTATACATTATTGTAGCGATAAGAGAAAATTTATTTATAAAAATAAAAAATGATGATGTATACAGAGAGAAAGCTGGTGTGGATGAGAGAATGAAGTTTTCGGACGAACATAGTTGATGATAACTTAATGCTTATCGAATCTGTTTTAAATCATTGTCGAATCGGTGTCGATTATTGAAATATTTTAATTAATTTGTTTTTTATTAAATTTTTTTTGTTAAAAATAATTTTAATTAAATTAATTTTAAAAATATTTAAAATTTATTTTAAAAAAACTGACCAACTCAACTATTAATCCGATCACCCAATGAGTTGGCTACTTGGCTAACCGATCGACAGCCCAACCCAATGGGTTTAAAAACAATGTGGAAACAAAAAACTTAATATTATACATATTACAATTAATAGACATAATAATAAATTAAATTTATTATATTGACGTGTCAATTACGCATTATTTAAAAGATTTAAAATTAGTATTATCTACATATTTTATTTTTCAAAACAAATAAATACATGATTAATGATTAAAGTATATTAAATTATAATTTTTTGAAAAGTAAACAAACACTATTTAAATTACATCTTTTTTTCTAATTAATTATGGGAATTGGGAATTCATAATCATTAATCAGAATTCAGAACAACTCAGTGGATTAACAGGCGAACCGGACGGCCGAACCGGTAGAATTCAAAACCATTCTTTAGGGGCCCACATGTGAAGAAATGGAAGTCCACAAAGACCTTATAATCGGAACGTTGGTTTTCGTGTTTTTCTAGATTCTAGGGTTTCTCTCTCTGCTCCGCTCCTGCGCTCTCTCATTGTTCTACAGTAGTTATCCGGCGGATTCGGACGGCGATATCGCTTCTTGGTGGTTAAAGAACATTAATGGGCGATACCCATACTCTATAGCGTCTTTTTTCCGCTGTAGCAGAATATTGTTATCTTCTTATTTTGAAATAGAACCTTGACTTGTAGTGGGACTTTGTGGATTCTTGATTTTGTAAATTAAATCATGATGGGGAAGAGAGTAATGCAGGACAAGGCATTAGAGGTAATTGAAACCCTGGATATCAAGAAGCAAGAAAGTTTTGAAACTACTCTGCGTGTTCGGCAATCTTCGGCTTCGGAAGATGAATTCCGTGAAAAAAACTTGAAATTGGACTCCATCATCGATGTTTCTGGGAAAACCCTGGATTTTCATGTGATTGAAGGCGAGCGGAAACCTATTACGGAGTTTTATTTTTATAAGAATGAGTTGAATTTGATTCCAACCGCAGTTGGGAGCTTTAAGAGTTTAAAAACGCTCAAGTTTTTTTCCAATGAGGTCAATTTGTTTCCCGCGAATTTCGGAAATTTGGGAGATCTGGAATGCCTGCAAGTAAAGTTGACCGTTCCGGCATTAAACAGGTTGGAATTAAGTAAGTTGAGGAACTTGAGAGAGCTGGAGCTCAGTAGGCCGCCTCCTAAGCCTTCAGCCTTCCCTCTCATAACTGAGATTGCTGCGCTTAAGCGCTTAACGAGGCTTTCGGTCTGCCATTTCTCAATCAGGTAAGTTTCCCTTCCCATTGTTAGAAGTTTTACTTAACAAGTATGCAAGATGATATGAAATATACAAATAGAGTTATGAAGTGTCTTCATTTTATTGATACTGAGTAGACTGAGTTATGTCCCCTTCAGTTTGATCTGATATATGTCATCGTTTTCTAATAAAATGCGCTCAATATTTTCTAATTTTACGACATGGAACGGTGTGAAAACCATATTTTGCAATAAAATCTATTCTAATAAGTTTTCAGAATTAATGTTTCTGTTCTCGTTATGTTCATGAGATGAAAGTCAGCCATCAGATGAATTTACAAATTTTCTGGTGCGGTTTCTTCATTCTTTAAGTTTAAAATTTATATTTCTCGTCTAAGACCCTATTAGTTAGTAACCCAATTCATGCTTTAAGTTAATATTAAAGCATTCTTAATTGAAATATGTTTCTCTTGAGCTTGGGAACGCATATAACTTGTGATATTGGGGTTTTTGCCTACTTTGACTAAATTGTTGTATGTATTGCCAAATGCCTCTGTTTCTTGTTGCATCTTCGGTAGTTCGGTACTTTTTCTTGCTTCTTATCTAATTTCCTCATGTAGGTACCTTCCAGCTGAGATTGGATGCCTTATAAACCTGGAGCATTTGGATCTGTCATTTAATAAGATGAGGAGTTTGCCAGATGAAATCACTTCACTGAAGTTATTGATATCACTAAAGGTTTCTAATAATAAGTTATTGAATTTGCCTCCCCAACTTTCGCATCTACAAAGACTGGAGAATTTGGACATTTCAAATAACCGACTGAAATCCTTGGACTGCTTGGACCTTAAGGCTATGCATAGCCTTAGACTTCTTAATCTTCAGGTAGTTGTTTGAAGCTTTCAAGTGTTTCTTTATGTTGTTCATTGTTATTATGATGGTCTTGTTTGTTTATTCTTGATTTCTGTATGTATTACTTTCGAACTGATATTTTCTTGTTAATTGTTGAAGCATAATCTACTAACAGGATGCCAAATTCCTGAATGGATTAATTGCACGGTGGATGGGAATTTAGGCTGCCTATTTTCTGATGAAACGTCTGAGATGGATTTTTGTGAGGGTGCCATTCAGGAATTTGATGGTAGCTCTTTTTAATTAGTATAGAGTGTTAGCGTTCATTTCTTTCTCTTCATACTGCTATTTTGTGCTTGTTTGACATTTTTCCTTTATTTTAAAATTTTAGGAAATGAATTGCCAAAAAACCCAAGTGGATTCGCTCACAGTAAGCATTCAATGTTTGCACGAAAGATTAAAGGTTGGAAGCGATGGAATAAGATGAGGAAAAAAGATCAAAAGGAGCGACTAAAATACCATAAGAAATGTAAAGTTGAGGATGCTGAAAGCTGCTCATCTGAATGTGTGACATGTAGAATATCTGGATGTAGTGACTGTTCCGTAATAACATGTTCTCCTGATCCTCTATGTGATAGGCTTAATGATGAAGATTTAGTTCCTGAAAATGAGATAAATTCTAACTCTCTTATCAATCCTGGGAACGAGGATTTTGCCTCAGCTAAAGAGTCTTTTCATGAGTGTGTTTGCCCATCACTGTGCCCTGATGGGATATGCAAATTGACTAGGACTGAAGAATCTGTATCCAATTTAACTTCGCATTCTCTTGCTGTCGATGGACTGCATGATGATTCCTCGTTTCATTCATCTAATTGTGTATTCAAGTCAAAAAGGCATCATGAGAATGAACTTGAGAATCCCAAGCCTACCAAGCACCCAAGGCCAACCAGTGATGCTCCTTGGTTGTCTTTGCAGTATAACGAAAAGTCCTTCTGTGGGGTTGCAGATTATCTACCTGATGGATTTTATGATGCAGGACGGGATCAGCCATTTATGCCCCTTTCTAGATATGCGAAATGCTTGAATATTAAAGCACGGGAGGTGATTCTTCTTGATAGGTGGGCCATTAGGTTTTGTTCATTTTTTGCTCCACATGGTTGACCATTTCAGATGGATGGTTCCAATTATGAGTGGTTGTATAAACATAATCCATTTACTATTTTTAATCAGGGAGCAGGATGAAAAGTTAGATGCTGTGTTGGTTTGCGTTCAAGCTTTATTGTCTCAGTTTAAGCAGATGAACAGATCCATTGAAAATCAAGGGGAGTCTCCAAACAGTATGCAGATTGCAACTTTGCTTGCTTTTTTTGTATCTGATCATTTTGGAGGAAGTGATAAAAGTAGGATTATCCAAAGGGTCCGAAGATCTGTTTCTGGTTCGATCAAAATGAGGCCTTTCGTTTGTACCTGTGCAGCTGGGCTTAGCAACAATGCAGGCAATACACAGTCAATTGAGACTGAAAATGATGTTGATTTTCATGATATATTTGAGAAATCTATTCTGTCAGTTAAGGAAAGACACAAGTCTGTCGTAATTCCTATTGGAGATCTACAATTTGGAATATGCAGGCACAGAGCACTGTTGATGAAGGTATGCTGCTATATTTTCCCTGCCTATCAGTATGAAGATTTTATGTTTATAAGAAAATGATTTATTTTTTGATATTTTGTAGTATTTGTGTGATCGGATGGAACCTCGAATTCCATGTGAGCTTGTGAGAGGTTACTTGGATTTCTCCTCACATGCCTGGAATGTCATAGTTATAAAGAGGGGCGAATCATTGGTTCGAATGATAGTTGATGCATGCCATCCGCATGATATCAGGGATGAAAGAGACCCTGAATATTACTGCAGGTAACAAGTTTGCATTTTCTTTGATTTCCGATTTTGAGCATTTGGATTTGTGGTGTCCATAAGGAAATCCAAATTGAGAAAGTGTCATGATTTATGTTGTTACTTCTCTGTCACCTGGATTCTTGACAGTTCCTTTTCTTATAGGACTATTTTGACATATTTGCTCTTCAATTCACATGCCCTTGTGCTTGATGTATTGAGCTTATATTTCACACCGATTAGATTTTAGGTTTTATTCTCCATACATATTTTACTATTCTCATATTTTTAAAGGAATAACATGACCTGAAGTAGAATATAAAATCTAGTCACAAAGAACAAGCTTATCACTTGATTTATGTATTTTGGTTAGTTATAATTGTTTGAAAAAACTTACATCTGTTAACTGAAAAATGATCTAATATCTGCAAGTTTTCTTCAGATATATCCCATTAAGGCGAATGAATGCTCAAATTTCCTGTGTTAATAATTCTAGCATTCAATGCTCATTCCCTTCTCTGAGTTCGTGCAATAAAATTGCGACATTGGTGTCTACATCTCTAATGCACTGTTTTATTGGACCACTGGAATCTGCTGTAAAGGCATGTTATCTTTTTCTACCTGCACTATTTTATATTCTTGTTGCTCAGAATTTTTTCGATGCTGTCACTGTTACTTTTCTCATTAGTTTATCAGCATTCAGACACAGATGGATTTTATCGTAGGTTTTTAGAGGACAGTAATCACTATGTATTGCTTCTTTAGTGAAAATTTTGGTAATTGTTCATAGTTGAGCTGATAAAGTTGTCTATCACACAGATCCGAACCATTAAACTAACTGGGACTTCTGCCCCGGAGGTAAGAAACTTTGAGTATCGTTGTTTAGGGGAAGTCAGGATTTTGAATGCCTTGAAGCATCCCTGCATTGTTGAGTACTATGGCCATCAAATTTCGTCTGAGTGGTCTGAAACTGTGGATGGAAGATCTGTTCGTATTTTAAAATCAGCTATTTTCATGGAGTACATAAAGGGAGGCTCGTTAAAGGTGTAGAACTATAACTCAAACAATTTTCATTATTTGTGTTCAAATATCGTTTATTTTTTATTTCGATGGGTGATGTCTAACTTCAAATTTCTCACAGAGCCATTTGGAGAAGTTACATGCTAATGGAAAGAACTCTGTTTCAATGGACTTAGCACTTTCAATTGCCAGGGATGTAGCTTTTGCATTAGCCGAATTGCATTCTAGACACATAATTCACCGTGATTTAAAAAGTGAGAACATTTTGATTGATCTTAAGGAAAAATCGGAAGACGGTACTCCTATTGTGAAGATTTGTGATTTTGACTGGGCAGTTCCCCTATACCCTCACCTTCATTCATGTTGTATTGCACATGTTGGAGTACATCCGCCTGACTCTTGTGTTGGGACTCCTCGGTGGATGGCTCCTGAAGTATTACGTTCAATGAACCAGAGAAATGGCTACGGATTGGTATGTTTTCTCTTATTCAATCACTAACCATTTGTTTGAGCGGATGGCATTTAAGGTCCCAAAGTTTATATGATTTGGCAAATTTGGTCCCCAAAGTTTCTTAATTTTTGCAAAACTAATCCTCATTTTTTTAAGGCAAAATTAGTCCCCAAACTTTGTTTTTTGGCAAAATTAGTCCTCATACTTTTAAAATTTTGGCAAATCTAGTTCTCAATGCTTGATGTGTGTGGCAAAATTGGTTCTCAAATTTTGGGGACTAATTTTCCACATGGGGACCGAAATTGCCAAATTTTGGAAACTTTGGGACTGTTTTTGCCAAAACTACCGAGGTATGGGGACCAAGGATGTCAAATTAAAGTTTAAGTACCAAATTTACCAAAATTACAAAACTTTGGGGATTAAACACGCCATTTTCTCCATTTGTTTTACTATACGTTTGAACACAAATAATATTGATGGTAGAAACATGAGTAGGATTTCATTTCCTATTTCAATATTTGTTATTTCATATGTTTCACCATGTTTATCACAATACTTGTTTTAGGAGGTGGATATTTGGTCATTTGGCTGCGTGCTTCTGGAATTGCTTACTTTACGAGTACCCTATTCTGAATTACCCGACTCCGATTTTCATAAGTTTCTTCAGGTACATATGGAAATATAGTTCTTACTTTCAATACGGTGGAGTTTATGTATCTTATAGTTATTTGTTTCCTTGTAAGAATACCGACTCCTTATCGGCCGTTAGATTATTTTCATCGAACTTTGTGCATGAATAGTTAATCTCAAATTGTAATCTGTAGATCTGGATCAGAAGCAAAATGTTTCAAAATATTTTCTTTTATAGTGTTTTGAAGCAGAATGAGTTAATTTCCTGCGTTTTTTGGTTCGATTTTACGATTTTGTATCCACACGTTTTAATTGTAATTATTTGTTTCCTTGTAAGATTACCGACTTCTTATCAGCCGTTAGATTATTTTCATCGAACATAGTGCATAAATATGTCATCTCAAATTTTAATCTGTGGATCTGGATCTGGATCTGGATCTGGATCTGGATCAGAAACAAAATGTTTCAAAATATTTTCTTTTATAGAGTTTTGAAGCAGAATGAGTTAATTTCCTGCGTTTTTTGTCCGGTTTTACGATTTTGTATGCACACGTTTTAATCGTAGTTATTTGTTTCCTTGTAAGAATACCGACTCCTTATTGGCCGTTAGATTATTTTCATCAAATTGTAATCTGTGGATCTGGATCAGATGCAAAATGTTTCAAAGTATTTTCTTTTCTAGAGTTTTGAAGCAGAATGAGTTAATTTCCTTCGTTTTTTTTGTCCGATTTTACGATATTGTATACACACGTTTTAATTGATCTTTGTCCGTGTAGGTTGGAAAGCGCCCGAAATTGACAGATGAGCTAGAGGCATTGTTAATAAATTCAGACACAACTGGTTCTGAATCTGAAGAAACTTGTAGATTTCTTTGTCATCTATTCTATCAGTGCACAGAAAAGAATCCTATGGATCGTCCATCGGCCGAGAATATACACGAATCGATCGTCAAATATCGTGCAAGAGCCTCAGGACAAGATTAGTTTCTATCTTTGGAATACTTCGGCTATTCGTATGGTCAGTTCTAGACATCCGGATAATCCTTCGGTTTTTCTCATTGGTGAAAATGAGAAAAGGATTGACAATTCAAGTGAATCCAGAAACTTGAATTCTTTGGTTGCATTGCTTTCACTTATTGTTCGGGGGGGTGTCTAAAAATTTCGATTTTGTCGATTCGACAGGTGCGCAGCGCATTTACAATGAAATTGTTCGAATTCGATTATTTCGTGTGATATTCTAAATTACAGTTATTGTATGGCGATCTTTTTTTGCTTTAGTTTATCGTATTTGGTTAGTAAAAACTCAGTTTTTCATTGTCAAAAAACTAGTAGTTTGTTGAAAATTGACACCGCAAAGGAGATGTTCTACTTGCTCTACTCATCATCCCAATAGTTTTTAAGCTGAGAACAGCCCGTTCCGGCCTAACCCGGTCACCGTACTCGTAATGGTCCATGGAGGGTAGGACTTTTATTCATATGAACGAACCGAATTCTATATGTTCTCATGTTCGTTCATATTTTTATTCGAATGTGTTTATGTTTGTATTTTATTCGAACGAGAATTTATGTTTGAATATTGTTCAAATATTTATATGAATATTAAAATTTTATATTTAAAAGAAAATAATAGACAAATATTATAATATTTCTAATTCAATAATAATTTAAAAAAAAGAAAAATATGTGAAATATAATGGATTATAGTTTTTAAAAATTATAATAATTAATAACATATTTATGTGAAATATAAATATATTAATATATTTGCATATGTTAATATTTGTTCATGAAAATATTTATTCAAATTAGAAATGAACATAAAAAAATATTCGAACAAAATTAATATTTATAATCAAAATATAAACTAAACACATTTCGAATAAGAACTTTTCGAATCGCATTACAATCCTAAGGGAAGCTCTACTCAACTCTACTCATCATCCCAATAGTTTTTAAGCTGAGAAAGATGTACGAGGAGCTCGTTTCGGCCTAATCCCGTCACCGTACTCGTCATGATCCATGGAGGATGATTCCGGTAGTTCTGTCTGATCAACATTTGGAAATCTCTTATGTTTTCATCGGGTCTTCCTTCTTTAAACTTATCACACTTTGTAAAAACAAACGTCACAGGTATCTGCAGTAAAATAAATAGAGATTCTTACAATTAGTATTTAGTGTAGAAGAGATTATTACATAACATAACATAACATAACATACATTGTTCCTTCCAAGCCAATTTGCACAATCCAAGTCAATTTTCTGTGGTTTGACACTAGCATCAATGAGTAATAGGATAGAAACCAGTGTTTTTCGACTCAGAAAATAGTCCTTTGTGAACGAGGACCAATCCATTCGAGCCGATGTCGACGCGTTCGCAAAACTGTAGTAGATTAACAAGTAAGATGAATGAATGCTTTTAAAAGTAAAGAAATGCTTTCACAAGCTTAGTGTATTAAAATGCGAGCTCATCCAATGAAGAAAGGCTTTAGTTATTGCGAGAATAATAATATCTACACACTAATTTATCGTTACTCGAAGTTCAATGTATATGTCAAAATTGATTCCTAATATTTACAATGTCAACAAAACAAATCCTCCAATTTTGGAGACTAGTTTCAACTTTGAGGATCAATTTTGTCTGATTTTGTAAACATGGGGCATCAATATTGCAAAAAAATGGAATGTTTCGAGGATTAAATATGCCAAAAGAGGAATCAAATTTACCAAAAGTATCAAATTTAGACATCCATTTTCTCGTATAGAAATGCTTTAACATTGCTACTTAAAATGTGGGCTCATCTAGTGAAAAAAGTTTTATTTTTGCATGAATATCTAACCACTAATGTATCGGTTCAAAAAACACAGAGGCCGAGTAGCCAAACGAAGAAAAGTGATGATAAATAAGAGCTTACCCATAACCAGGTAAATCCACAAGGTACCAGCTTTTGTTAACAAGGAAATGATTGATCAACTTAGTCTTCCCTGCAAAACATTAACATCAGATCTCTCTTGCTGCAAATAAAATAAATTACGGGATATGCAAATTAGGTCCCCATAATTTCATGATTTTGACAATTTTGATCCTCATAGTTGTATGATTGTGGCAATTATGATCCCAAAATATCACGATATCAAAATCGTTCTCCATAGTTTGTAAGATTTGACCAAATCATTCCCTAAAGTTTGGTCTATATGATATAATTGATCCACAAACTTTTCAATTTTCACAATCGAGATCCTCGGCCAAAATCAAATTTCGGAGATCAATTTTGCCACTTTTGTGATCTAAATTGCAAAATATTGCAAATTTTGAAGACTAAATTTGCCAAAACTATGAAATTTTTGGTACAGAAGACGATATATTCTCATAAATGACTTTAAACTGAAACCTGGCTTTTTGGAGGTCAAAGCAACATTTTTCTTCAGTAAAGAATTAATAAGAGAAGATTTTCCAACATTTGATCTTCCCAACATGGCAAACTCTGGATAATCGTCTTTGGGACAGTCCTTAGGACGATTGCTACTCTTTATAAAATCCACTTGATTTATTTTCACATCACTTGCATGAGGCCCTGCAACTATATTCGATCCAGGCAACACCATTTCTTCTGTNGGACCAAGGATGTCAAATTAAAGTTTAAGTACCAAATTTACCAAAATTACAAAACTTTGGGGATTAAACACGCCATTTTCTCCATTTGTTTTACTATACGTTTGAACACAAATAATATTGATGGTAGAAACATGAGTAGGATTTCATTTCCTATTTCAATATTTGTTATTTCATATGTTTCACCATGTTTATCACAATACTTGTTTTAGGAGGTGGATATTTGGTCATTTGGCTGCGTGCTTCTGGAATTGCTTACTTTACAAGTACCCTATTCTGAATTACCCGACTCCGATTTTCATAAGTTTCTTCAGGTACATATGGAAATATAGTTCTTACTTTCAATACGGTGGAGTTTATGTATCTTATAGTTATTTGTTTCCTTGTAAGAATACCGACTCCTTATCGGCCGTTAGATTATTTTCATCGAACTTTGTGCATGAATAGTTGATCTCAAATTGTAATGTGTAGATCTGGATCAGAAGCAAAATGTTTCAAAATATTTTCTTTTATTTTGTATGCACACGTTTTAATCGTAGTTATTTGTTTCCTTGTAAGAATACCGACTCCTTATCGGCCGTTAGATTATTTTCATCAAATTGTAATCTGTGGATCTGGATCAGAAGCAAAATGTTTCAAAATATTTTCTTTTATAGAGTTTTGAAGTAGAATGAGTTAATTTCCTGCGTTTTTTGTCCGGTTTTACGATTTTGTATGCACACGTTATAATCGTAGTTATTTGTTTCCTTGTAAGAATACCGACTCCTTATTGGCCGTTAGATTATTTTCATCAAATTGTAATCTGTGGATCTGGATCAGATGCAAAATGTTTCAAAGTATTTTCTTTTCTAGAGTTTTGAAGCAGAATGAGTTAATTTCCTTCGTTTTTTTTGTCCGATTTTACGATATTGTATACACACGTTTTAATTGATGTTTGTCCGTGTAGGTTGGAAAGCGCCCGAAATTGACAGATGAGCTAGAGGCATTGTTAATAAATTCAGACACAACTGGTTCTGAATCTGAAGAAACTTGTAGATTTCTTTGTCATCTATTCTATCAGTGCACAGAAAAGAATCCTATGGATCGTCCATCGGCCGAGAATATACACGAATCGATCGTCAAATATCGTGCAAGAACCTCAGGACAAGATTAGTTTCTATCTTTGGAATACTTCGGCTATTCGTATGGTCAGTTCTAGACATCCCGATAATCCTTCGGTTTTTCTCATTGGTGAAAATGAGAAAAGGATTGACAATTCAAGTGAATTGAGAAACTTGAATTCTTTGGTTGCATTGCTTTCACTTATTGTTCCGGGGGATGTCTAAAAATTCCGATTTTGTCGAATCGACAGGTGTGCAGCGCATTTACAATGAAATTGTTCGAATTCGATTATTTCGTGTGATATTCTAAATTACAGTTATTGTATGGCGATCTTTTTTTGCTTTAGTTTATCGTATTTGGTTAATAAAAACTCAGTTTTTCATTGTCAAAAAACTAGTACTTTGATGAAAATTGACAGCGCAAAGGAGATGTTCTACTGTTATTCATATGAATGAACCGAATTCTGTATGTTTTGATGTTCGTTTATATTTTTATTTAAATATGTTTATGTTCGTATTTTATTCGAACGAGAATTTATGTTCGAATATTGTTCAAATATTTATATAAATATTAAAATTTTATATTTAAAAGAAAATAATAGACAAATATTATAATATTTCTAATTCAATAATAATTTTAAAAAATAGAAAAATATGTGAAATATAATGGATTATAGTTTTTAAAAATTATAATAATTAATAATATATTTATGTGAAATATAAATATATTAATATATTTGCATGTATTAATATTTGTTCATGAAAATATTTATTCAAATTAGAAATGAACATAAAAAAATATTCGAACAAAATTAATATTTATAATCAAAATATAAACTAAACACATTTCGAATAAGAACTTTTCGAATCGCATTACAATCCTAAGGGAAGCTCTACTCAACTCTACTCATCATCCCAATAGTTTTTAAGCTGAGAAAGATGTACGAGGAGCTCAATTCGGCCTAATCCCGTCACCGTACTCGTCATGATCCACGGAGGATGATTCCGGTAGTTCTGTCTGATCAACATTTGGAAATCTCTTATGTTTTCATCGGGTCTTCCTTCTTTAAACTTATCACACTTTGTAAAAACAAACGTCACAGGTATCTGCAGTAAAATAAATAGAGATTCTTACAATTAGTATTTAGTGTAGAAGAGATTATTACATAACATATCATAACATAACATAACATAACATACATTGTTCCTTCCAAGCCAATTTGCACAATCCAAGTCAATTTTCTGTGGTTTGACACTAGCATCAATGAGTAATAGGATAGAAACCAGTGTTTTTCGACTCAGAAAATAGTCCTTTGTGAACGAGGACCAATCCATTCGAGCTGATGTCGACGCGTTCGCAAAACTGTAGATTAGCAAGTAAGATGAATGAATGCTTTTAAAAGTAAAGAAATGCTTTCACAAACTTAGTGTATTAAAATGCGAGCTCATCCAATGAAGAAAGGCTTTAGTTATTGCGAGAATAATAATATCTACACACTAATTTATCGTTACTCGAAATTCAATGTATATGTCAAAATTGATTCCTAATATTTACAATTTCGACAAAACAAATCCTCCAATTTTGAAGACTAGTTTCAACTTTGAGGATCAATTTTGTCTGATTTTGTAAACATGGGGCATCAATATTGCAAAAAAATGGAATGTTTCGAGGATTAAATATGCCAAAAGAGGAATCAAATTTACCAAAAGTATCAAATTTAGACATCCATTTTCTCGTATAGAAATGCTTTAACATTGCTACTTAAAATGTGGGCTCATCTAGTGAAAAAAGTTTTCTTTTTGCATGAATATCTAACCACTAATGTATCGGTTCAAAAAACACAGAGGCCGAGTAGCCAAACGAAGAAAAGTGATGATAAATAAGAGCTTACCCATAACCAGGTAAATCCACAAGGTACCAGCTTTTGTTAACAAGGAAATGATTGATCAACTTAGTCTTCCCTGCAAAACATTAACATCCGATCTATCTTGCTGCAAATAAAATAAATTACGGGGATATGCAAATTAGGTCCCCATAATTTCATGATTTTGATAATTTTGATCCTCAAAGTTGTATGCTCGTAGCAATTATGATCCCAAAATATCAAGATGTCAAAATCGATCTCCATAGTTTGTAAGATTTGACCAAATCAATCCTCATGTTTAGTCTATGTGGTATAATTGATCCACAAACTTTTCAATTTTGGCAATTGAGATCCTCGACCAAAATCAAATTTCGGGGATCAATTTTACCACTTTTGTGATCTAAATTGCAAAATATTGCAATTTTTGAGGACTAAATTTGCCAAAACTATGAAAGTTTTGGTACATAACACGATATATTCTCATAAATGACTTTAAACTGAAACCTGGCTTTTTGGAGGTCAAAGCAACATTTTTCTTCAGTAAAGAATTAATAAGAGAAGATTTTCCAACATTTGATCTTCCCAACATGGCAAACTCTGGATAATCGTCTTTGGGACAGTCCTTAGGGCGACTGCTACTCTTTATAAAATCCACTTGATTTATTTTCACATCACTTGCATGAGGCCCTGCAACTATATTCGATCCAGGCAACACCATTTCTTCTGTAATTTCATTTGGCTCTACACCCGGTGGTACAAAAAGAAACTTTCTAGCGAAATAAGTAGCCTCGGAAACCTCTTCTGGCTGAGGAGTTTTGGCAGTAGTGGAATAACACAAAATTGGCTTATAAGATGATGGCAAAATTGATGACGGTTTGGGAGATTGTGTCGTTGAGAGGTTTATTAGAGAGGGAATTCGGGGAGTTGAGAGAAAAGATCTAAGCTGCAGTAGCATGGTTGTAAAAGGGATAAGGTCGAGATGGCAAATAACAAGACACTGAAGTGTGAAGTCTCAATGTATGTCTTCAAATTTGCCTTGACTGAACCGTGGCATCTTCGGTTCTTTGGTACAAATCGCTGAAAATGAACTGACTATATACTTTAGGCATGAATATGGAGCAGAAAATATTCAGTATAAAAGGAAGATCAAACAATGCAGTGATGAAAAGGAAAATATTTAAAAGTTCAAAATTGGATGGCAGCTTTGAAAGATAACTGAAAAAGTTTAGAACTGCAAACAAAGAGATTCATCACACATAAAAGAGTGATAACTTCATAATTTTCAACTAAATTATTCACAATATTACGCAATCACAAAATACAATGCACCATAAAGAAATAATTGAACTTCAGCAAATCAAAGAATAAAATCAGTGGAATGTATCCATTCCCAATCTGAATTTCCAAATTCTATTGAATAAAGTAAACTTCAAAAAATCTGCTAACCTGGAAACCAAATCAGTGTGAACGAAGACGAGGGGGCGTATAACCATGAAAATTTCTGAGAGCAATTGGCAACTCAGCGATTAGGTTAACTCAGACTCAGAACAGTAAAATTCTCGTAAGATTTTCTTCGAATTAGAAGGACAAGATGAGTAATTTCGGAGATAGAATTAGTACCAGTACCAATGTGAACATAGGGGAAATTTTTTTAAATATAAACATTGTAATGTCAGTTTATTATGTTTTTTAAAAAAATATTAAATATTAATTTATCATCTTATTTAATTATACAAAAAAACTTTATTAATATACCACTGATTTGACGTTAGATTTGATAATTTTATATTATTTAATTATAAAATCATGAGAATGATTATTTATTAGTATTAATAAATTTGGATACATTTATTATTGTGTTCGGATAAAAATTAAATTGATTATATACTATAAATTTAACTAAATATTACAAACAAATAATTATTGTATCATTAAATTTTTACATTATCCATTTATATAATCAAGTGAATGAATTATTTATTTAAATGAGAATACAAATAATATATAATAAACATGATATATCTTACTATTAAGTGTATAAATGTCATTTTGTTGCAACCCCGATTTCAATTTATTAAATAATTTAGAAGATACCAATTTAAATATTGTATCATTTGATCATTTAAGTTCTATTTTTTTGGATAATTTTACTAATTATTCTATAATTAGATATATTTCACCTTAATTTATAAGTAATCATATGAAAATATATATCTCCCAATTGAAATTATTTTTTAGTCAATTTCTTGTATATCAAATTTCAATTTTTCTATTCAAACATTTAAATTGTTTAGGTTTATGTTTTAATTTAGGGGTTAAATGGATTTTACATATAAGAGTTTTAATATATAAACATAATTTTGGAACATATATATACTAAAATATGTAAGTTAAGTATTTAATACATATATTTAATTAATAAATAGAATAATTTAGCTTTGATTGAACATCAGAGTTATCAGTGGTATAATGTTAATTTTTTTGTTGTCAATGGTAAAAAATTAATTATTTTAAAAGTAATAATAATAATAAAATAAAACAATTCTGACAATGGTACAATACTTTTTTAGCCTGAACACAGGCCTTACTCAACTTTTGGCGCTCAATTATCCAAGTTTTTAATGCGTGTATCAATGTCACAAATTTAAATCAATTATAAGTCATTGATATATTTTATTTAATTAATAACACTGATTCCCGTCATTTCAACAAAATAACAGTGATTGACGTGTGAGTAGTCCGATTTCTGTTACACCAGAAATCAGGCTACTCTTTTTATTTTTTTATTTCAGAGACTAGCCCGGTTTCTGTTACACCGGAAACTGGGCTATTCTTTTTTTTTTTTTTTAAAACATAACCCACTTTCTGTTATTTCAGAAACTGGGCTATTGTTTTTAATAAACTGGGGTACTGTTTTATTTTTTTAAAAATGTAAAACATAGTCCGGTTTCTCTTATTGCAGAAACCGGGCTATGTTTTATAAATAAACTGTCTCTGGTTTCGTTTTCTTAACATCCCCTAGGTTCTTCTTCTCGATAATTCCTTTTTTTGCGTTGCTATTGCTCCGAATCAAATATCACTTACAATTATTCTTGTTTTGTGCATCATTCTTGTTCAATTTTGACGATTTATTTTTCAATTGCAGTGTTCCTTTTCGATCTCCACCGAATTTTCGAACAAAAGTTTGTTCCTCGCGATTTTGAATTTTTCGCGTTTTCTTGCCTCCAATCCAAGGTAATTTACAATTATTTTGGTTTTGGTATTCATACTTGTTAAAAATTGGCGATTTTTGTGGGTATTTTGGCACCAATTTGGCACCGAAATTGCCCATTAGGGTTTATTTACGAAGTTTGAAAAGTGAGTTTTTCCGTTTTCGATTTCGGCATAGTTCAACATATCTAGGTTTACGATTTTGAAGTTATGATTATGATCCAATTGTTACCAAAAGTTTGGATTAAATTGATTCAAAATAGCAATTTATTGGGATAGTGATAAGAATTTTTAAAATTTTTTAGTAGCGAATTATGTGTAATTGTTATTCACTTTTAAATTAATTTTTTCTTAAATTTAAGGATAATTTGTTACTTATTTGCAAAAATTTAGGTACATCGTTAATTTTCCTAAAACTACATAATTCAAAATTGAGGAGATAATTCTAATTTTAATTTTCTTTTTCAATCTTATAATTTTTAATTTGAATAATTTTTAAAATGTATTATTTAGTTTTTTTTTCATGTGCATATAAAAACTTCAATATTTGTTAGGTTATCTTAGATTTGAGATGAATATATATTAGTAATATATGGATTATCATTGATTTAATATAGAAAATAAAAAAAAATTCAATTTTATTTTCTTTCATGAGTATTTGTATTTTTATTAGTGTATTTTTATATGCTAACTAGTTTATAACAATATGTTTATTAAATTCGGTTGTTAATTTTTTCAGGTAAATGGCAGATTATTTTCATCATCTTAAGATAAAATACAGTGTTCCTGATGAATACATCATTACAAACGCAGTCGAGAGAGAAATGATATCTGACTTTCTACCGCCACGAGTTGGAGCTAACTCGATCAGCGTTGCGGTGGAATATTTTCACTGTGGTCTTCGTTTTCCGATTCACAGCTTTATTGAAGATTTACTGCAGTGTGTGAATCTATCACTCAGTGATGTAGCCCCGCAAAGCATTGCCATGATTCATGGATATTTGAAGTTTTGCAAAGAAGACAATCGCGTTCCGAAGCTATCCGACTTTTTTGCAGTTTGTAGCTGTAAAAAAGTCGGTAGTCATGCTGACAGGTATTACTTCACCTTTAAGGTGAAGTTCATGACCAAGTTCCGAGACACTCTCAGAAAATGGTACGAAAACTTTGTTTGGGTGACGCCGCCACCGAATGAGGTTTGGGGGTTCCCGGCACTACTGCAGCACGTACCACGGGTCGGGAAACCTAAAGGAATTCATCTCCTCTCCAAAACTGAGAAATTAACACTTCAAGTGCAGATTGGGATGGAGAGTTATAGAGTTGAAGATGTGACTATGCATCCGATTTTGCAAAGAGGTAATAATATTTTATATTTTAGTTAATTTTTAATTAAATGTTTATTGTTTCAATTTTTTAAAGGTACTCGGTGATTGTATAATGCACCCGCACATTTCTGGCATGCAAATCTATGTGAAAATCGATGGGAGGCCAGACAATTTGAAGCTGCAGCTGTGGGTCAGGATGTTGGCCAATCACATTAGCCTGATACAGATACTGCGGTATGGCTACCTGATTGGCCGGAATGAGAATTCTCCATGCCAGATGATTCTGATTCACGTGGTGCTGAGATCCACCGACTACTAGAAAGACTCGGAAATGCTGATGCAATGATAGTTGTTATACAAGTGGATATTGATGAGTTGAATGAAGGCAATCAGAAGTTGGAAAGTCAGTTAACAGAAGTGTAGTTTGCAATGCTGAGTTAACTACACAGTTGGAACTGCTACCGAACGAAAATGAATTGTTAAAGGTAATTTTTAACTATTTTATTAATAAAGTGCATATAATAAACTTTTGATATTGTACGTTGCAGGCTCAATTCAACATATCTCAGGGTATTGAGGATGAAAGGATTGGCCAGGAAATTGATTGGACGCAAAAAATGATCGAGGATCTTGAAAAATTCATTGCTGATTTACAGAATGAATTAGGCAAGTCGAAGCCTTCGACCTTGACGGCAAAGCGACGCCGCACTTCCACCCCACGTGTTCGTGGGGGACATGGGTCCACATTTACGTCTAATGTCGTCTCAATGCCAATCAACGATGTTGAAATTCTGCGTCAAGTGAAAGAAGAAACATGAGAATTATCTTATAACTATTTATCACATCCTTATTTATAAATGTTTGAATTTTATTTATTTAATATTTGAATTTTGCCGTCCCACTTATTTATAAATGTTTGAAATTTTATTTATTTAATGTTTAAATTTTTATTTAGTTACTGTTTATAAGAATAAACAATGGAATTTGTATTATACGAAGTCACGAATGAGAATTTCTGTGTGGAACAAAATTTTGTATCATTCTTTTCCAAACAGATCGACGAGGTTGTTGCGGTTGTTCGATTTATGTTCCATGGTAAGCAACTCTAATCTCATTAACATGTCTAGATGGACTACGTCGTCGTTGTCCACTTGTAGAGGCTCTCTGGGATGACGCTATGGGTCGTCATTGCCCTCGATCCATTTGACTCGGGAAACGAGTTGTTCGCTGTCGCCCACGTCAACTACGCCGTCGCCGACCTTCATCTACATATAACGGAAATGGAGCTGGCGCCCAGTAAACTGGGTCACGAGTCGGATTAAAATGCGACATGTATGTATTTTCAATGCTGTCAACAATATATGTTTGATCCACGTAGTCACTTTGGTCTTTGTTAAAAATGATATATGCCTACAAAAATACTAAATTAGCTTGATATAATAATTTGATCCAAATATAAGTGTAACTTTAGAAAATATATCACTTGTGCATGAGAATAATGGATATGTACTATTTTCCACGTCCTACATAAACATTCCATTGCAGAGATGTTAACAATGTGAGTGGTGACCATCATCAATGCTACGTCTACGTGACGTAATCGAAGCTATCATTCTACGTCTATCGTACTTCTTGTTGATGAAGCCAACTCCATCTTTTTGAGCGTTATTGAAGATTGTTGTTGCTTTCTCGGACCAAGTGAATCGCCGTGCACGAAGGTCTATAGCCTCATGGGAGTACCTCTCGAAATATGATTTGCATTTTTAGAAAAATGCAAATATGTGTTAAAATAGTTGAAAAATGAAATTAGAATAACACGAATAGTAATGTGCGATATGTGTTAAAATTAAGTACATTCGCAATGCATGTTACTGAGAGATTACGCGCATCTTTGAATACGTCATTTATACACTCAGAAACATTTGTTGTCGTCATGACGTACCTATGACAAAAATTAACAGTATGAATAAAATTTAATTAAAAAATATTCTAAACTACGACTACAAGAACCTTTTTCCCCGTCATGAGTTAGTGTCCATTTATTCTTTGGAATCGCGTTCAAATAATTGAACACACCGATGTTATGCCTTCTAATTGTCTCCATCATCATATCGAACTCGATGATGGAGTGCGCACTACCTGCTGCCCAACACATGGCTTTAAGACCTATGCCTTTGAATTTCTCGAGCATGTTGTTGCGAACATGTCGCAGGCAGAATCGATGAAACACAAAAGGTGGTTGAAATCCTGGAAGACGTTGCATAGCCGCAAGGAATCCATCCCCCTGATCACTTAATAAACAAATGCATTGTCTCCCACGTATCACATGCTCTTGAACTAATTTCAAGAACCAACTTATATCATCACCACTCTCTTTATTGACAATCTCAAATGCAAGTGACAGTATATGTCTCATTCCATCTACTGACACAGCAATTTGTAGTTTGTAGTTATACCTCTCGTATAAGTGTGTCCCGTCAACAGATATAACAGGGCGGCAGTACCGGAAACCATCGATACATGAACCAAAAGACCAAAATACAAAATGCAAAAGTCGTTGCTCGTACAGTTAAACGTATGTCATAACAATTGTATCGGGGTTCTGATCTCGAACTTCCTGTAAGTAACATGGAAGATCTATGGTCAATGAATCCCATGAACCATATGCTTTCTCAATAGCCCTTATGACACTTGACCATGCTTTCGGATAAGGTATTTGGAAGCCCTACTGCGCATTGATGTTTGATTGGGCATCAGCTGGCTTGAATTTAGGGTTGGCTGACACCGCTGGAACGAGTTGCCTTACAATCCAATCTTTTGTCATGTTTATGTGATAAACACCATCCGTCTTCTATCGATGCAAGTGTGGTTGTTTATGAACGAGGTTATTGCCCATTCACGATTATTAGAACGATATCCAACACAGATTCTCCAAGGACATTGATCTGGAGCAGAACGTCAACGAACATCGTAGTCTGTACGGCTACTCCGATGTATCACAAACTCTCGTTTCGCTATCTTCACATAGAACTTCGTCACAGCATCCTTCAATTCAGCTTTAGTTTTAAAACAAAAACCAACAGCTAGAGTGAGAGTGTTGGGATCATAATAAGTAAGCATTGATGGTATGTTATACGAGTCCACCCATATTGGTTCCGTCTCCGCCGTAAAAAAAGAAGACTCAATGAATGAGGAATATGAGATTGCCTCGATGCCCCATGTTGGTGTTCCACACCACCAAAAAATATAGCTTCGTATACATTATTTGGTGGTGGTTCATAGAGACCCGATACAGTAAGTTGGACTCCAACCCGCTGGAAATCCGAATGATACAAATCTCGTGATGATGCACCAACGTTGATCTTGTCTTAAAATATTTGTGGTGTTTTTGATCAGTCAATTTTTTTTTTGTTTAGACACAAGAAATTACGAGGTTTGGCCCACAATGTGTGGGCTTACGTCCTCGAGAGAGCGAAGCTCTACCTGGGTGTTTCACTATGATAAAAAGTTCACAATTACAAAATATATTTTCTTTCCGATAAAAGTAAGAGACGTAGTCTTGATCCGGGACGAAAAATGAGCTCAAAACTGAAAACCGGCACAAAAGTGCAGAAATTACTGTTCATGGGAAACTTTATCGCGGATTTCGACGTTCATATGCAACTTTATCACGGATTTCACTTGCAATGTGCAAATTCTCGCGGAATTTTCATGTGAACATATTCGGTCGCAAATTTTGGCTTTCATGTGAAACTTTATCGCGAAAATCAAGCCTCTGAGTAATATTATCGCGAATTTCAGTTCCTTTGAGATATTATCGCGGATTTCACCTCATGTTCAATTTTATCGCGACTTTCAGCTCATGTGCATTTTTTTCGCGGAAATGAAGCCTCTGAGTAATATTATCGCGAATTTCAGTTCCTTTGCGATATTCTCGCGGATTTCAACTCCTGTGCAATTTTATCGCGAAAATCGGGACTTGGAGAGCTTTAAGATTTCAGATTTCGAGTTTTTCTTCGATTTTGATTCCGACCCTTTTCAAATGATCATAGACCTATATTTATAGAGAATTTAGGCCTAGGAACTCACCTGTGGATTCAAAACCCACTCTTGTCCAATCTGGCCTGATTCGACCCAACTTCTACGAAAAACCCGATCTCACTCCAGATATAAATCGTAATGTCTCCGATTATCCGGGACGCTTCTAGATCGACATGTGGCCCATGAACAGAGGCAAAGCATACTCCACATAAGTCAATTCATATGATATAAGCCTGTCGATGAACATGCGTCGTAACATCTTTCGGACGCCAAATTACGAAAATACCCTTGGAGTCACTCCGACTCGTAACTATACGAAAATAGTCGCGTCTCCTCCGGAAACTTCCCATGCGGTTTCCAGGTGCCCAAAGCCAATAACAATATATCAGATTACGGAAAATACCACAGTTGGCGTACCGATTGGACCCGGGGGTGTCCAACTTACGAAAAATACCCCCGACACCATTTAAACCTGAAATAAAATTAGAATACCGAAAATACCAGTGGGCGTACCGATTGGACCTGGGGGTGTCCAAATTATGAAAATACCCCTGACACCATTTAAACCCGAAATAAAATTAGAATACCGAAAATACCACTGGGCGTACCGATTGGACCCGGGGGTGTCCAAATTACGAAAATACCCCCGACGCCATTTCAACCCGAAATAAAATTAGAATACCGAAAATACCATTGGGCGCACCGATTGGACCCGGGGGTGTCCAAATTACGAAAATACCACCGATGCAATTTCAACCTGAAATAAAAATTAGAATACCTTGGGGAACGTGCCAAAAGGTTCCCGGGGTATGCGAATTACTAAAATATCCCCGGGTAATATCAAACGTCCACGGCACTGGTCCCTTCAACTCGCATAAAACCACTCACATGCCGTGTCACTTGTACTTCCTCATCGTCAATTTCAACATCACCATCATCGTACTCAGACGTCGAATAGTCATTTGGTATGAGTTCCAAATCATAATATGAGTCATCATCGTCTTCGGTCGAACCCATGGGAGGTCTAACACCTAAATAATATGAATAAATATTTAAATAAAAATATTTAACAAAAACAATTTAAATAATCAATACTTAAAATTTAACTAGTTATTTTATCCAATACACTAATTTTGAAATGTATATTTAAAATATCATTAAGATAAATAATCCAAAAATATATAAATGAAATAAATATTTAAAAAAATAACAAAAAGTAATTCAAATAATACATACTAAAAAATTAAGTAATTATTGTATCAAATACACCAATTTTGAAATTTATATTTTAAAACATTATTAACCTAAATAACCCTACATATTTCAAAATTAAATAATTATTATATCAAATACACAAATTTTCAAAATTGTATTTTAAAATAATTTTTAAAATTGTATTTAAAAATAATATGCAAAATAATATGCTTATTCAAAAATAAATAAATAAAATTAATATTTATAAAATTGTTAAAAATATAAATACATTAATAAATAAACAAAACAAAATCTAATTAATTATTCAAAATTAAAATTTGTAACCACGTTAAAAATATTTCAATTTCAAAATATTCAAATTCAAATTTTAAAAAAATTAATAACCCAAAATTTGTAATGTTAAACCATATAAACCTAAATAGTATGAATATTCTCAAATTTTTAAATAAAAATAAAAAATAAAATATTACAAAAATGTAAATGCAGTACTAAATAAATAATTAATCTATCAATAATTCAATGTTTACCCAATGTAGGTGTTTGATGGATCAGATTTGTATCCGGACGCTCGTAATCATAATTAGTGTTCCAAGCCAACTCGCGAACATTGGAGTTATATCGACTACTTTCTCCATATTCAGTAAATGTTATATCTTCCATTTGTGGATTGTATGGAACGATGAAATCAAAATTCATACCTATATTTAATATAAAATGTTAAACAATAAACTTTTCAAATATTTAAACATTTTATTTACCGGGATGAGTTGAATTTTGTCTTCTGTAAGAATGCTCCTCACCTTCAGCGTAATCGGGAAAAAATCCCCATGAAGAATTAAAACTTCCAATCGTTGGATCCATTCATTTAAAAATAAAAAACTCACTAAGATACAATAAAAACTCAACAAAATACAATATCAAAAATTGTTAGTGAATAAAAAATAAACATACTAGTTATTTATAGACAATATAAACCCGACATATTGTCCAATCAAAAATTACAATCATATATTTTCAGCCACACAATTATGCATGACGTGTAGTTTTTTTTATTTTTAAATGTAGTCCGGTTTCTGCAATAAAGGAAACCGGGTTACATTTAAATATAAAAAAAATTACAGCTTAGTTTCTATAACTATAGAAACTGAGTTGCATATAACTTACGTCGTTTCACTCATCCATCACTGTTATATCGTTGATTTAGATTAATTTAGTGATAAATTGAGTGATAATGTTTACACTGTTACTGTACAGTTTTCCCCCGTAATTATCCTCTAAATTTCCAAGTCACAATTCTTGTCCGCCAATATGGATGGTCCACGAGAGAGTCCAATTTCATTTTTAATGGGCTTTATTTATTTGAAATTGACATTTCTTCACTCCATTTTGTAACCCTAATCTACACTCACGAAGGCTCTGATTCAAAAAACAGCCGTTCAACTGAATTCTAGGTTTTCTAATCGCTTCAAATTGTTTATTTTCGTTTTCATTTTCCGTCAAGATGCTATATTTTGTGGCTTTCTACATCGAATTGCTTGATGAAGATAATTTATTGCTAGATTATGCTAAATATTGTCTTTATTTTCCAGATTCATTCACATTTTCAAATCATTGTTCACTGAAATCACAGATTCAGTGATTAAGAGGGTGTGTGTGGATTTTTTGTTTCTATTTGTGGAACTGTGATTAACCCCTCTTAATCATTTGTGGGAAACTTCAAATGCACCATTTTTAGTGTAATATTCAATATTTGTACCTCCCTATTAGTTAATTTTTGTGTTTATGGTTTCATAGGCTTTCATTCCCATAAGAATTAGAAGTTGATTACTTAAATGTGAATGAATTAATACACTGCAAGTTACTTGGAAGAAATAGACCGGCTATGATCATGAGTATCATTTGACATTGGCATAATAAGTATGCGATTTTAATACATTTCAGTTTGTTGCTTTTATTGTTGTTTTACAATATTTTAATTTTAATTTGAAAGCTTTTTTATAGTTTTAGGTATTTCATGGCAACAAACCAAAGATGGACTGAGGATGAAGTTGAGCTCTTGTGTTTAGCTTGGTTGAACACGCCTATTGACCCAGTGACGAGAAATTCACAAAAGATGGAGTCTTTTTGGAAGAGTGTAACGACGTATTACTGCGAATCTATAAGTTTGGGAGTAAAGACCGGAAGAATTCGAGATTCTGAGGCATTGAGGAAGAAATGGCGCAATCTTAGCAAAGATGTTCAACAATTCTGTGGAATATATGATAGAATAGCGAGTGCTCATTCAAGTGACTTCAATAATTATGAGTACGTAGCCAAGGCCATGGAGTTATACTACACGGACATTGGAAAGCCTTTTAATTATGTGAAAGCATGGAAAATATTACGAGATCAACCGAAGTGGAGGACGGTAAATATGTACCTTTAATTTTGGGAATCGTTTGGTTATTTTTTTATGATGGAAATTATTAGGATTTGGCTGTTTTTTTGTCCTCAATATGGTACTACTTTGATACTTGTTCTATGTTTTCATCTTTCGTTCTATACTTTTTTAGATCGTTATTAATTCACCAATTTCATGTATCATATTAATGATCGTGTTTTCTTGATAAAGGTTGTTGATAACGGTGTTTCAAGAACCAAAAGGACTCAGATTAGTGAAGTTGGGGGACATGCATCTTCGGTTGAATCGTCAAAATTACCCGTTGAAAGTGAACCACACTCTCCCCAAGTTCAACATCAACCTATCGAACGAAATGAAGCCAAACGTAAACGCAAAGAATCAGTTGTTACTTCATCTAACACAATGTCTATCGAAAAGAAAGAGATATTGGCTTCATATGAAAAGAAGTTAATAGAATATTCTTCGATGATAGATGTTCAAAACAAGCTTTTTGCAGATCACATCACAATTTTATCCGTTCGGGAGGTAAGGAAATTTCTGGCGATGGATACAAGCAAGTTTAATGACCACCAGATGCATCTGTATAATGAGGCATTCAATCGGGTTATCTCAACTTGGAACAATGGTGAGAGATCTGCTTCTACTAAACCAAGCATAAATTTGGGTGACAATGATCATTGAACGTAGTTTAGTAATAGTTTGTAAATTTGTATTTTGTTTGAATGTTTGTTTATAACTTTAATTATCTTAAATTGCACATTTATTTGGTATCAAAGTTCTACAAGCAAATTTGGACATGTATAGGAACAACAAACTCTATCAAATATTATGTATGTTTACATTATTACTACGTATATTGTTAGTATGGGTTTTGTGGGTCTTAACCCTAAATTAATAATTTTAAATAAATTATATATATAAGTGTACCAACCCGTATACAACTCGTATACAACCCCGTATGAAAATATTTATCAAGTAATGCCTAAATTTATTTCAACTCGGAAAGTATAAAATCACTATATTATGTGTTTATCTCAATGTTTTCATACCACCCCGTATACGACCAGTACGTCAAATACCGAACCTATTATTTTTTCGGTATCAAGTCGAATTCTGAGTTTTTTCTAGCTTGATCCTAAAAAAATAATTAATTTTTAATTTTTTTTAATACATATATATATATATATAAATTGATACCCACCAACATACTGGACGTACCGATCCAAATTGGTATGAAAACATTCGTTTATCTGCACAAATATGTAGTTTTTTCAATAAAAAACTCACAAACGACAATTTTTCTTAAATTAATGAATTCACAAACACGAATCCATGCCCTAATAAATTGCCACACTCAAGACAAATGGATTACATTTCATTACACGACATCTGGAGTCATTTTATATATGGAACAAAAGACACAAGAAAAAGGCTAATTCTTGCTACCAGAATCAAGTGCAGGAAGACAACTTACCAAGATCTCAGCCGCTCGTTCCAGCTCCTTCATTGAGATAATCAACGGTGGAACAATTCTGATTACATTACCCTTTCCTGCAGTTAAAACAAGAAGCCCTGATTCTTGGCATGCTTCAACTAAAGGCGAGGCTGCTACGTCTAGTTCTATCCCGATAATGAGCCCGAATCCTCGTATTTCTTTCACATGATCATTCCCTCCTAGCTTCTCTGTTAATAGTTGCTTCAAATAATCTCCCTTTTCGGATACATTCGAGAGGAAACTCGGGTTGGATATTTTGTCGAGCACTGATATGGCAACTTTGCAGACTAGAGGATTTCCCGCAAATGTGCTACCGTGGTCTCCGTAGTTAATGCAAGAAGCAATACGTTCGGTTACTAAAACGGCACCGATAGGAAGTCCTCCGGCGAGAGGCTTAGCGAGTGTCATTATGTCCGGGTAGATTTCATAAGCTTCATGTGCCCAGAGTTTGCCGGTTCGGCCTAGTCCACATTGTACCTGAAGAGACAAAGTAGCTGGTAACTTGCATTCATATGCATAGATCGATAAATGTAGCGTTAATACCTCGTCGAAAACGAGGACACAGCCGGTGTCATCACAGGCTTTTCGCAATGATTGTAAGAATTGTTTTGTTGCACCATGTATACCACCTTCTCCTTGAATTGGTTCCACGAATACGGCAGCAATTTTTCGACTTTGAATTAAGTCGACTGCTGCTTGAGTGTCACCGTACTCTAGGAATGTAACTCCAGGCATGACAGGGTCGAATGGTAGTCGATAATGCTCTTTGCTCGTCAATGCAACAGCACCCATTGTTCGACCATGAAAGCTGTTACTAAATGCTATGAAATTTACCGGAGGTTCATTTGTATCCGAGTGTGTAACTCTTTGGAACTTTCTTGAGAACTTAATTGCAGCTTCATTGGCCTCAGTACCAGAGTTGGAAAAGAACACTTTATCAGCAAATGAGCTTGAAACCAGGCGTTTTGCAAGCTCTACCTGCAAATAAGCCATGAAGAATGAGAAAAAATAGTTCACGAATCGCCGATCATTCGATAGCTATATGTTGCAGAGGATTCCTATGATAAACCATTCACAAATCACAAAAGAACCCTATAAAGATTCTCATCAATTGTTACATTTGGTTCATTTTTGAGATACAAAACGCAGAACTTCTTTGCCATTTGTAATCAAGCTAAGATTTTCCTACCTTACAGTGAATTGAAACTAACACCTGCAATATTCATATTCAGAGAGACGAAGGATATTTTCACAAACTTAAGCTCAATAGGAATTCAATCTCTGTGATGAAGAAAAACAATAAAATCTTCAACTACAACATTTTTCAAGCAAAATTGTCCTCTTTCAAAGAGGGAAAAGAACGAAGAAACTACCTGTGGAATAGTGTAGTAGACGTTGCTAACGTGGGTGAGCACCTCAACTTGATCCATTACAGCAGCGACAAAATCGGGGTCGCCGTGGCCAAGGGCATTCACGGCAATACCTGAAGTCAGATCCAGATACTCTCGCCCCTCGACATCATAAAGTAGGCAACCTTTTCCTCTAGAAAATACAACTTGCGCTCTCGCGTAAGTCCCCACCATAAATTTCTTCTCGTCTGCGATGATTTCGGAGCTTTTCTTGTGAGAAATTGATGAATCGTAGCTTGATCCCGGCGTAAATACGTCAACACCGACGCAAGCTCGAGGCGCAAAAGCGCAATTGATTGACTTTTGCGCCACGGAGCCGCGGACAGCCGGAGAAATTGAGATGTTGAAAGCAAGAGACATTGAACAACTCATCTCTGAAAACGGAAACCTATATAATTAGTGGCCAGAAGCAATTTGCCGATCGAATTAGGAGTGCCGGGTTGGCGGCGGACCTCAGCGAACTTGGCCTGGGTGACGAAGAGCAAAAAATAATGAACTATTAAGCTTTAATAGCCCTTCTAACTTTTCAAGGCAAAATCTGTAGGATATATAAAGGAGCTTTGGGGTAGCTACGTTAGACCTACTCGATACTATTTTTTACTTGAAATCCTAATTTTTACTTCTTTCGCATTTTTAAATAAAATAATATTAAATAAAAATAATATGTAACTATTATGTTTTGTTGAGGGTTGTATATTCTAACTCTAAATGTATAAATATTTTATTAGTTTTATTGTATAAGAGTATTTAATTTTATAAAGAATGAGTATATTTGTTCGTTCTATTGTTCTATTGTTTCTAAAAAACAGCCATATTGCTTTACATTATCGTTTGCATAAATAATTTAATCTACAAATGAATCGACTACATAACAAAGTCGTGAAATCATATAAACCACTTCTCCGACGAAGAACAATATAAGTTAGGAAAAAACAAAACAATGTTGTTTTGTGTCATAGCGAGTTGGAGTCTAAATCTCTCTGATATGGGTACATGAGGAAAATTAGAGAATCATTGTTGCAATATAAAGGAGTAATACCACTTTATTACAATACAATATTCTAATTAATATTAGTTTTCTCTAATTTACATCTAAAGTATAAAATTAAATTTATATTGAAAATTTAAATTAAGTCTAACTTTAAAATAAATCGCATAAAAACGTATGTCTTATATTATGATGATAAGTCTTATAATTAACTTATCAAATCTTTAATTATATATTATTTATATATAATTTATTTCAACTAATAGAAGAGATTTTCATTTTTCCAATTGATTTCAATAACTATGATTAAATATTTAAAAGAATCAATATTTTATTTTTTCTCTATTTACTGATCTAATTTCATAATAAGTATTTAAATTTAATTATTACCAGACTAAGGTTGAAAATTCATACATAAATGGTCCATGTGATAAATATTGAAGATTATACACAGCCATCAACATGGACGCTGAATTTCTAGTGAACTGCTGAAAAGAAATTACAAATTGATACTCTAAAATAGAATAAAAAAAAGAATTTTAGCCGTTCTTTTTTCAAATATTATCAAAATGGAACCGATTAAATGAGTCATCATATTAGAATATAAATACTATATTTTAAAACTAAAGCAAAATAATTTTAAATAATTCAACCGATTTTGTAGCTGTTCAACCCGATTTTAAGACTCAAACCCATTTTTTTCTATTTTAAAGTTTTTTGAAAAATTATATAATTTATTTAAAGTAAGAAAATTACATTAATTATTATTGATTGTAATAGTGTAGTTATTTAAGTTAAATTAAATAATTACGTTTTAGGTAGGTGTCGTTAAATTCAATGTTTATAAATTTCGTATTGATCGGACAAATTTGATTAAAAATAATATTTAATTATTTTTTAGTTTATACAGTAAAAAAAAATATGATTAAATTTGATGCTCAATTAATGTAAATATACTGTACATAGACTGGAGATCAGAGCAAGAAGAAAATAGCCGCCGTAGAAATTGTACTTCTGGCCAACACCCGATTCAGTTATTGTTGCAGAGCCAATCTCTCCGGCGACATGCTCAACTCCGACCGAAGGGCGATTGGTTTCCGTCTCACAATGCCCAATATCGTTGCCGGACATTGTGCTCAAATCATCATCCCCAGTTTCTGTGTTATAGCAAAGCCCTAGATTGTTCCCAACCCTTAAATTTCTACCCATTCTCCATATCTTGTCTCTTCCAAATGGAATCGGTCCTTTCAATTCATTTTTCTCCAGCCGAAGCTCACTCATCTCATTCAACGCATCAAAACTCGCTGGAATCGAGCCGTTCAGTCTGTTACCGTCGAGCCGAAGCACACGGAGCGTCTTCAAACTGCCGATTGATTCTGGTAAAGGACCTTTTAAGTCCATGTTGGATAGATCGAGGACGATAAGGCTTTTCAGTCCGGCGAATGTCGATTCCAGCAGCGTCGCTCCCGCCGATGGATTACTACAGAGGACGAGAGCCTGGAGAGATTCTAAACTCGCGAGAGATTCCGGTAAAGGACCGGCCAGAGCGTTGTGGCTCAGATCCAACAGAATTAGGTTTTTTAGATCAGTGAATTGGGGAATTACACTGGAAAACTGGTTCCGGCTCAAATCAATCTTCATCAGTGAATCGCCTGATAGAAGCCGCACCGGGAGTTCGCCGGTCAGCCGATTCTGATTCAGGTCCAAGATAGTGAGTTTTTGGTAAGAAATACTTGGAACCGAACCGGAGAGTCTATTCCGGCTAAGATCCAGCGTCCTTAACCCGCCGATCCGGCCAAGTGTCGCCGGAATTGTTCCATGAAGATTGTTACCATGTAGATCCAAAACCCTAAGGCCCAATAGATTACCCAATTCACTAGGTACAGGCCCAATAAGCCCATTACCTCTTAAAACCAAAGTATGCAAACTTGAGCCTAACTTGCCTAAGAACAATGGAATAACCTGAGGATTACTTCCAAGACAATTGTAAAAGAAGAGTGTCCTAAGATATGGAAGCTTAGCTATAGAAGATGAAATCACGGGTCGAGACGAGGTACAAGTCGGAAAAGCCGTGTCATCGGATAAAACCCCAAACGACAACGACACAACGTGCAACATATTATCCGAGTGCATCATACACTCAATGCCATGCCACCGGCCTCGGCAAACATCGGTGATTGTTGTAGCCCAATCGTTCCCGGTTGCTCGCATGATGTCACATACAGCTTGTTGCTCTCTCAGGTCAGTTTTAGCTCCTGTTTTTGGTGTCCGTGAACCGGGTTTGATCCCGGAATTAGGATTTGTGATGGGTGTTAAGGAAAGTGATGATTGTAGGAGGCAAATGAGAATTAGAAGTGAAAGGGGTTTAGGATGAGGCTCCATTTTTGGAGGGGGGTTTTGAAATGGAGTGGTATTTAGTATTTATATGAGTTTTTAGTGTTTGTATTTAATGGATCACGAGAAATGGGAGTTAGTGAAGTAAATATTAATTGTTGTCACGGATTGCTTCACTTGTCTGTCAAGTGTTTATGGCATGTGGGCCGATGAGTTCCGTTGGAATTTGAATCCCTAATTTGGGGGAAAAATATTATGTAACGGTGTCAGGAGTGTTTTGACGTGAAAATGATACTGAATTAAAAATAATAAAATCTTTAACACTGATATATTCCAAATTATATTTCTAACACCTATTTTTACTGTTTTTTCAGTTTTTTAAAACAATTTTTTTTACTTTTAAATAAATAAATATCATAATCTAACGCTTAATAATTTCTTTGATTTTTATCGGAATCTATTGGGCCCCTCTTTCCTTTCCTTCCTTTTACTTTTAAATAAATAAATAAAAATTTAATACTAGTTAGTTGTTATCTACCTATATTTATTATCCAATTTTTAAATTCTAAAGTTTACAATTTGTAAATATGGTTATAAATTCTAAATAATATAAATCTCATTCTCTTAAAATTAGCATAATAAATTGTTATATTCATTTATATTTTCATAATTTATTCAAAAAATCCAAAACATGATCAAGTTTGGGGTAATATTTTAAATACTTTTTTAATAGAGTAATAAATTTGTATTTTATCTATCAACTTTAAAAATATGTTCAGAATATACTCTTGATCTTAAAAATTAAGTTTAGAAAAAGTTGAACAAAAATAAAACTTAAAAAACGTTTGGTGTTTTATTTCTATATGATTAACATAATATTCAATATATTAACAAAATAGAATCATAACATATATTATATAATGGAATGTGACCCATTTATAATTTGTAAATTTATTTATTGTATTTAAAATCGTAACTTTCCATCATGTCAGTGCTATATTACATATTTATAAAGTTAACAGCACTATTAGAAGTACTTTTACACAATTAGTGATATTTATAAAAATATAATGGTCTGACAATGTTACCGCCATCAAAAAATTCCCTAATTTGGAGTTACAAACAAAATTTAAAATTCTAGAGTAGGGTAAATCTACATAGAGGGAATGTGTCTATATAGTTAGGATGTTCACTATTTGATTTTTACTGAAGATCGAGTTTTTTTTATTGAATTTCGAAATTTGGTTTTTATGTTTTGAGCTTTGAAATTCCTTAGATATAGTTTATTAGAGTAGAATAATGTAAAATATTTGAATAAGTTAATTATTATTATAATTATTAACACTTACACTTATAGTTTTTTTCAATTAATATATCAAATCAAATCTAATCTAAGATATTTTTCATACACCAACTGCACACAATTCAAGTTATTATTGTACTTTACTATTCAAATTGGTCAATTTGATTAAGTCGAAATCTAAGATATGATGCATGCCTTCGCCATATAACTATTAAGTAATAATATCAATACTTGAGTCGGTGCTTTATTTTTTTAAACTTCGAACCTCCTCAATGGGTGTTATTGTCATATTGGGTTTGTTTGGTACCTCGATTAAAACAGCGGTGAGATACGATGAGATGTGCAAATCGTGATTTTTTTAATGCACACAAAATACAAGTTTAATTGCGATGTAATAATTATTAAAAAATCACGATATCATCACAACTGTTAAAACCAGATGTGGTCATATCGTGATTTTGAAAAAGACTTATTTACCCTTACTTCTATTAATTATAATATAAGAATATTTATCATTTTATATATATAAGGATATTTTAATATTTTTATATAAATTACATAATTGTACCAAATATACTTAAAAATTCACGAACATCATATCTCACTGTACCGAATCTCAATCGACCGCAATTTTAAAACTTTAAACCAAAGAAACCCATTATTATGATCCCGTGTAATTACATAAGCAAAGCCCCGGTTAGGATAAATAAGTCTTTTCTTCAAATAACCCACCTATATATTCCTTTTCTAAAACTAACCCACTTTCAAATTTTGTCTCAAAATAACACATTTACCGGCTGTTTATATTAGGTTGCAGGTAACCATTTATGTGAATAAAATAATCATTATTCAATATTTCATCTTCAAATTCATTACTTTGTTTTAATTAAATATTTTTATATCACACCAAATAAATGAGTTGTTTTTAAACTAATTTGTAATGTTTTAAATTTCCTATATATCGGAAATTTCAGTATACAAGAATTGACCGGTATTTTGGAAAAATTTCGATCGGTAAGGATTTCTGTGGGTCGGGTTGTATTTTAAAAAAATGAAATATTTATTAATTTAATTATTTTAATAAACTGATCCAATGAGCTTATTCGGTATACCGGTCGATAACGGTTTTTAAAACATTGCTAATTTGATCTTTAACGATAATTTTTTTTGTATCAATTGATTCATTATAAATATTTATATACTCGAAATCAACAAAACATTATTTAACATGGATGTTTATGAGAAGAATTGGCTAGAATGCGTTTTGCATGTTATTGCTGAAAAATTGTGAGAAGAATTGCGCATTGAGTAATTTTCCAGAACGTTCTTCAACCCACCTCTCATGATGTTGTTTTTGGCTACGTAGGTTTGAGAATTTTACAGATTGTTAATGACATATTATTGGATTTTTTATTCAGCAACCTAATAATAAAAAAAACAACAAGTAAGTGGGTTATTTTTAGATAAGATTTTGGAAGTGGGTTAGTTTTAGAAGAGGAATAGATAGATGAGTTACTTTTAGAAAAAAACCGGCCCTAGTTATCGCTGGAATCAATCATGGGACTATTTTCTTGGCTTTGCCGAGGCAAGGCGGAACAGAAAAGCGATGAATCTCAAATTCCCAATGCTGGGCCAAAACCGGAATCGGTGGCGATTCCTGGTATGAATGGAGCAATGGAGGTCCAAAGATTCTCGTCTCAGAAGTGTCACTGTTCGAGTTCGGTTCAGTCGCCGCTTTTGCGGACAAGGTGACTTTGGCTGGTTATTGTCCAGTTTCGGAGGAAATTGTCAAGAACTTGCCGAGAAGGGGAATAATTAGAGAAGGAAGCATAGGGTTTGAAAGGATAGAATATTGAGGAAGATGATTCAAAACAAATACACGATAAAAATCAACGAAGTTCGTACACAGAATTCTAAATACTGAAATCACAACGGTCATATGACCGTTGGTTAATTGGGCTCCAAAATGCAAGACAAGTCCAATTTCTAGATTAACAAAAGGAAATTCGATTTTGATCCTTCAGGCCCAATTGCTGATCCAATCTTCACTTGTCTCCGCGCCGAGTGTTCCTGCAGGAAGGAAGCCGTTATGAGATTAATACGTGAAGGCGTGACATTACCTTCCCTTGAAGAGGATCCTTGTCCCCAAGGATCGAAGGTAGGAAATTGATGTTGGATCCACTCGAGGTCCTCCCATGTGGCTTGCTTCGTAGATGATCCATTCCATTGTATAAGGAGTTGGGTAGCTAGTGTATTATGGCATTGGATTAGGCGTCTGTCTAAAACCTTAAGCGGTTGAGTTGGTATGATTCCTGATTCGGTAATACTGGGGGAGTGCGGTAGCGGTTCGTGTCGTTTGCCTAAGTGTTTCTTTAACATTGAGACATGGAACACCGGATGTAACTTGCAATCTGGGGGTAATTCTAATTTAAAAGCAACTGTCCCGATCTTTGCACTGATGCTATAGAGTCCATAATAGCGGGTGGCAAGCTTCAGATTACGACGGATATATAGAGATGATTGTTTATAAGGCTGAAGACGAAGATAAACCATATCACCAATCTGAAAGATGCGTTCACTACGTTTCTTATCTGCATAAGACTTCATCCTTCTTTGAGCATCTGTCAGATTGTTACGTAGGTCTTGAAGTAAAGATTGTCTATCCTTCCAAAAGGTGGATACCTCGATATTATCTGTATTAATTGGAGAATCACCAGGGAAGAAGGATGGCTTGTATCCGTAGAGAGCTTCGAAGGGAGTAACCTTTAAGCTGCTATGATACGATGTATTGTACCAGAACTCCGCCAAGGGTAGCCATTTCGTCCATTCAGCAGGGTGAGAGTGACAAACTCCTCTTACATACGTCTCTAAACATTGATTAACGCGTTCGGTTTGGCCATCCGACTGAGGATGGTATGCAGTTGACAGATTCAATTGGATTCCTGCGGCTTTACAGAGTGCATCCCAGAATTTACTCGTAAAGATACTATCACGATCGGAAATAATATTAGTAGGAAGACCATGAAGTTTATAGATATGAGAGATGAAGGTTGTGGCCACGGTCGAGGCAGAATATGGGTGAGTAAGTGTACAGAAATGCGCATATTTAGAGAATCGATCAACAACGACAAATATAGTTTTTGCCCGAGGATGGAGGAAGTCCTTCGATAAAATCCATACTAATGCTTTGCCACTGTTTTTCCGGAATTGGAAGGGGCTGTAGCAGTCTGGGTGTAGCTGATCGGTCAAAGTGAATACGATGGCATAAAACACAGTTTTGGATCCAAGCGATGATTTCCTTTTTCATGTTTTTCCAATAGAATAGTGTTTTGATTCTTTGGTAGGTAGTTGTAATACCGGAATGCCCGCCAATTGACGAAGAATGTAGTGCGATGATAATTTTTTCTCGTAAGTCAGAATTTTGACCAATACATATTCGATTCTTTTTTCTGAGAATACCATCCATCAACGAGTAATCCGAATAATCACCATCATGTAAGATTTTTTCTTGATATATCGTCATAAGAAACATATCGTCTTTATAGCTGTCTTGTACCTCTTGCAACCAGTTTGGTTTAATAACGGTGGTGGCCAGGAGAGATTCATCTGGTGTGGAGTTCAGAGTTGGAGTGTGAATTCTTCTTGATAACGAGTCTGCAGCCTTATTTTCTATTCCCTGTTTGAAGTGAATGTCGAATTGAAAGCCTAAGAGTTTAGCCATCCACTTTTGTTGAAATAAGGTTATGAGCTTCTGGTCTTTTAAGTACTTCAGGCTATGGTGATCTGTCCTTACCACGAATCGTCGACCCATCAAATAATGTTTCCATTTAATGATAGCCTGCACCATTGCTATAAGTTCTTTTTCGTACACTGATAAGCCCATAAACTTGTTGCCAAGGTTCTTCGAATAAAAGGATATAGGATGGTCATCTTGAGATAAAACAGCCCCTATCCCTGTGTCACATGCGTCCGTCTCAATTGTAAAGATTTTTTGGAAGTTTGGAAGCGCCAAGATTGGAGCTGAAGCAAGTCTGTGCTGTAATATCTTAAAAGCGGTTGTAGCGTTTTCGTTCCAGTCGAAATTGTCTTTCTTAAGAAGTAGAGTTAGTGGTTTGTTGATAATACCATAATTCTGAATAAATCTTCGATAGTATCCGGAAAGGCCTAGGAATCCACGTAATTCCTTCAAGTTTCGTGGGAGTGGCCATGTAAGGATGTCTTGAATTTTTGCTGGATCCATAGAAACTCCTTGATCGGAAATAAGGTGTCCTAAGTAGCCAATTGATGTCTGACCGAATGAACATTTGGATGTTTTTGCAAACAGTGAGTTGGTCCTCATAATCTGGAGAGTCTGTTCGAGATGAATAAGATGTTCGCTCCAAGTTTTGCTATAAACGAGAATGTCATCAAAGAATACCAATACATATTTCCGAATAGCTTCCGCGAAGATGGTATTCATTATGGATTGAAAGGTCGAAGGGGCGTTGGTTAATCCGAATGGCATTACGACAAACTCGTAATGTCCTAAGTGTGTTGAGAAACTGGTCTTGTAAATGTCTTCCGGTAGCATTCTTACTTGAAAGAATCCTGATCGGAGATCAAGTTTGGAAAAGAATTTTGCTCCAGGTAGCTCATCCAAGAGATCATCAACAAGGGGTATGGGAAAATGATGTTTGATAGTAATATCATTCAGATATCGGAAATCTACACACATTCTCCATCCGCCATCCTTCTTCGAGACTAATAAAACTGGGGACGAAAAAGAGCTCTTGCTAGGACGGATGAGACCAGTGTGCAATAATTCCTTGATAATCTTCTCAAGCTCACCCTTCAGATGATAAGGTATGCGATACGGTGGGAATTTTTTTGGCTTGGCATCTGGGAGTAACGTGATGTTGTGCTCAATATTTCGCCTCGGAGGGAGGCAGTCCGGTTCTCTGAAGATGTCCCTGTATTGTTTTAATAAGCCTTGAAGATGCTGATATGAGTGTTGTAATTGTATATCTATTGACTCCAGAAGAAATAATTGTGCTAGCCAACATATCTCTGTTGATCGTAATACTTTTGGGAGTTGGTGGGCGGAAAGCATAGAGATGGCTGCTTGTGAGCCAAAGCAAGGTAAGGATATCGGTTTCCCAGTAGTATGGACTGTATATGTCATTTTTTGATAGCTCTGTGAGACTGGATCGTGTTTCCGAAGCCAATTACCTCCTAGGATCATGTCATAGGATCCTTTCAACTGGAATAACCTGAAATCAAAACAGAAATTGTGAGAATTCATAGTCCAGCAAAAGTTTTTGCAAACCTGATTACTAATGGTTCGATGACCAGATGTAGTAGCAACAGAGAGTGGTGTTGTTTCCTCTGTAACTAGTTTGAGAGAGTGCGCAAATTGAGTATCTAAGAAACTAGTTGTACTCCCATTATCGATCAATATGTGAATGTCCTTAGATCCATATCGACCCATTAAACGGAAATGATTCTCGGTGGTTTCGCCATGAATTGCATTAAGAGAGACATGAACCGGTATTTCTACTGGTTTTTCTTCTAGTATCCTGATGGAATCTTCTTCATCAATATAATTTTCTTCATCTTCGTCAGCAGCCAGCAAGTAAAGTTGTCTGGTGGAACAGCGATGTTCCTTAGAATATGGGGCACCACACTTGATGCATAACCTTTTTTCGAAGCGTTCTCTAGCAAGTTCATCTGAAATATGGTGACGGGGGTTCCTCTTTCGATAAGGAAGTAAAGGTGTAATTGGTGCGTGAGGGTTAGGGAGACTCTTTTGGATAGTTTGTCTTGGGATATGTCTAAGGAGGGCTGGAAATTCTGCATCTTTTCCTTTCACGAACTCAATTATATCCTCTTCAGTGTGTAAATCTGAGAAGGTAGCTGCAGTACGCAGTTCCTCCTTTAAACCTCCTATAAGAACTGCTAGAAAATTTTCTGTTGTGAATTGGTGGGGGTGTAAAACAGCAACATGGCAGCGTAGTTCATCGTACTGATCCAAGTATTCCATTAACGAACCTTTCTGACGCATTCTCATGAAATCCGATAACACGCGTCATGGATGGGTGTAATCAAACCGTTTTAGCAGTGATCTTATAAACATATCCCAATCAGATGATGGGGAGGTGGCTCGGTAACCTCGGACCCATTTGTCTGCCTTTCCTATGAACGTAAGGGTAGCATAATCCAACCAATCCCTTTGGGGTATATGTTTCATAACGGAGAAATACTGGGTGATCCTCCGAAGCCAGCTCCTTGAATCAGTGCCATCGAATGATGGTAATTCAATTTTTGATCCCCTGTATGGCTCTAGATATGTGGAAGTATTAATTTCTGGCGGAAGAGGAGCTATGCTGGGGTTGGGGCTATCTGGAATGTCGTGGTTAGCATTACTTCATTGTCCTAATACACTTTTTTCTTCCAAAAGTGTGCGCATCTGCTGAGCCATTGCCATCAGTTGAGTCTGGATTGAGTCGTTAGATTCTCGGATATTTTTTCCAATGCGCGTTTCCAGCAATTGGATTGATGTGCGAAAATCAATTTGGATGTTGTCCAGTTGGGTTTGGAACCCATATTCCGTTGGATCTGAATTCGGCATGTATGCTCTTACCGATTCTGGATCTTCAAGAACTTCTGCAAAACGAGCGGCGTTAAACTTCACATGGTTTCTCTTTTTAGGCCCCAGTTTGTTGGCTCCGATACCACTTGTCAAGAACTTGCCGAGAAGGGGAATAATTAGAGAAGGAAGCAGAGGGTTTGAAAGGATAGAATATTGAGGAAGATGATTCAGAACAAATACACGATAAAAATCAACGAAGTTCGTACACATAATTCTAAATACTGAAATCACAACGGTCATATGACCGTTGGTTAATTGGGCTCCAAAATGCAAGACAAGTCCAATTTCTAGATTAACAAAAGGAAATTCGATGTTGATCCTTCAGACCCAATTGTTGATCCAATCTTCACTTGTCTCCGCGCCGAGTGTTCTTGCAGGAAGGAAGACGTTATGAGATTAATACGTGAAGGCATGACAGAAATCGAGCCCTGCCGGTGGGAATTTCTTCCGGCGAGTGACTTCAAAGCCCCACAATTTCGGATAGTGTTTTGATTGTAACTTCAAATGCTTCTGCGAGACATTATGATTTGTGAATGGAGATGTTCTCCAAATGGATTATCTTCAATTGCCCAATTCCTCTTTCTAATTCGTGTATAACATTTTCTTTGAATGGGTTTAAGGTTCTTGAGCACGATAAGTTGAATGCGATCTCCAAATGCATGTATTATAGCAACATAAAGATCTTAAATTGTTGTCAACACCAGAAAAATCATGAATCCCAATTTGCATTCTGGCAATCTTCGTGATGAAAATGAGAGGCTCAACCTTGAACACTGTAAGCTTAACTGTAAGTTTATGGTTCTAATATTTCGAGAAATAATAACAAAACAGATTATGTGTTGTCCTTATTAGTTTATGTTCTTAGTTTAATGCAAACCAACGAACAACAACAATTTTACATGGAACGTTAGTACCGGGAGAAAACCACGGACCGATCAACTATCGGTCAATCCACTAACCAAGTGAATAACAAGTACAACAACCAAGCATCTGTGTTCTTGAATGAAACAGTGAACAAGAGGGAAGAATCTCAACCCGAAACTCCTTCGTTGATTCAACCTCTCTTCTTCCAACTTCAACACTGATTCTAATCTTCAAGAATGATGTTTTGCTGTACTCAACAGTTTGTAGAGAGACACATTCAGCCGCCGAGCTTGCTCTCCCTTGTTTCACACTGCTCTCATATTTTGATGAGGAGTTTCCTGTCCCTTTTAACCTTCAACCGTTGCCTTACATTGAACTTTAACAAGTTGGGCTGATCCAATGTAAGTAGGTGGCTCATGTGTTGGGATATTGGACCCAAGGTCCAACATTCTCCTCCTCCAACACATGAGCAGAGATACTGTCATTTTCTGCCTTCATCTTTCTGCTCCAACCCAATGGCTGAAGAGCATAACTGGTGTTTTTTCGATGTCACCCCTTTTGTCATCATGTCTGCGGGGTTGTTATCAGTGTGAATCTTCCTCACAATCAACAGTTTTTCGGATATAGTTTCCCTAATCCAATGAAGTTTAATATCTACATGTTTTGTTCTTGAGTAGAATGATGGATTCTTTGTCAGCTCCAATGCACTTTGATTATCACAATATACCACTGGTTCTAGACCATATATTCCAAGGCTTGACAGAAATCTATTCAACCAAATCACATCCTTTCCCACTTCACATTTGGCCATGTATTCTGCTTCAGTAGTGGAAAGAGCCACACACTTCTGAAGTTTAGCACCCCACGAAACAGCAGCTCCTCCAAGTACACATATGAATCCTGATGTGGACATTCTTGAGTCGGAATCACCTGCATAATCAGCGTCACAATAACATTCCAACTTAAGTGTCTCACCTTTCCTGAATCTCAGGCCTGCTGTTTTTGTCCCCTTCAAGTATCTGAGTAGCCACTTCGCTGATTGCCAATGATCTCTTCTTGGATTCGAGAGAAACCTGCTCAATACTCCAATAACAAAAGCAATATCAGGTCTAGAACAAACCATTAAATACATAAGACTTCCAATCAATGAGGAATAAGGGATTGAATCCATTTCGTTTCTTTCTGCTGCTGTTTCTGCATATGAGTTCTTGCACAGCTTGAACTGAGTTCCCATCGGAGTTGATACTACCTTAGCTTCCTTCATATTGAACCTAGTCAAAAGTTGATCAATATATCTTTCTTGATGCACAAAGATCTCTTTTTCAGCTCTGTTTCTTATCACACTCATTCCTAAAATTCTGTTTGTAGGTTCCAAATCTTTCATTTCGAAGGCTTGAGACAATCTGATTTTAAGGTCCTGTATGAGCTTCATATCTGGTCCAATAAGCAGCATGTCATCAACATATATTAGCAGCAACACAAACTTCTTTTCCCCAAAGAATTTCATATAAACACAATGGTCTTCTTTGGATCTTTCAAACTGGTTTATCTTCATGAAATTATCAAATTTCATATACCATTGACGAGGGGTTTGCTTCAATCCACACAAGCTCCTCCATAACCTACAAACCATGTTTGCTTTTCCCTTTTTCACAAAACCTTCAAGTTGCTCCATGTACAACTCTTCATCCACATCACCATGTAGGAAGGCGGTTTTAATGTCTAGTTGTTCCACTTCTAAGTCATAATGAGCTGCCAAGGCTAGAGCAACTCTAATCGAGACCATTTTAACCACAGGACTGAAAACTTCATCGAAATCAATTCTTTTTTCTGTCCAAAGCCCTTGACTACCAATCGAGCTTTGTACCTTAAGCTGCCATCAGCCTCCAGCTTTAACTTAAATATTCATTTGTTCCTTAGAACTTTCTTATTTTCAGGCTGTTCCACAATGTCATAAGTGTGGTTCTTTCTAAGTGATTCAAGCTCTTCTTTCATAGCTTGTATCCATTTTTCACTGTCCTTTAATTCCAATGCCTCCTGATATGTTTCTGGTTCACCTTCTTCGGACAAAAGAACATATTCTGAGGCAGGGTACTTACTTGAAGGATGTCTCGTTATATTGGATCTTCTCACTGGCTCTTGCTCACTGATTTCTTCATCTTGATCATGTTCTTCCTGATTATTCCCTGACTGTAATTCAGTCCCTTGATCAGTCATTCTCTCACATTCATCTTGAAGTGGTGGTTCCTCCAACCTGATAGACAAATCATCAGATTTATTTCTTTATGATATTTGTTGTTTTTGCTGCTGAATGTTGGAAAGATTTTCTTCCTCAAAGAAGATCACATCTCTTGAACGAATTACCTTGCCCTCAGTAGGATTCCATAACCTGTAGCCAAATTCAGGATTCCCGTAACCAAGAAAAATACAGAACTGATTATGTGAGTCAAGTTTCCCCCTTTGATCCTTCGGAATCAACACACTTACCTTGCATCCAAAAGTTCTCAAGTGATGCAATTTCGGTTTCCTTCCACTCCACAATTCTTTTGGAATTTTGAAACCAATTGACGCACTAGGAGACCTATTCCTAAGGTAACAGGCTGTGATCAACGCCTCTCCCCAAAATTTCTTCGGAAGTTTAGAGATAAACAACATGCATCTCACTTTGTCTAGCAAGGTTCTGTTTAGTCTCTCGGCTATACCATTATGCTGTGGTGTCCCCGGTTCAGTTCTTTCATGCCTGATATCATAATCTCTGCAATAGGCTTCAAAAGCATAGGAGGTATACTCTCCCCCATTGTCACTTCTCACACAAATCAGTTTCTTTCCAGATTTCCTTTCAACCATAGAGTGAAATTCCTTGAACTTAGTAAATGTCTCATCCTTTGTCCTAATAGGATACACCCATGATTTCCTGGTTGCATTATCTACAAAGGTGACAAAGTATTTCTTGTTTCCGAAGGATTCCACGTCCATTTCACCACATACATCATTATAAATTAACTCAAGAGGATTCATTTTCTTAACAGATGGTACCTTGAAAGCTACTCCGTGCTGCTTTCCCTCAAGGCAATCTTCACAGTTTCTCAATTATGTTAAGTCTAGATCAGGAATACATTGTTCTTTGATCAGGTGCTTCATCCCCTCGGTGCTCAAGTGAGCTAATCTCTTGTGCCACACATGTGGTGATGTATCACTAGTAGCTGCTGCAATAGAGGTTGTGCCAATCTCCATTTCAGTGCGATAGAGTGTTCTCTCTAATCTACCTCTAGCCACAACCAGTGAGCCTTTTGTCAGTTTCCATGAACCATTAATAATTAATACATGTACTTGAGAATCCTTCTTTGTCAAATATATTTTCAAAAAGTAGGTTCAACCTCAATGTTGGAATGTGTCTGACCTGATGCAAAGTCAGTTTCATTCCTGTGTTTGTCACCACTTTGACATCCCCAATTCCCATGATCATTGAGGCTCTTGAATTTCCCATTCTTACCATTCCAAAGTCGCCAGCAATGTACTTCTGGAAGAAATGTCTGTTGGGAGTAGCATGGTACGATGCTGTTGTATCAAAAATCCACTCCTCAGCTCCTCCTCGCGATACATTCATCTCTTCTGCAGACAGAACTATCAGGTCATCTTCCCCTGATGTAGTTACAGCTACTGCTTGTTCACTCTCATTTTTTTATCCTTTTTGTGTACTTCAAATGCTCTCTTGAAGTGTAGACATTTTTTCTTCAGATGCCCTACAATGCCACAGTAGAAACATGCCCTTGATTCAGCTCCATGTCCCGGAGATTTTGTTCTTCCAGCAGATTTATCATTCTTGGATTTTCCTCTTTTGGTATAACCTCTTCCATTGCTCCTGCCCACTCTTTCAGTTGGTGCTAAGGTCCCATTGGTGTCTTTGTTATTGTCCCTTCTCTGCTCTTCCTCATTAAAGAGGCTTTCGACCGCCACAACTAAGGATAAGACTGGGGCAGAGTTACTCAATGTAACAACAAGAGTTTCCCAAGAATCTGGGAGAGTTCCTAGCAATAATAAGGCCTATAGTTCATCATCAAGGTTCAGCTTAGCTCTTGTCAGCTTGTTTACAAAGTCTTGAAACTTGTTTAAGTGTTCAACCATCGATTGAGTGTCTACATATCGAAGGTTCACAAGTTTCTTGATAGTAGCAACTTTATTTTGGACATTCTTTCGTTCACATATTGTTTGCAACTTTTTCCATATTGACTTAGCTTCCGATTCCTCGCCAATGTAGTGGAACAAACTCAAGTCTACCCAAGACCTCACATGAGCCACTGCTTTCTTATTCATCAATTTCCAATCTAGAGCATCTGTCTTCTTTGGTTTCACTCCTGGATCAATCACCATCCACAGGTTTCGACAAGATAGTAGATCCTCCATTTTTACTTTCCAAATGGAGTAGTTACTGGAAGTGAGTTTAATCATTGGAACAGCTGTTTCTTCCATCCGGAATAAGACAATGAACGTGTAACCTGGCTCCAATACCACTTGTAAGCTTAACTGTAAGTTTCTGGTTCTGATATTTCGAGAAATAATAGCAGAACAGATTATGTGTTGTGCTTATTAGTTTCTGTTCTTGGTTTAATGCAAACTAACGAACAACAATAATTTTACGTGGAACCCGAGTGCCGGGAGAAAACAACGGACTGATCAACTATCGGTCAATCCACTAACCAAGTGAATAACAAGTACAACAACCAAGCATCTGTGTTCTTGAATGAAACAGTAAACAAGAGGGAAGAATCCCAACCCGAAACTCCTTCGTTGATTCAACCTCTCTTCTTCCAAGTTCAACACTGATTCTAATCTTCAAGAATGATGTTTTGCTGTACTCAACAGTTTGTAGAGAAACACATTCAACCGCCGAACTTGCTCTCCCTTGTTTCACACTGCTCTCATATTTTGATGAGGAGTTTCCTGCCTCTTTTAACCTACAACCGTTGCCTTATATTGGACTTTAACAAATTGGGCTGATCCAATGCAAGTAGGTGGCTCATGTGTTGGAATATTGGACCCAAGGTCCAACAGTTTGTACTGTTGGGATTTGAGAATTGCGAGTGTAGGTGAAATAGAGTAAAAAAGTAAAAGAACCCAATTTGAATAAATTATTGTTTTTACTGTTCGTTTAATAAAGAAATAAGGGAAGAATCCAATATGACGAGAAGGTATTGGATATCTAATACATGTACACTTAAAATTGACAAAAACATGAATGAAGGTACAATTTTCTTAAAGTTTTCATTAGGAAACGTCAATGTAATATAGGATTTAAAAGTAAAAATTTAGTAAAATATAAATGAAAATATAAATATGTATGATGGAAGATTAATAATATGTCATATATATTATAAATATACGAAATAATCATATATAATTGATTAAATTAAATATGTAAAAAAATAATATAAAAATAAAATTATAAAATAAAAATAATTTAATAATATAATATATATTATAATAATGAATACGATATTAAAAAAAATATGCAAATATCAAAATACACAAGATATATATTATAACTTGTGTCCCAAATATGCAAAAACCACAAGTTTAAAAAAAGTGAAGTGTGCGTCCAGCCTAACTCGATCGATACAAATTGCAATGCGCTTCAGCGCTGAGAGATTGTAGTCGTTGAAGTTTTGTTTCATTTGACGAGAGAACGGCGATCTGAATGCTACGAGGTGGGTGGCTTTTTTGTTCGAAATCGAAATCTCTCTAGGTTTATCAAACGTTTCTGGATCGAAGATCTATTTCGAAATATCGCCGATCTCCATCTGGGAAGATTACAGCGGGGATCAAGCTTGGATTCATGCGCAGTGGGAAAGTTGCTAAACTGCGAAAAGCGTAAGAAGAGAGTACAAGAATTCTCTGACCTCCTTGCGTTCACCATTTTTGTGACCTCTTATTCGTTGGCGGAATGCTGCGATTGCGGGCTTTTCGCCCTACAGGTGATAAGATCGTTAAGATTCAATTGCACCCCACTCATCCGTGGCTAGTTACAGCGGATGCATCGGACCATGTCTCTCTCTGGAACTGGGAGCACCGCCAGGTTCTTTTGGGTTATGCGTATTTGTTTTTTTCTTGTTCTATGGGCGCGGATATTGGGTGCAATCGTTCTCGTTTTTGGTGATTCATAGATAATTTATGAGTTGAAAGCCGGTGGGGTAGATGAGAGGCGTTTGGTTGGGGCAAAATTGGAGAAGCTTGCTGAGGGCGAGTCAGGTATAGTAGTGACTGCAAAATTGGAGAAGCTTAATCTTAATGACTGTTCGCACCATCTCTATGGATCCCAAATTTGTCTCCATTCCATTAATTATATCAGCTCAATCGTTTTCAATGTTGCATTTTTCTTTTTGAATTACTATTATGTGGATTAATGATATGGTATTCTTTGTGATGTGAATATTTCACTTCATACTCATGTTAATCTATCTTATACAATTTTCTGTCACGCATGTTTATTTTCTATTGCAGTCTAAAGGTTTATGAAATCGTGTTGTCATTTTGATTTGGTGTGATTCCCAGAGGATGTGCAAATCTAGTTGAGTGTGAGGGCGACAGACGTGTTACTTTTCACTCCTAAAATATGCTTTAAACATGTTAAGCCAAAGTATTTGAATGGTTTCGTTGTTGTTGATGGCGCATTTTGCAAATATTGTTGTTGTTTTAAAATGGTGGATGCATTGAAGTGCAAGCAGCTAGTTTAACAGTCAAAAATTAGCATCTTCCTTTAGATTTATTTTCTAGCCTCTTGGATACTTTAGCTCATTGGAGAATGCATTGATAGTGTTTTAAAATTATGTCCCAGATTTCGGAAATGATTATATGTTCTATTTTAATTTTCCTTATGGAATCTTCCTTTATTTGATTTTATCATAAACTCGTGCTTTATTTGTATTGAACTTGTTCCTCCTTTTCTTTTAACTCTAGAGGCCAGAGGGAAACCCTCATTGGATAATGCCATTGATAGTGCTTTTAAATTATGTCCCAGATTTGATATTATCATAAACTCGTGCTTTATGTATATTGAACTTGTTTCTCCTTTTCTTGTAACTCTAGAGGCCAGAGGGAAACCCACCGAAGCTATACGTGGTGGCAGGTACCTTCGAAACCTAGCTGGAAGATTTAACTTTTTCTACCTCTTGTATCTGTTATGATATTGCAGTCTTATTGGCATGATACTGAAAAGATGGCATGTGGGTCCATTTGTTTTCAAGTGTTAAACAGGTTAATTTTTATGATGATGATGTCCGCTACTGGCAACTATGGCGGAATCGCTCTGCAGCAAGTGAATCTCCAGCATCTGTCAGCAATTCCACTTCATCTTTCAATTCGCCCGCACCTTCCACGAAAGGACGCCATTTTCTGGTCATATGTTGTGAGAACAAAGCAATTTTTCTTGATCTAGTGACAATGCGTGGCCGAGATGTACTGAAGCAGGATTTAGACAACAGATCTCTTCTATGGCAAGTACTTCCTGCTTTCAAGCATAAACTGATGTTAAAATTGCCATTGTCCCCTTTAGCTTATGTGTAGAAAATGATGGTCTCACCTTAGTATCATTAAATTTCCGTTTGTGACATTAACTTCTTGTTGTGTCTCGAGCTAATTAGCTTTCTTAGTGGCTTTGAAATATTTTCATTCTTTTCCAAAATAATGGAATTATTTTGTATATGATAGGCTGGTTGTTGGTCCATGATGGATAATTCAGTTATTAACGTATTTATTTTTTGCTTGTTTATATGTATATCTTATTGAAAAAGTTAATATTTTATAGTTATACTGTGATTTCCACCAAGTCTTCTAGTACACAAATAAACAATTGACAAAAGCTTTTACATGCAGCATGGAATTCCTATGCAGATCAGTTTCTAGTGATGGACCTCTTGTGGCATTTGGTGGTTCAGATGGTGTTATTAGAGTCCTTTCCATGCTTTCTTGGAAGGTATTTTTATTTATACCTTTCTAATCCATTGTCTCATTCATAACAAGCATTGCCATAGATTCTTATTATTTGGTACAGCTTGCTAGAAGATATACTGGAGGTCATAAGGGAGCAGTTTCTTGTTTGATGAGCTTCATGGCATCCTCTGGCGAGGTAGGTTTTGATCTGGATTTAGCTTGAATAATAACTGATGTTTTTGAATGAATTATTCTTTTGATATATGGACTTAGTATGGGTTGGTAACTATTTTTTTTTCAATTATATTAGTTTATAGTGTCTGATAGCTAATCAAGTCTGTATTTTGATTAAAGCCTTCTGCATTTTATATTGGTTAAGTAATCAATTCTAGGTGATTTAATTGAATCAGTCAGAAACCTTTGATACTAATACCACTTATTTTGCCAATTTATTTTAACTGTCTGATCTGATTTTTTTGTTCATATTATTTTGATCTAGGCTCTTCTTGTTTCTGGTGGTGTTGATGGTGTACTTGTTCTGTGGAATGCAGAATATGGCCAAGATTCACGAGAACTTGTACCAAAGATGAGCTTGAAAGTAATTTTTTATTGCCAGCATATATTCTTACTATCCTTTTCTCCTCGTGTTGGACTACTCCATACTAATCAGTGAGACTTAATGCCTTCATTTGCAAATGTAATATAGGCCCACGATGGTGGAGTTGTTGCTGTTGAGCTTGCTCGTGTGGCTGGCGCTGCACCCCAGTTAATTACAATTGGTGTAGACAAGAGTTTGGCCATTTGGGATACATCTTCATTTAAGGTTTCTCATTGATTTTTCAAAGTTTATGTGTTCTTTAAACATTGTACATATTTTTAATAGCCCTCACTTTCCCAAATTGTATTTGTATTTTAGGAATTGCGTCGCTTGAAGCCTGTTTCAAAATTGGCTTGTCATAGTGTTGCATCCTGGTGCCATCCTCGAGCTCCATATCTTGACATCTTAGTATGTGTTAAAGATTCCTATATATGGTATGTACTGACATGCTTGAATTTTAATGTTTCCGTATCCACTTTAGAACACAAGTTGTTGTTTATTTATTTATTTATGCATTAATGGCATCTCCAATCTCTTACAACAAATAAACTTGATTTCGTATATTTTACATTAATGGAATACTAAATCTTCCAACGAATCAAATTGCCAGGGCGGTGGAGCATCCAACTTATTCTGCTCTAACAAGGCCGTTATGTGAACTGTCTTCACTGGTCCCACCAGATTTTCTTGCTTCACACAAGAAGCTTAGGGTTTGACCATTTTCTGTTTTCTGTTTATTATTACCAACACTATGCTAATTTTGGAAATCTTGTCATTAGCTATTTATGCTTTTTTTAGGTTTATTCCATGGTAGCGCATCCTTTACAACCTCATATTGTTGCAACTGGGACCAACATGGGTATTCTTGTATGTGAATTTGATCCCAAATCTCTTCCACCTGTTGCAATGTTGCCAACATTACCAGGAAGTCGAGAGCACACTGCTGTATATGTAGTTGAAAGGGAGTTGAAATTGCTACAGTTCCAATTGTCTAATGCTGTAAATCCTGCTCTTGGGAGCAGTGCCTCGCTAAACGATTTGGACAGGGTCAGGGGCACTACCGAGCAGCTCGATGTGAAGCAAGTTAAAAAGCATATTAGTACTCCAGTCCCACATGATTCATACTGTGTTCTCTCTGTAAGCAGCTCTGGGAAGTAAGTGTCCTCATGATTGATTCTGTTCTTTGCTAACGCTTCTTTTTAAATGTGCTGTGTTAACTTATTATGGTCTGTTCTCTTTACTTTCCTTTTTCATTCTCGCAGGTTTCTTGCCATTTTGTGGCCGGGTATACCGTATTTCTCAGTTTACAAGGTGAGTGACTGGTCGACTGTTGATTCAGGTAGTGCAAGGCTCTTGGCCTGGGACACATGTAGGGATAGGTTTGCGTTGCTGGAATCTGTAGTACCTCCCAGAATTCCTGTAATTCCCAAGGGTGGATCATCTAGAAAGGCAAAGGAAGCTGCTGCGGCTGCTGCACAAGCTGCAGCAGCAACAGCTTCTGCAGCTTCAACTGCAAGCGTCCAGGTCCGTATATTACTGGATGACGGAACATCAAACATATTGATGCGTTCAGTTGGTAGTCGAAGCGAACCGGTCATTGGTCTGCATGGTGGAGCATTGCTTGGTATTGCTTATCGAACATCTCGAAGAATAAGCCCTGTTACTGCTACTGCTATTTCTACAATACAGTCAATGCCATTGACAGGATTTGGTAATAGTACCGTGTCTTCTTTTGGTTCCTTGGATGATTCTTCGCACAAATCTTCTGAAGCATCATCACCGAATTTTCAGTTGTATAGCTGGGAAAATTTTGAACCTGTAGGAGCACTTCTTCCAGAACCAGAATGGACAGCATGGGACCAAACTGTTGAATACTGTGCCTTTGCTTATCATCAGTACATTGTTATATCTTCATTGCGTCCTCAGTTTCGGTACTTGGGAAATGTTGCAATTCCGAATGCAACTGGAGGTGTTTGGCACCGCAGGCAATTATTTGTTGCTACCCCAACCACCATTGAGTGCGTCTTTGTGGATGCTGGTGTTGCACCTATGGATTTAGAAACTAAAAGAAAGAAAGAAGAGATGCAAATTAGAGAAGCTCAAGCAAGAGCTGTGGCAGAACATGGTGAGTTAGCATTGATAACAGTTGACGGTCAAAAATCATTGTCGATTGAGAAAACAGCATTGAGGCCTCCTCTTTTACAAGTGGTTCGACTAGCATCTTTTAGACATGCTCCCTCTATACCACCCTTCTTGACATTACCTAAGCAATCGAAAGCTGGCAGTATTGAGTCATCTTTGCCAAAGGAAGTAGAAGAAAAGAAATCCCGTCAAGTTGCTATTGGCGGTGGTGGTGTTTCGGTTGCTGTTACTAGATTTCCAATGGAACAAAAGCGACCCGTTGGTCCTCTTGTTGTTTCTGGTGTAAGAGATGGTGTTCTGTGGTTAATTGACAGATACATGATTGCTCATGCAATATCCCTAAGCCATCCCGGTATTCGTTGTAGATGCCTTGCAGCATATGGTGATGCAGTAAGTGCTGTAAAATGGGCTAGCAGACTTGGTAGAGAACACCATGATGATTTAGCAAAATTTATGTTGGGTTTGGGATATGCCACGGAAGCGCTTCACTTACCGGGAATATCGAAAAGATTGGAATTTGATCTAGCAATGCAGAGCAAGGATTTAAGTAGAGCCCTTCAGTGTCTTTTAACAATGAGTAACAGCAGAGATATAGGACAAGAAGCTCTCGGTTTAAACTTGAATGATATTATGAATATGCCATCAAAGAAGGAAAACGTTGTCGATGCTGTTCAAGGAGTAGTTAAATTTGCCACTGAGTTCCTTGAACTGATTGATGCAGCAGATGCTACAGGACAAGCTGACATTGCTCGGGAAGCTCTCAAGAGAGTTGCTGCAGCTGGTTCTGTGAAAGGAGCTCTACAGGGCCATGAGCTAAGGGGACTTGCTTTACGCCTTGCTAATCATGGCGAGATGACCAGGCTTAGTGTATGTATTCATTTTACGTTTGCAATTACTTAACTTCGCATAATATTTCTTTTAACTGATGCATGGTTGGTATTATTGTTTCTACTGATATGATCAACTGTGTCTCTTTAAGCTTTTACATTGCTTTAATATTATAGATATGTTTTTTTGCTCCTAGAATTATCATTTTTCTGCCATTAAATCTGCTAGACATTCCCAAGGCTCGTAGTTGATGTTATTTCTTTTTGTTTTGTTCACAATTCGACGTTGTAAATGCAATCATTTTCGTGTTAATGTTTTATTAGCTCAATATGCTGGTTAATCAGTTTGCTGCCATTAAATCTGCTAGAGATTCCGGAGGCTCGTAGTTTATGTTATTTCTTTTCGTTTTGTTCACCATTCGGCGTTGTAAATGCAATCCTTTTTGTTTTCATGTTTTGTTAGCTCAATATGCTGATTAATCAGTTTGCTGCCATTAAATCTGTTAGCCATTCCCGAGGCTCGTAGTTGATGTTATTTCTTCTCGTTTTTTTCGGACAGAAATTCGTATAATACATTTTCCGTTGTAAATGCAATCCTTTTTGTGTTAATGTTTTGTTAGCTCAATATGCTGGTTAATCAGTTTGCTGCCATTAAATCTGCTACACATTCCCGATGCTCGTAGTTTGTCTTTTTGTTTTTTCCGACATAAATTGATTACGTTAAATGCGATCCTTTCCATGTTCATATTTTGTTAACTCAATGTGTTGATTATACTTTTCCTTCTCTTATACCTTTTCTCAAGAATTGCACGTATTTTTCGCAGAATTTGGTTGGCAATTTGATATCGGTTGGTTCAGGAAGCGAAGCTGCATTCGCAGCAGCCCTTTTAGGCGACAATATACTCATGGAGAAAGCATGGCAAGAAACCGGGATGCTCTCCGAAGCTGTGCTCCATGCCTACGTATAATTTACAAGTACCTTAAATTTCATTTGCTTCTGCTTCAACTAATATGCATTGTTATTGTTAGGCTCATGGTCGGCCTACATTAAGAAGCTTAGTTCAAGCATGGAACAAAACTCTACAAAAAGACCTCGATCACACTCCTCCGAAAATGGATGCCGCAGCTGCGTTTTTAGCTTCTCTCGAGGAATCGAAAATCACGAGTCTCCAAGACGCAGCGAAAAAGCCTCCTATAGAAATCCTTCCACCAGGAATGGCAACTCTTTACGGCCCGAATCCTAGTACGAAAAAGCCGATTCTTCCTTTAAAGAGTTCGGAGAAGCAGGAAAATAAGCCATTACTTATAGAAGGATCTAAAGCAACACAAAGTGTGATTAATTCTCCTCTAGACACTTCAAGTGTACCTCCTTCAAATGAATCGGAATCCGAGGCTCCGGCTGATAATTTACCGGATACTGAACCCGTTGATGCGTCCCGTTCGTCTGATCCGGTTGTTTCGGAAAAAGACGAAGCAACCGAGGAATTGGTTCAGTGTCAAGAGCAGGTACCATCATCTACAACAAGTATGACTACAGCAACTGGAGACATTATGATTCAAGTTCCAGCAAATGTTGCGCCACAGCAATCAACTGGCCAAGGGTCTCAAGTTCGTCCCGAAATCCCGATGATTTTCTTCTCTTGATCACTTAGTATGAATCGAACCGAACTGAAGTCACGTGTTTCTCATTTATCATTACAAGGAAGGTTTGGGTATGTCTTAACTTCATCTCAAGTAAGGCATGTGATACGTAACATATCATGGATTATTACCGTTTTTATGATTGTTTGATTCAAATTTTTTAAAATTGATATGTGATGAGATATGATGATCGTGAATTTTTAAATATTTTTTATAAAATTACGGTATTATGAGCGTAATTTGTGTAAAAATATTAACATACTCTTATATGAATTTTTTTCAAAATCATGATGAGGCCAAAGCTGGTTTTAACAGTTGTGATGAAATTGTGATTTTTAACGATTAATGTATCGTAATTAAGCTTGTGTTATGTGTAACATAAAAAAAACACAATCTTGGCATCACACTGCACCTCACCGTCATTTTAATTTGAGTTCCAAAGAAACTCATAATTATTTTGGATGATCTTCCTTAATCTTTATAGATTAATTCCTATAAATTTTATATTTAATCTTATGGCATGTTGTGGTTAGGCTAATCAAATCACTTCGCTTAAAGTTCGTTCAATTCGATTGGATTTTGAACTTCTAATCAACTATGATGTGCCCATTCTTTATTTTGCTTGATATTATAATCATTTTAATTCCCAAAATCTTAAATTTATAATCAATTGTTAAAAATATGAGTTCAAACTATAGGATATTGAACTTGATAATGAAGATGAAGAAGATGTTTTAAATATTACTGATGAGATCCCCGGAACCCGGTACCTCGAACAGGATCATGATCAAGTTTGATCAGAGAAGCCCGAACAACGTAAGCCGAACTTGGAAGCCCAGATTCAGCCCGCGTGAGTGAATGACTCATCCAGGCCCCGTGGCCCGATTGACCGTTCATAGCGATCAGTCCCGATAGGTAGGACCCAACTTCTCCCATGCGCCAAGACCGATCGATCCACATATTACAGGCCTTGCTTCGGGCCATCCATGCAACGACAACTCTCGACAGCCTTGTCAGAAGCGTGGTCCGGCTAAGTAGTACGAACCTCCAGTAGCCAGGGAATAGCCGGCTAGTAGCACCGCAAGGTCTAGCGCCATGCAGCTATGTAAAGCCATTCCCGGCGGCTGTTCCGCCTGACATTAACCGACCTAGCCGCAAAGGACAGGCACAAAACGACACCCTACTGTATACATCACAGTGGGAGTATAAAAAGGATACTTAGAGCTTTTCCTTGGAGCTTTCGCATAGATAACTTTATGTCGATTTATTTTCGATACTTCTCTTCCTCTTTGTTGTCTAAAAAACAAACATGATCTTTGTGATCATTAATTTGCTTACTGAACCGACTAAGGGCACTTTCTTTAGCCATTAGTCAAGTGGTTTTCCTCATCTTTGAGGTTTTCCACTCTAAAATCGTTGTGTCATTTCACCTTTGGTTTATAATCGTTATCTACACATCAAATAAATTATAACCGAGTTCATCTTGTAACGAACCGGTCGACTGTTGACACCCCCAGTTTTCAAACCACAACAATTACTATTTGAGAAAATGGTGTTCCATCTCTCCAAATTTTGTGCATTTGGCAAGTTTGATACTTAAACTTTAATTTAGTATACATAGTGTCCATACTTTGAATGTTTAATAATCTCCAAATTTTTCAAATTTGGTCATGTCACAAAATTAATTCAAAAAATTTGAGGACAAATTTTGTCGTACACATTAAACTTAAAAACTAGATTTGTCCAAATTTACGAATTATAGAGACAAGTTTGCTAAAAATTTAAAGTTTGGACTAACCTATCAAAAACTTTGAAGACTCCACTTGCTAAAATTAAAAAATATTTAAATCAAATTTATCAAATCATATAAATTTTGAGGACCTTAATTGCATCCAATTGAATGTTTTTTATAAACTCAATGTTATTTATTAACATCAAGATTTATGATAATTCTATTGAACTTAAATTTATTTTTATTATATATACAAATTTAAACTCTTAGATATCATATATCCTTCCACACGAATTAGTGTATCCCGAATCAATGCATCTATATCATAACACCATAGCCAACAAACCAAATTTTTATTTTCTTAAGTGATATGAGATTCATGGATTAATAATATTAAATAAAAACGGAGCTCTAGTTAGATAAACCAGGTTCTTTACACAAATTAGTTGTGTACAATATTTTTATGTCGATCTGGAATTCCATTTATATCCAACCCTATATAACAAGTACAAGCGATATACCACCCGATACTAAATTTTAAATTTTTTATATATATTAAAAACTTTTTAAAAATAACATTTTATTTTTTTTAGGTAGGACCCACAAAAACCAGGAATCTGACATTAAAACTCGATATCGAGTGGTACCTAAAAAAATACCGATAATGTATGATATTTGAGATACCGACCTATAGAAAAGAATTGGCTTTGTGTGGTTCTAGCGATCACTTCATAATATAACCAAAGTTACACTTGCACATAAATCTGAAATAATCTAGAAATCACATATATTAACGCATCACAATTTCCTCAGTGTCAAAACTACATAAACCAAGTAGAATTATACCGAGCCAGCAATCGGATTTTCCCCGTCTTATCCACCATGCAAAGTCGATATGAAAACGACAACATCTTCGTTTTCAACTACAGTTTCAAGCTGCCCACTAAGTTCCCAATCACAGTCATTTATAAGAACAAGAACTCCAGGTCTACTGCAACCCCAAAACTAATGAAAATATCACATTTCATATGTAAAGAGATTTTGATTGAATTACTTACACATTTTCGCCTTTCATGAACATCTCCGGCCTTTCTTGTATCAAATTTGAACGAATCCACGACAATAAGTGCTTCATGGTTAACTATTCAGAACAAACATGTTTAAGGAACTAAGTTCAAGATCATTGGTTATAAAAACAACAGCAAAAATGAACCTTCTCTTCTCGTTCTGGTGGATCGACTTTGACTTCATGAATTTTCACGGAATCGCAGAGAAGTTCAAGTCCTCCGCTGGAATAAGATGATACATTTCAGAATTACGTACGTACATATTCAAATAGTACAATAAATAGAAAGAAGGATAAGTGGCCAATCTTGAAAGTAACATCACTAAATCCATGCTAAATTATCATATGAAACGAAGATCGGACAATCAAGTTTTGAATAAAGAGATTTGGATCAATGACGTGTATGTGACAGCATTTTCACCGATCCTAAGAAATATGGTTTAGGGCATCAAGAAAATTTGATCAATGCGAGATAACATATGAGTCCCAAAACACTTGGAAGTTTTCTTCTTTTGGGACTTTGGAACTTCAGAAACCAACTCATATTCAATGATCGGAAGATGTCAACTCTTAGTTTCTTGGGCTTCAATTGTACACTCTTGACATTATTAAACATCGGGGTAAACTCCATAGAATGTTACTACCCGAATGGCTTCAAGCGGCCAATGAGGCAATCTTGAATGCATCATCCTATTACTTTCTCATGTAAAACTTTCTAGGTTGGGGATAACGGTTTTTTATTCCCATATCTATAAAATTTCATGTTTTCATTAAAAAAATCCTAAGAATTATAGAAAAAACAACAATATCATAAAGGAAGTACCCATTTGTAAAAAACTCATATTTTCAAAAATCTTCGAAGTCATCCATGCCATTTGCACAAATACACAATAGTCGCAACTGTGAAGTACACAAATAAGAATAATGGAAATCAGTAAGCATTACCCAAACTCAAGTGTAAGGTGAAATGGCTCAGGAGAACACGTTATATATTCTAAAAACCTGCAAAAGAATACAGAAGCTATTGATTTCCAGAAGGCTAATTATAAAATGTCAACTATTGAAAATGAATTATCTTTCAAAATTAAGGAATATCATCCAAGAACCAGTTTATGGAAATAAGTCGTTCACAACATAAAAAGTATGAATATTAAATTTTCATGCATCACATCAATATTAGTCAAAATGACTAGTTGAAATTCTACAAATACTTTATAAAATCACACATCTAACATAGGTAGAATATTCTGAGAACTAAAAATAGAGAAAAGTCTGAAACTCCATCCTAAAAACCCTTGTAATCAACCTCCAACGATTACCCACAAATAATTAACCAGAAATCACGAAAACGGAAAAAAAAAGACAACAAGTCGCAACTAAACAACTTCAAGATACCACACCAAACATCGAAAATCATCATATCAGTCGCTACGGAAATAGCCAATTGCAGGAAACATCGAGCAGAAATGCAATTAGAAAGAATTCAATCGACAAATGCATCAGCTAGGGTTTCAAGTTACCTGATACCTCACTATTTCTAGGGCTTCGCGGATTGCGCAAATGCTCCTCCTAATCGTTATATTGTTTAGATTATTTTAATATATCTAAAATTTAAAATTTATTCATCGTTATAATATAAGTACACACATACTAACAACTTCATTTGCAATATTTATTATTTTTTATTTCTCAATCTCATCTTTCATTTCTATTATTTATTATTATTTTTTATTTTTTTCATGAATATTGTGTTTTTATCTCTATGTATATATCATTTTTATTTTACTTATTCATTGCAAATCCCAATTTATACCTAGAGTTCATTTGAAGTTCTGCTACTGTTGTGTCTATGTATTTCGATCAAGGTTACCATTCTTATTCTCAAAATTACTACTTATTTATGCCATTAATCTATAATATAAGACACTTCTGTAGAAATTTAGATTAACGGGGATCTTGACCGTCACATAATAAGTATCACAAACCGTGAAAACCTCATTTTCCTGTTATAATAAAATATTTATCTATAGTTTAATAATTATGCGCTTTGTCTCGAAATTTTAAAAATATTTACATTTGACACTAATATAATACAAACGTAAAAATTAAAAGAATATCATTTAATAAGTACGATAACTATCATAAATAATTTTCAAAATTTAATGCTTTGTACGCTATTTTAAAATTTTGAGAACACTATATTTACATAATTTAAAATATTAGAGGTTTTTTTATTTTTTTCAAAAAAAATCATATTTATTTTTCGAAAATATTTTGTATATTATATATTTTATTACTATGGAGCTATGTTAAATGGACTCTTCTTCTGGAAAGTCGAATCCGAGTCGAACTCTTCTAGAACACCGACTCTTCTCGGACACTTGTTGGATACAAGTCCGTTTTTTATATTTAAATTTATTATTATTTATTTTGAAATAGTCATTATTTAAATTTGTTTTTATTTATATATATTAATATAATTCGTTAATGTTTAAAAAATTAGTTGTATATCAGTATTATTGGAATATAATATAGTTTATACCAATTATTTCGACATTTTACATATTTTAAACATTAATTATCATATATATTTGTGGTAGTAATTTATTATTTTGTATAATAGAATTAGATAAACATAATTTTATTTATTATTAATTATGAACTATATTAACAACAAATGTCTTTTTAAAATTTTATATTTTAATTAAAAAAATAATTGATATTAACGAGTCGGACTCTTTAATAAATCTGAGTCCACGAGTCCGAGTTCGCAAATCCCCGTGACAGCGTCGTGGCGGCGGTGTCCATTTAACATAGCTATGGAGTATGGATAAATGATTTCCAAAATTAGGTGCTTTCTATGCTATTTTTGTTCTTTAAGAGCATTAAATTTAGATAATTTCAAACAATAGGGTCACTTTTGTAATTTAAAAAAAATCATATTATTGTAATTTATTTTTAGAAAATATTTTGTGTATTATTTATTTTATTACTATAATATTGTTTTGATATTTTAATTTTTACAATGATCTTATCTTTTTAAATTTTAAAATAGTTTATATTCCGAGAAATTTTGTACATTTTTTTAGTTACAGAGACAGTCAGACAAAGGGTAATCAATCAGGTGGGACACGTGGCCTAAACCCAGAAAGGCATCCTACCAAGAGAAGATCAAACGTAAAAAGGTAATCAAATTTCATTCGTTATCAGATACCGTAAATCTGCTGTTGTTCCGTCCCCACAATTCACGCGTCGACATAGACGTCGGCTCCTTCTCTCTGTCCCTCCCATTTTTTCTCATTGGATTTTGGTATCTCGATCGTAGTAAAAATCTGGATTTTTTTACATTTAAGCCTGATTTCCTCGAATCATGTGCCGTTACACCGTATTATCGCTTTGATTGCGTTGGATGTCTGGTGAAGAGCCGTCCAAGGCTGATGACGGCGGCGGAGGTGTTGATGTAGAGGAAATAAGAAACCCGACGCAAAAGGTGGACAAAAAGGAGAGCAAATGTCGAGGTTGTGGTAAGATTGTGAAATGCCCATCTCTATTTCGGCTTAGAAAGAGCAAGAAAGAGCTTAATCCGAGATGGAGAAATAAGGTGGGTGTAGAGAGTTTTTGTTGTTTGGGTTTGAAGCAGGCGAGGACGGTGGAATCCGGTGTTGATTCCCCTACAAGTGATCCAAATAGTCGGGATTTCACTTTTGATATGTTGAGAGAACTTATTGAAAACAACGATTATTATTCTCAAGAATGCAATCCTTGCTTGGTTACAGATGAATGAGAGTATTTACTTACACATAAGGATTTGTTAAAATTGATTCTTATTTGTGTACTCTTGTGTGATTATTATGCTCAATTGATTCTTTAGAACTTATTCAGTCTTGTCTCGTTGTTGAAATACCTTAATTCTTTTACAAAAGCTAGAGGTAAACAGCAACAACAAAGCTTTTTTTGACTGGTTCTGAATTGTTCACTTTATTGTTGTGGGATTTTTGTTTATATTCAGTAAACTTCGTCCAATACGAATACGAATACGGTGTGATTTTCTTAATTAGGTGACACTTACTACAGATACTATGGAAAATCAATTTTTCTATTTAAGAGAATGTGATTATCTCAAGCTTTTCAGATTTTCATTTTTTCAGAGCTTAACTTCATTAACAACAAAGCTTTTGTTAACTGGTTCTTAATTGTTCATGTTATTGTTGTGGGATTTTTGTTTATATTCAGTTAACTTCGTCGAATACGAATACTGATTTGATTCATTAGGGGACACTTACTGCAGATACTATGGAAAAGCAATGAGGCTATTTAAGAGTATGTAATTATCTCAAGCTTTTCAGATTGTCTTGTTTAACTTCATTATCTCTGGTTACTGCATATAATGCAATAACAACAATGCTTTTTTTGACTGGTTCTGAATTGTTCACGTTATCTTTGTGGGATTTTTGTTTATATTCAGTAAACTTCGTCCAATACGAATACGAATACGGTGTGATTTTCTTCATTAGGTGACACTTACTACAGATACTATGGAAAATCAATTTTTCTATTTAAGAGTATGTGATTATCTCAAGCTTTTCAGATTTTCATTTTTTCAGAGCAAGTTTAACTTCATTATATCTGGTTACTGCTTGTAATGCAGTAACAACAAAGCTTTTGTTAACTGGTTCTCAATCGTTCACTTTATTGTTATGGGGATTTTTGTTTATATTCATTAAACTTCGTCGAATACGAAACTGTGTGATTTGCTTCATATACTATGGAAAAGCAATGTGGGAATTTAAGAGCATGTGATTATCTCAAGCTTTTCAGATTTTCATGTTTTGAGAGCTTGTTTAACTTCATTATATCTGGTTACTGCTTGTAAGTTGTAATGAAGTAACAACAAAGCTTTTTTTGACTGGTTCTGAATTTTTCACTTTATTGTTGTGGGATTTTTGTTTATATTTAGTAAACTTCGTCGAATACGAAATTTCATACTGATTCAAAATTTCGTACCGGTTCGGATCGGTATGAACTTTTTCAATTTTTCACGGTCGACCTCAAAAAAGAGGATTCCGACCCGGAAACTCGATAGCGATCAAAATACCGGTGATGAGACCCTCGGAACCCGGTACCCTGAACCTGATCAGGGCCAAGCTTAGTCAGGCCATCCCGAGTGACATAAGCCGAACTTGGAGGCCCAGATCCAGCTCACGTGAATGGACGGCCCAGCCAGGCCAGTCGGGCTCGAATGCCCGTTCTTATCAATCGGTCCCGATCGATAGAGTCATGCTTTCTCCCCCTCATCAGGACCGAACGGTCTACATCTCACAGGCTATGCTTCGGGCCATCCACATTCCTCAACATGCGACAACAACCTCTGACAATCCTGTCAGAGGCAGGTCCGACGGAGTCATATGAGCCTCCTTTTGGTCTGGAGATAGCTGGCTAGTAGCGCCGAAAGGCCTAGCGTCGTGCAGCCCTATGAAGTCATGTCCGGCGGCTGTCTCGCCTGACACGAGCCGACCTAGCCGTAGGGGACAAGCACAAAACGACACTCTACTGTTCATGCAATACGGAGGGCGTATAAAAAGGACACTTGGGAGGCAAAGAAATGATCCTCTTTTGATCCTCCTTTTTCTCTTCTTGTTTGGCCGACTATCGATTTATTTTCGATAAGCTTTCTTCCCCTGGTTGTCTAAGAACAAACATGGCATTTGTGATTAACAACTTGCTTATTGAATCGACTAAGGGCATTTCTACCTCTTAGTCAAGTGGTTTTTTCCTCAGCTTTTGGGGTTTTCCACTCTAAAATTGTCTTGTCCCTTCTATATTTGATTAATAATCGTTTTCTACATATTAAATAAATTACAACCGAGTTCGTCTTGCAACGAACTGGACGACTGTTGACACCCTCGGTTTTTGAATCACAACAGTTTGGCGCCGTTCGTGGGGACGATTTTTTAATCCCCATTCGAGGTCTTTACCCGGGATAGGATAATCAAAGGCATGGCAACCGGAACTTCGACGAACGATAGTGATACGTTTCCCAGCAGCCTTCCAGCGTCAATGTTCTCTTTGCAGGACCTGGAAGCTGTTGTCAGGAAAGTAATAATGGAAGTTACGTCGGAGAAGAGTGGAACAGAACCACCAGCTATCACAAGCCATGTTCCAGCAAGCAGAGGGTACGAAAGCGACCTAGACACACGGAGCTCCGATGAAGAGGAGATTATCAGGCGCGGAGTGACGATAAGAAAGCAAAGATACCAATAAACTCCACCTCCTCCAATTAGAACTCCAACTCCCGTTCCTAGGACTGATCAGGAATAGATGCTGAGACGCATCGACGAACTTATCAGGGAGTTAGAGACCCTACGAACGCAGAGGGATTGCGGGCCCAATTTGGGGCGCAATCCTGGGCTATTCGATTGGGTCATGGATGCATCGATCAGGCGGAGTAAAGATGATGACTGGTGACATAATTTGCATGTAGTCTAGACATGATCCCAGCAATCTGGAGGTGTCTCCGCCGCGTTAGGAGATTTGATGCTTCCATTTTCTGAAGAAATCTGGGCGGCAGTTCCCGGTCGATATTACCGCAACCCGGAGGGGTTGCCAATATTTCGAGGCGACGGCGATCCGATCGATCACGTCGCAGACTTTGAGCTAAGAATGGGGACCTGATATTGCCCGAGGTTATTTATGTAATTATGTTAACCTCGGGGCTCGTCCGACGTGGCTATGTGGTATTTTCTGTATTTTTATATGTCTACCGCGAGGCGTTCTCGAGGGTATTCTCGTAATTCAGGCATGCTGGACCCCATGTAAGGCTTCTGTAAGTGTTTTGATGTGTTTTGGGTTATTTCGGCACCGGACGGGGCCAGGGGTATTTTCGTAATTTGCCACCCGGGAGCACATCTACCGGGTGCAATGATGTTATGTGGCTGCGTATTCACTGTTTGGAGGCAAAGAAATGATATACGAGGTTTTCCGGTATTTTCTCATCGCATTTCCGACTAAACTCTCGAACGGGATGGAGTCCCGAAGTTCCGTTGAGCTGTGACACTTATTCCGGATTAATTGGATATTTTCTAAGTAAGTTGGGCTAATTTGACTAAGATTGGGCTTTTGGACCTTAAGTTCACTTATTGGATCGAATTTTTCTATAAATAACAGATCCTAGGCCCCAGAAAAAAGGTTCAGACAGTTATCACACTTCCCAAGGCAAGACTTCATTTTCATGCACTGTAGACTCGCGACTTTTCGCTCGTAGTCGCGACTTATCGCACGTAGCCGCGAGTTATTGGTTCTGCACTGTTCCAATCGCGACTTATTGCTCCAGCCTGACTCTCGCGACTTATTGCACTGTTCCAGTCGCGACTTATTGCTCCAGCCTGACTCTCGCGACTTGTTGCACTGNTTTTTGTTTATATTCAGTTAACTTCGTCGAATACGAATACTGATTTGATTCATTAGGGGACACTTACTGCAGATACTATGGAAAAGCAATGAGGCTATTTAAGAGTATGTAATTATCTCAAGCTTTTCAGATTGTCTTGTTTAACTTCATTATCTCTGGTTACTGCATATAATGCAATAACAACAATGCTTTTTTTGACTGGTTCTGAATTGTTCACGTTATCTTTGTGGGATTTTTGTTTATATTCAGTAAACTTCGTCCAATACGAATACGAATGTGAATACGGTGTGATTTTCTTCATTAGGTGACACTTACTACAGATACTATGGAAAATCAATTTTTCTATTTAAGAGTATGAGATTATCTCAAGCTTTTCAGATTTTCATTTTTTCAGAGCAAGTTTAACTTCATTAACAACAAAGCTTTTGTTAACTGGTTCTGAATCGTTCACTTTATTGTTGTGGGGATTTTTGTTTATATTCATTAAACTTCGTCGAATACGAAACTGTGTGATTTGCTTCATATACTATGGAAAAGCAATGCGGGAATTTAAGAGCATGTGATTATCTCAAGCTTTTCAGATTTTCATGTTTTGAGAGCTTGTTTAACTTCATTATATCTGGTTACTGCTTGTAAGTTGTAATGAAGTAACAACAAAGCTTTTTTTGACTGGTTCTGAATTGTTCACTTTATTGTTGTGGGATTTTTGTTTATATTCATTAAACTTCGTCGAATACAAATACGAATACAGTGCGATTTTCTTCATATACTACGGAAAAGCAATGTGGGAATTTAAGAGTATGCAAATTTTCCGAGCTTGTTTAACTTTATTATCTCTGGTTACATTCCTTTGATTGAATGTTTTTACAGCTTATTGTGCGTGATAGTTTAATATCTGATATGCTGAAGAACGAGTTAAGCCAAAGCTTAATGGATGCTTTGTTCGCCTTCGTGTTAAGCCAAAGATTTCACATTGGGTACACCCCAAATTTCCGGTATACCCGAAATTTAAAACATTGGGTAAATATGATCTCTCTTTAATATTTCTCTAAAGTTTGATTTTTGTAACCATTTTATTGTCTAAATCTAAAAATATTTGGAACGAGTATTAAATATAAAATTTGAGGACCAAAATGGTCAAATTGAAGAAACTAATGAGATATCAAAAAGTTTATCGCATTTAAATTTAGGGTGTTAAGAATTTAATAGTATTAATGCGTTTTAGTTTAGGAAAATTGAACGGGGAAATTTTTTAAAATTGATCGAACATTGTACCGATGAGTTAAACAATGCCAGTTTTCCAAAAACGGTGTGATTTGAATTTTACGGTTAAACATTTAAATCGAAGTTTAACTACCTGAAAACTGGAAAATAGTATTAAAAACAACGGTTTATTAACAAATAACAAATGAATTGAACCTCGAATTGAACTTGCTCATAACGGGATACTTATATTAAAAACAATTAAAAAATCCAAGTCTTTAACATTCAAAACTACAACCCCAAATACAAATGTAATGAAAATATAATGTATTTAAAAAAATTTATTTCTCAAAATTTAGTGATTTTGATAATTTAATTTTTATTTATTGAAATGATATATAAAATCTTGATAACTATTCAATTTTCAATTATACATTCAAATACCGAAATTTTCATGAAAACCATTTGAACATTAGTAACTCTTTAAAAAATTTGAATAAATTAATTAATATTATACGCATTTTCTATTATAAACCAATTCAAATTTTTATCACATTTTGTGGCACATTATGACATTCCAACAACTTGGTTTAAATAACTGGTAGTCGGTTAAAGCAAAGCTCAACAAATTGGCCAGATAATTCTCTCCAAAATTTCTATTTGCCAAACAGCTTGTGTTGAAAAAGTGTTGGCTACATAATCTGTTTTTGAAAATTATTTACTAAATAACCTATCTTTAATAAAAATAAATAAATATTATATATATATTAAAAAAAAATAATAATAATAAATTAATTTTTTATATATTAAACAATATTTTCGTTCGAAATTTCATATCGGTTTGGACCGATACAAAATATTAATATTTTTTATTTTTTTTTCTGTCGACCTAGAAAAACCCGGGTTCCATCTCGGAAACCCGGTACCGATCCAAATATCGATTCGTCTGATTTTTGTCGTATCGTCCGGTATGAAAACATGAATATTAAGATCGAATTGACTTTAACGAGTTTGAATTAAAAATATTTACGTTGTAAACAGAATTAAATTCGTTTAATAAATCGTAAGAACTTTATGAAAGTATATGTTTCGATTCAGGGCATATGACTGATATATCGATCGATACCATGTATTTCACATGTCGCCAGATATAATATTTTATTAATATTTTCATATCGTAATTTAATTGATTTTAGCAAATTCTTACGATTTATTAAACGAATTTAATTATGTTTACAACGTAAATATTTTGAATTCAAACTCGTTAAAGTCCATTCGATCTTAATATCTATGTTTTCATACCGGATGATACGACCAACGGACGAATCGGTATTTGGACCGGTACAAGATTTCCAAGTCGGAACCAGGTTTTTGTAGGTCAATCGAAAAAAAATATTAATATTTTGTACCGATCAGAACCGGTATGAAATTTCAGACGAAAATATTGTTTAATATATAAAAATTTAATTTATTATTTATTTTATTTAATATATATAAGTAATATATAAATTATTTATTTATTTTTATTAAATACAAGTTATTTATTAAATAATTTTCAAAAACATGTCATTTAGCCGATACTTTTTCAACATAGATTACTTGTCAAATAGGAATTTTGAAGAAGTATATGTGTAATAAAAATANTGTAATAAAAATAAATAATATATATATATATTAATATAAAATATATAATAAATTTAATTATAATATATTAAACAATGTTTTTATATTGATATGAAATTTCATACTGATTTAAAATTTCTTACCGATTCGGATCGGTATGAATTTTTTCATTTTTTTACGGTCGACCTCGAAAAAGCGGATTCTGACCCGGAAACTTGATAGCGGAGTCCCCGATTTTTTTACGGATTCTGACCTCAAAATATCTTACTAATTTTTTCATTTTTTTACGATCAAAATACCGGAGTCGCCCGATTTTCGTCGTATTGACCGGTATGAAAATAATTATATTAAAATCGAATTGATTATAAAGGGTTTGAATTCAAAATATTTACGATTATATTTGATGAGATCCCCGGAACCCGATACCTCAGACATGATCAGGACCAAGTTTGATCAGAAGAGCCCAAATAATGTAAGCCAAACTTGGAGGCCCAGATCCAGTCCACATGAGTGAATGGCCCATCCAGGCCATGTGGCCCAATCAACCGTTCATAACGATCGGTCCCGATATGTGGGGTCCAGCTTCTCCCAAGCGCCAAGACCGATCGGTCCACACCTTACAGGCCCTGCTTCGGGCTATCCATACTCCTCCCATGCAACGACAACCATCGATAGCCTTGTTAGAAGCGTGGTCCGGCGAAGTCGTACGAGCCTCCTGTAGCCAGGGGAATAGCCGGCTAGTAGTGCCGAAAGGTCTAGCGTCGTGCAGCTCTATGTAGCCGTTCCCGACGGCTGTTCCGCCTGACATTAGCCGACCTAGCCGCAAAGGACAGGCACAAAACGACACCATACTGTACACAGCATAGTGGGAGTATAAAAAGGACACTTGTAGTGTTAAAAAAAGGATCTTCCGATTCTCCTTCAAGCTTTTGCATAGAGAACTTTCTATCGATTTATTTTCGATACTTCTCTCCCCCTTTGTTGTCTAAAGAACAAACATGATCTTTGTGACTATTACTTTGCTTATTGAACCGACTAGAAGCATTTTCTCTAGCCCTTAGTCAAGTGGTTTTTTCCTCATCTTTGAGGTTTTCCACTCTAAAACTGCGGTATCCTTTTACCTTTGGTTTATAATTGTTCTCCACACATCAAATAAATTATAACCGAGTTCGTCTTGCAACGAACCGGTCGACTGTTGACACCCCGGTTTTCGAACCACAACAATATTCATATAAAAATGTCGGATATGACATATAAAAATATTTTCATGTCATAATTTAATTTATTTAAACAAATTCTCACGATTTATTAAACGAATTTAATTATTTTTACGTAAATATTTTGAACCGATATGATGAAAACCAGGCGACTCCGGTATTTGGATCGCTATCGAGTTTTTGGGTCGGAACCCGAGTTCTCGAGGTCGACCTGGAAAAAATGAAACAAAAAATTAATATTTCATAGCAATTCGAACCGATACGGAAGTTTGGATTGGTACGAAATTTCGAAATAATATAAAACATTATTTAATATATTATAATTTAAATTATTATATATTTTAAATTAATATATATATTATTTATTTTTATTACACGTATATAAAGTAGGTTATTCAGCCAATAGTTTCGTAAAACATGTCATTTCACAAACCATTTTTCAACAGAGATCATTTAACAAATAGAAGTTTGTCAGAAAGGTCATTTACCAAATTTCCCCAAGAACAGTCTAACAACAAACGAAAAAACAAAAACAAGGCAATAACGTAAGATTATCCGTACTTATCCCTCAAAGGGACCAAATAATATGATACTAAGTTCGTTTTGTTCTCAAATTAAAATTACGGTGAGATAATCAAATCGTGATTTTTTAACGCACATAAAACAAAAGTAAATTTGCAGTGCATTCACCATTAAAAAATCACGATTTTATCACAGCTGTCAAAATCATATGTACCACATCGTTATTTAAGAAAATAATAATTTACCCTTAGTAACAATTATAATATTATTATCTATATAAATTTTTTATATATATAGTATATTAGTATTTTTACATATTAATAATATCACAATTTTACTAACACATATTTAAAAATTTATGATCATCGTATCTCACCACACTTCACCTAGGGTTGTTATTCGATTCGAACGAACCGAACTTTTTGTGTTCATATTCTTTTATATTTTATTCGAACGAGAATTTATATTCGAACATTGTTCAAATATTTATATTAATGTTCATGTTCGTTCAAATAACTTGTTCGAACATGTTCTACCATCAATTTATTTATTTTTGAATTTAATATTGAAAACCAATATATTGAAATTTATTTTTTAGATTAAAAATTGAAAATTAAAAGAATATAATTTTATATTGAAAAAAATAATAGAAAAACAATATAATACCTATGAAAATTAGTAAAATATAGAGATATAACGTGAAATATGATAGATGAGTTTTTTTAGTTATAATATTTAGTAATATATTTATATTAAATATAAATAAAATAATATATTTGTTCACGTGCATATTTGTTAATAAAAATGAATGAACATTAAAAAAATATTCGAACAAAGTTCACTTTTTATATTCGAACGAACGAAAACGATCGTATAATAGCCAAATATATTTAAAACATGAATAGTTCGTATCACATAACAACCCTAACTTGATCATATCTTACAACAACTCAATTTTAAAAAGGTACTAATTGAGCATGTGGGGTTTAAATAGAGGCTATTGTGAGTAGGATTGTTACATAATCCGAACAATTCGTAAACAATATACGTTCAGCTCGTATGTGATCGTGTTCGCTCGTTCGAATAAAAATATGAATATTGTTCGAACATTATTTTTTGTTAATTTATAATTTGAACGAACACGAACATTTTCGTGAATAAATATATTATTTAAATTAATTTTTATTTTAATATATTATTATAATATTTAAGTTTAAAAAAAAATACAAAACTCTAATTTTCAATTATTTACTCTTACGGTTGCTGAGAATCACTTCTCAATTATTCATTATATTCAAAAGGCTGAAAAAAGAAGATATTTAATATTATAGAAAACTCTCAAAATATCAAATATTAAACAAGACGGATGTTCATCACCGTCAGTGAACCATTTGGATGAAGTTATTATTTTTTTAAAGAACAAATTTCTAAGGAAAATGAGAATGAGTTAGAACATGAAGAACTCTTTGGATGAATTTCACACAAATAGTATAAATATGTTCGAACAAATCGTACGAATAATGTTCGAACAAACTATTCGAACGAACATGAACATTCACTTAATAATTTGAACAATGTTCGAACATATTTTCACATTCGAATAAAAATATGAACGAATATGAAATAGTGCGTTCGATTCATTCGGATAGAATAAGAACCCTAATTGTGAGGGAGTTTATTTAGGTGATAGCAGTGTCATTAATTATATACCTAATTGTGAGCTCAACCTAACAAAGCAAACCAAAAAGTACTTGCTGCTGGATGCCTATTGAAAGACTGTTCGGTATTTGTTTAATTCGGTAGTGGGCATGTGGGGTTGAGATAGAGGCCATTGATAGTCCTTAAGATTGACGATAACGACAAAACCGTATTTAGGGTTTGGGCACCTTTGTCGTCAGTCAACTCTTTTTTTTATTATTTTATTTTCTTTCATTTATATAATATAATAAAATATTTATATTCAAATAAATATTTTAGATATGAATAAATACTAATAAATTATTATTATTATTCGATAATTTAAATATGTACATTTATAAAAATTTGGAGATATAAAAAAGAAATATAATCGAAATATTGAAACACAATACATACAATAATACAAATTAATGAATAATGTTTAATCGTCGAGATTATCGAAATTTAAAATATTAAAATTAAAATGTATTATTTATTGATAAATTAAATAGTGAATAATAAAATTCGATAAGATAGAAAGATAAAATGGAAATTAAATAGAGATGATGATGTGGAAAAGAGAAAAATAAATAATGGTATTTATAAATTAGAAATTTTAAAAGTTAACAAGAATTTGAAGTTGATCAAAGATAATCATTGATGTGTGGAAGATTTTTAGGCGAACAACTTCATTATACATAAAAATGAGCGCAGTTCAGAGCTTCTTCCCATTTAAGGACTGAAGAGAAGAGGGGCAGGTACATGAACCCATTGATCCGCAGTTTTTTTCCCGTGGGTTTTGCAGAGCTAGGTTTTTTAATTGATTTTGACCTAGGAAACTCGTTCGCTCTTAAATTCGATGTTTTGTAAAGAATTCAAAGCTGTGATATTCTAATCTGGACGCGATAGGTAAGGGGATCTGGTCTGGGTCTTTGTTCTTGTTTCGGATTATGTGGGTAAACTTGCTTCAATTGGCTCCTTTTGACGATTCGTTGTTTCGTGGTTTGATAGAAAATGTCTTCTCAATCAGCTCAGTCATCAAACTCTGCTATGTCTCGACATAGTGCAAGAATAATTGCTCAGACCTCCGTAGACGCCAAGCTTCATGCCAAATTCGAAGAAACGGGAAGTTCTTTCGATTATTTAAACTCAGTTCGTGTGAATGAAGCTGGTGATGGAGTTGTTACAGACAAGAAGCCTAAATCAGACAAAGTTGTAAGTGCTTATCTGCATCAAATACAGAAGGGAAAATTTATCCAGCCATTTGGTTGTTTACTTGCTTTGGATGAAGCAACTCTAAGAGTGATCGCTTACAGTGAAAATGCTCATGAAATGCTCATGACAACAGCTCATGCGGTACCAATTGTTGGTGAAAATTCAGCTTTCGGAATCGGTTCCGATATCAGAACTATTTTCACTGATCCTAGTGCTTCGGCATTACAGAAAGCATCGGGATTCAGAGATATTTCTTTGTTAAATCCCATCTTGGTTCACTGCAAGGCTTCCGGGAGGCCATTTTATGCAATTTTTCATCGAGTTACAGCAAGTTTAATCATCGACTTAGAGCCTGTGAAGCCTCAAGAGCTTCCCATTTCTTCTGCAGGAGCTTTGCAGTCTTATAAGCTTGCAGCAAAAGCTATCTCCCGTTTGCAATCGTTGCCCGGTGGGAGCATGGAACGACTTTGCGATACAATGGTTATCGATGTATTTGAGCTTACCGGGTATGATAGGGTTATGATATATAAGTTTCACGAAGACGATCATGGAGAAGTTATAGCCGAAATCACAAAGCCTGGCCTTGAACCTTATTTGGGCTTACATTATCCCGCTACAGATGTGCCTCAAGCAGCAAGGTTTCTATTCATGAAAAATAAAGTACGAATGATCTGCGATTGTAGAGCGAGTCACGTAAATGTGGTGCAAGATAAAAAACTTCCTTTTGATCTTACATTATGCGGGTCTAGCCTTAGAGCTCCACATAGCTGCCATTTGCAATATATGGAGAACATGAATTCTATTGCTTCGTTAGTAATGGCAATCGTTGTTAACGAGAATGAAGAAGAGGGTGTTTCGGATGCTTCACATTCGGAAAGACGAAAAGGGCTATGGGGTTTAGTTGTGTGCCATCACACATCTCCTAGATTTGTTCCGTTTCCTCTACGATATGCTTGTGAGTTTCTCGCTCAAGTTTTCGCCATACATGTAAATAAGGAAGTAGAATTGGAAAATCAGATGGTTGAGAAGAATGTTCTGAAAACACAGTCTCTTTTGTGCGATATGCTTTGCCGAGACGCACCATTAAGTATTGTAACCAAGAGCCCGAATGTCATGAATCTTGTGAAATGTGATGGTGCTGTGTTACTGTACAAGAGCAAAAACTATAAGCTGGGAATAACACCATCCGATTTTCAAATGCAAGATATTGTTTTTTGGCTCGAAGAACGACACAAAGATTCGACAGGCTTGAGCACAGATAGCTTATTCGATGCCGGTTATCCTGGAGCTTTAGCTCTCGGTGATGCCATATGTGGAATGGTAGTCGTTAAAATAACCGATAAAGATTGGTTATTTTGGTTTCGTTCACATGCAGAGTCGGCTATTCGATGGGCTGGTGCAAGGCAAAATGCAGGCGAAAAAGACGATGGAACAAAGATGCATCCTAGATCTTCATTCAATGCGTTTTTAGAAGTTGTAAAGAAGAGGAGTTTATCATGGAAGCAATACGAAATGGATGCTATTCATTCTTTGCAGCTTATTCTACGAAATGCATTTGTAAAGTCTACAGAGAAAGATATGCAAACGAACATGATTCGTACCGGGCTTAATGATCTACAAATTGGTGGGATTCAAGAGTTAGAAGCCGTTACATTAGAAATGGTTCGACTCATCGAAACTGCCTCGGTACCCATATTTGCTGTTGATTCAAATGGCTTTGTTAATGGATGGAATTTGAAGATCTCAGAGTTAACAGAACTCTCTGTTGAAAATGCAATAGGAAAACACTTTATAGAGCTTGTTGAAGATTCTTTCTCTAGCACTGTGACTCGAATGCTTGAACTCGCTCTTCGAGGTACGAATATGTTACGTTTATTTGTATGAATATGATCGAAGTATAATCGTTTTTTTATCGAATCAGGGAAAGAAGAACAGAATGTAGAGTTTGAGATACGAACTTTTGGAAAAAAGAGTGATTCGAGTCCCGTAACATTAATCGCAAACTCTTGTGCAAGTCGGGATATTCGGGATAACGTTGTAGGAGTATGTTTCATTGCTCAAGACATAACAGCTCAAAAAATTATGATGGATAAGTTCACAAAGATAGAAGGTGACTACAAAAACATTGTACAAAACCCGAACCCTTTGATCCCTCCTATATTCGGAACCGATGATTTTGGTTGGTGTACCGAATGGAACACGGCCATGATCAGGGTATCGGGATTTCGAAAAGAAGACGTGGTCAGTAAAATGCTTCTCGGAGAGATATTCGGGACAAACGGGGCTTATTGTCGACTTAAGAATCATGCAGATTATGTGAACCTTGGAGTTATGTTGAATGCTGCTATGAGTGGTCGAGACTCGGAAAAAATACCATTCGGGTTTTTCGACAAAAACGGCAAGTTCGTTGAGTGTTTTCTTTGTGTGAGCAAAAATATAGATGGAGAAGAAGCAGTAAAAGGAGTCATATTTTTCCTTCAACTGGCTAGTCATGAACTTCAACAAGCACTTCATATTCAGAGTTTGTCTGAACAAAAAGCACTCAAGCCATTGAAAACTTTAACATATATGAGAAGGGAGATTAAGAGCTCACTCTCCGGTATCGTGTTTTCGGAGAATATTCTCGAAGGAACGGAGCTAAATGGAACGCAAAAGAGTCTCTTACGTATAAGTAGTCACTGCCAAAAACAACTTAACAAAGTACTAGATGATACGGATCTCGATCTTATAATCGACGGGTGAGAAATGTTCGGGTATATTTAAGTTTCGATTCGAAACTTGAGAGAAAATGACGTGGTTGGTCCCTAAAGTTGGGTGATTTTGGCAAATTTGGTACCTAAATTTTTATTTGGTATTTGTAGTCCATATATTTTGATAGTTTTGGTAAAAATAGTCCCCATAATTTTTAAAATTCGGCAAATTTGGTCTTAATATGGCAAAAATAATCCCTAAAATTTAAGGACTAATTTTGTCATATATATTAAACTTTGAGGATTAGATTTGTCAAAATTTACAAAATATGAAGACTAGTTTTGCCTAAAAAACAAAATTTGAAAACTAGTTTTGCCTCCATAAAACATTGAGGATTAAATTTGTCAAAATGAAAAAAATTTAGGGATCAAATTTATCAAATCATACAAACTTTGGGGACCTTAGATGTTATTCACTTGAAATTTGATGATTATATTATTTGTTTTGAACTAGGTACATTGTTTTGGACATGTTAGAGTTTAATCTACAAGATGTGGTGAAAGCTTCCATCAGCCAAGTAATGAAAAAGAGCAAAGAAAAGGGTATTACCGTAATCAACAACGTATCCCGGGATCTCACCCGAGATGTGTTTCTCGGAGATAGTTATAGGCTTCAACAAGTTATAGCTTCATTTCTACTAACTTCAGTCACTTGTGCATCAAACACTAGCCAGATTTCAGTTTCTGCTAAAATGACTAAAGATTCGTTAGGACAATCAGTTCATCTTGCCCGATTACAGTTGAGGTATGATTCTGAACCCGATATTTCGATAAATCGGTATTTTACTGAAAGAGCTAGTGAAATGGCAGGATTTCACACAGTTCGGGAGGGGTATCGCAGAGATTACTTTGCGAGATGTTTGGAGATGTGGAGACGAATGAGGAGGAAGGGATTAGCCTGTGTATAAGTAGAAAACTGGTGAAAATGATGAATGGAGATGTTCAGTATTTAAGGGAGGCTGAAGGATCAACTTTCATTATAAGTTTAGAGCTCGCTATTGCTAACAACACAAGAAGCGGCTAGCTTCATTGAAAATAGATAACTTCACATTTTTTGCTCTTGCTCTTGCTCTTGCTCTTGCTCTTGCTCTTGCTCTTGCTCTTGCTCTTGCTCTTGTGGTTTGTTTTGTATATTGCTTTGTTATTAAATATGTAACCTAGGATCGAAACATTAACTTAATGTATATATGTTGACACGCAAAAAAGATTTCTATAGTTTTAGGGTTTTGGTAAATTGAGTATTTATAGTTTATGAATTATGCAATGTAAGGTGGTTTGATATCATTATGTGTTTAAAAAACACATTCGATAAATTACTAATGTTATTAAAGATTGGTGTTGTAAAGAGAATTATTATAAACGAAGTGATCAAAATTACGAGGAACCAAAATGGTTGTACGAATACGAAGTCGAACAACAACACAAACAAAAGAACATTGAGACAACATGTTTTCTTATAATGTTACAATATTAACGTCATTCTATAATGTTGATAGGATAGATCGTAAAATTATCACAATCTTTACCAAATATTTTTTGTTTGTGCAACACACAAATTTTTAACATGCATCGATCTTAATGTTTTGGTGTCATTGTGTTCTATGGGAATTAAATAAATCTTAAACATTGATTCATACAAAACACAACCGTGGATCATCACAAAATATACGACATATATATCTATCTAGCAAAATATATGACATGAATATATCAATGCTTTTTCGTATAGAAGAACATATCGTGAATTTTTTTTTTGGAAAAGCTAATTTTCCTTGTAAATTCAGTCTTGATAGATAAGCTTTGAGTAGTCGAACGATGTGTGTCTTTACGAATACGGTGATGTATGCTAATGTGAGCTATGTAATGTGAAAAATCTGAAAAATATGGAGAATAACATGGATTCTACATAACCAAAATAGTAAAAGCAATCATGAGTTTGAGCAATTATGTATACTTGGGAAAAGAGGGTACCCGCTGGGGGCATAGATTTACAATATGTCATACAAAAGTAATATAATAATACAACATGTATATGTCACATTCTGAGTGCTCATTTTGGTTCGGTACATGTACGACATGCTACTCAACGTCTTCACATGAGTAACTTCAAAATAATGTGTACTTACATCTAGCTAACGAATAGGAATTGAATGGATAATGTCTTCACTATCGATAACATTTTTCAATTCATAGATGTCTCTCAATAACCTTAAAAGTCAAATAATGTGTAATCTCGAAAAAGTCATTGCGATGAGTACCGGAAGCATGACATAAGCATTCAAGACGAGAACAATAAAAAACAAACATCATCAAACAACATTTCTAAAATAATATCAAAACCAGAACGAAATACAATCGCAAAAAGAAAAAAAAACAAGTAAATCACGCTTAACAAGAGTTTATAACAACATAAATCTAAAACCAAATGAAAAATAGACACATAACCTGCAGATTCAAAACTAAAATACGTAGCTGAAACTTGGCAAAAAAAGTTAAAATATGTAGGGAATTGCACAAAACGTAACAAATGTAAGACGTGTTCCTAAACCAAAACGTAAACTATGGGAACCAGTTTTGTGCTACTTCAAATTGAGGGACTAATTATGAACTCTATGATTATATTTGTGCATTTTTAGTAACTATGGAGGGTGAATAGTGGAAATCAACAAGTGTTACTATCATATTGTGAATGAAATTTGCTAAAATCAACAAAGTTTGAGGATCCTTAACATTTTATTATATATTAACATTTACTTTTATTGTAGATATAGAAATCAAATATTTGATGTTCAAAGTTTGAACTTTACTTTTGGTTGAACACCTTTAAATATATAATATAATTATATTTTAAAATTTCATTTTTTGAAAATAACTTGTTTTAAAAATAATTTTGAGTGTTCCCAAGTTTGTAGAGATTGAACCAATTTTTTAAGGTTTAGACTAGTTTTTTTCCACTTTCTAAGATTTTGAAGAATTAGATCGGTTTTGTGATAGATTAGCGAATAAAACGATCAATTCGTTTCAAGTTTGAGTTCATTGTTATATTCAAAATATAAAAAACTTTCTTACAATTATTTAGGTGTGAAGAGTGGAATTAATGGGTTTGTTTGTTTACTCGATTAAAAGTATCATGAGGTGCGGTGAGAGTAAGATCCTTAAATTGTTATTTTTTAATACACACAAAGCAAAAGTAAATTTACGGTGCGCTATTCGCTAAAAAATCATGATTTCATCATAACTGTTAAAACCATATGTGCTATTATCGTGATTTAAGAAATGATTAATTTACCTTTAATTATAATATTATTATAATAATTATTTTTTTATATATAAGAGTATATGAATTTTTATATAAACTACGATCATAATACTACAATTTTATCAAATATATTTAAAAGTTTATGTTTATTATATATAACTACACCTCAATATATCTAACGTAAGTCAGTATATCTTAATTTAAAAAGCAGAACCACACAAATCCAATAATAAAAGATTGATGTTCATATTTTTGCCTTAATACACGAATTTGATATATGGAATACTTATTTTATATAAGATATTATAATTATTTTAATATCCAAATCTCATATTTTTAAATAGATTCTTAGTCCTAAAAATGTGAGTGAAGATTGAAGATGTTTTAAATATTGATAATTTATTATTGAATATTCCTAATATAAATGCAACAATTTTTATTACTTTTGAGATTTAACTTTTAAGATGATTAAATTGATACTATTAATATGTAAATTTTATATTATTATATATAATAATTCATACATTTTTAGATATCCGTTATTATATATATTATATTTTTGAGAAATAAATTGATATTTTTTAGTATATATGAAAAATTACAGGCAATTTTGCAAAATAATCCTATGCCAAAAAATCGTTTGCAAAATAACCTATTTTCATAAAGGTTTTGCAAAATAGTTTGGTTTCATAAAGTATTTGCTAAATAGTATATGTTTATATATTTTAATAAAACTAAATCAAATAATTTATATATTATATATATATATTAATTAAAAATACATAATAAATTAAATTAAAATATAATAATATTAATAAAATAGTATATCGAACGACACGTAAAATACCGGGTAGTAATTGATATATCGTTCATACTCTATGAATTGAAATATATATTTTTATATAGATCGATATGACGGTATTGAGTTATTGTGTCGGATATTGGTCCATATTTTTATATCGTAATTTCACATATCTATCGATATGAAATTATATCTATCGATTCGGGGAGTATGACCGATATATCGGTCGATAAATGGTAGTTTACATATCGCCCAAAATAATATTTAATCAATATTTTCAAAGCGTATGGTACAGTGAAAGCAGGGCAGCACCGATATATGGACCGATACCAGGTTTACGGTTCGGAGTCCAGGTTTACGACCATATTAATTTTTTTTAAAAAAATTAATATCTCATACCGATCCGGATAAGTATGATACAAATAATGCATTTTTTCAAAAAAATTTCGGGCCGATCTAGAAAAACCTGGGATCCGAATCGTAAACATGTTAACGGTTCATATACCGGTGCTGCCCGGCTTTCATTGTACCAGACGATATGAAAATATTGATTAAATATTATTCGGGGCGACATATAAACTACCATTTATTGACCGATATATCGATCATACTCCTCGAATCGGAAGATACTTTCATATCGATCGATATCCGACACTATAACTCAATACCGTCATATCGATCAATATAAAAATATATATTTTGATTCATAGAGTATGAACGATATATTAATTAGTACCCGATATTTTACGTGTCGTTCGATATACTATTTTATTAATATTATTATATTTTAATTTAATTTATTATGTATTTTTAATTAATATATATATATAATATATAAATTATTTGATTTGATTTTATTAAACATAAAAACAGTTTGCATATTATTTTGCAAAATTGCCCGAAAAATTACATATATTGTCGTGTCGTCGCGCTTCACCAAATTCCGACGGACGTAACCCGCCGCCGCTCCACTTGAGCCTCTAGAGGGGGAAAACGCGTTTACTCTACATTATGTGGGTTCTTCTTCTATTGTTATCACGATGATTATTCTTCCCCTTTTTTCGATATTTACATGTTTAATTTTTTGAAAAAACATATTTGGTCTGATATGGGGTTATTGTTTCTTCTAGTTCTTCTTAATTTTCCATGTCTTACTTGTATAATCGTGTGTTCAGGATGATTTTATAGTCTGAAATAAGTGAAAAAACCGATTCACTAGAATAAATTGAAGCGCGAGATAGTTCAAGTATTTTGAATTTCTCAATTTTGATCCTCTGTTGAGAACTTCGGTTGAGCACTTTTTCTCACTGATTTCAGTACCATTAAAGTATTTGCACAATTTTTCTTTGCATCAATGAAATTATTGAGCTTTTTTAAGTTGAAGAATCGTTTTTTCCCTTTAGTAATGAGAATGAAAACAGAGTTTTTTTCCCTTCAGGATGAAAAGACCAAGATCAGATGTACATGATGAGCAGGATGAAGTTGAAGAAGAATCAGAGTTTGTACTGATTGATCTTGTTGAGATTGAGAATTACTATACTATTCCGAAGGGCGCACCATTCACACTTTCGGTATGCCTAATGCATCAAAATATTTCTCTTTTTTTACCATTTTTTCACTATGTTTAATGCAGTGGCTGAACTTTGAATTTTGATCGTTGCATGATTAAATTTCCTTGTGCATTGCATATTCATCATCTTGCCTTTCGGATAATGCAGGGCCTGAACACACTCAACCCTGTCCTAGTGATAGACAACAAAATTAAACTGGTACGTTAATTGAAATACACATTTCTTATTCTTTTTCGCACTCCCGAATGTTTTGTGACGATATATGCAGATATATAGCTTGCTCTTGATGCCATTTTCTTGTTACTCGGCTTATATTTCTTATTCTTTTTCGCACTCCCGAATTTTTTGTGACGATATATGCAGATATATAGATTGCTCTTGATGCCATTTTGTTGTAACTCTTATTACATTTGTTATTCTCTTTCGCACTCCCGAATGTTTTTTGTGACGATATATGCAGATATATATAGCTTGCTCTTGATGCAATTTTCTTGTAACTCTTATTACATTTGTTATTCTCTTTCGCACTCCTGAATGTTTTTTGTAACGATATATGCAGATATATATAGCTTGCTCTTGATGCCATTTTCCTGTAACTCTTATTACATTTGTTATTCTCTTTCGCACTCCCGAATGTTTTTTGTGTCGATATCTTGGTGCCATTTTCTTGTAACTTTTATTACATAAACAAAATTCAAAGGCTGATTTTTAGTTCCATCAACAGTTTTTTATTGAGCTGTGCTGCTGGTTATTCATATACATTTCATTACAGATTGGAGAGTACCAAGAAACAATTGGAACGTGCCTTGTTTTCGGTAAAATCGGTAAGCGAAATCTACAATACAAATGCGAATACCTTCATTTGGATCCAATTTTCTTGTTATGTTAACTTGATGTATGTGCTAAAGCTGTGCATTTTCTTCGTCAAGTGTTTTATATCGTGATCCGATTGTTTTGTAGATTCACATGTAGAAGAAGGGCAATCAGGGGATAAATCTCCTTCGGCTGCTCGGAGAATAAACCCGAAGAAAGCTCCTCCACGGCAAGCCACTCCGGTGGCAAGTGTTAATAAGGTTCTCAAGTTCAAGCTCCTCATGGAAGCTGACAGTAAATATGAAGGATAGTGTAAATTGTAATTATTTGGGATTGCTTTAAGTCATTCAAGCAAATCTCATAAAACACATTTTCATTAATCTCATTGTTGGGATATGCTAACAATCTCGATAAATTAGAGGAACTCAACTCGAAAAAAATAGAGATATGTAACACAAATACAACGATAAATTAGAGGAACTCAACTCGAAAATAATAGAGATATGTAACACAAATACAAGAAGTTTAATGTGAGGTGAAAAAACCATTTAGAATAGAACGGTCAAATTAAATATAATAATACAAGCACACCAGTTATTTATGGTTAGTAGATGACAAGATATTAAAACAATGTCTATTTAAATAATAAGAATTTGAGATAATTAAATGCACTCGTAAATATTTACTAATATTTGATATTTATTATAATTAAACCATTTGTTTTTTCATATATATTGACAATATGATCTTATTTCTTTCCACATGCTCCTGCCAAATCGATCATCGACCAATCAACAATTCAATCTCATAATGTCAGACACGTTCACTTGTCCCCTTCAATATTGCGTAATGATGCACTTAACCGATCGACTAATGTCAATTGTCTCCCTTAAATGTTATCAATCGTCATCTAATCTCCACGATTGACACTAATATTGATCGTCATTGTATGATTAATGTTAAGTGTGGAGATCGGTATTGGTATCAATCGCCAATGTGGTCAATCAGGACACACATAGAAGACGGGATGGTCGATATTGGTACCGATTGGGTTAGGACTGAAGTACACAATACCGAATGTGACAAAGGGACCGAAGCAATTGGTAGAGGACCGAAACATGTGATCCGAAGATATGAGATGGAGGCAATCGGTCGAGGACCGAATTGAGATATGGTGGAGCCCACTGGTCAAAGATATCGGCAGTTATGGAAGGAGATATTGAAGGAAATAATATCATATCAAATCTATATATATATACGCAAATATATAATTTGATTATGGATAATCATATATGGAGATATGATCAAATATTAGGAATATTTGTTTGTTACCTTAATATTTCAACTATCTCATCTATATAGGGGTTGTTTGGTACTGTGTTTATAAATTGAGGTGAGGTGTGGTGGGGTGCGGTGAATTTAACTGCGGTGAGGTGAACACATAATTAATAACGTGATTTTTAAAACTGTTTGGTAAAAAACTGTGGTATGATGAACGTTATTTTGGTAAAAATACATATTTACCCTTAACATAAACAAATGAATTTACTCAATTTAATCCATTGATACATCTACATAATATTAATAAAAATATATATTTATACTTAGACATTTAAAATGAAATTTATTAATATTTATAAATGAATGGAACGGTTTACATTCACATATAAATTAATTTACATAAAAGGATTTGAGTTGCTAAAATCGGTCAAAGCTGCTAAAATTTTTACATCTATAAAATTCAAAGTAACGGTATTCGAAATTAACTACAAGCCATACGCAAAAAAAAATTATACATCGCAACCCATGGTGTCAAGCAGTAAGATATCGATGAATCCAATGCAATTGAATTCATGAATTGAATCCAAATACTGGAAAATAACAAATGGTTGAGTTTGTTAAGAAGAGAAAGAAATGAAACATTTCTTGGTTCCAAACTGCGTAAAGTTCAAACACTTATGGTGCGGAAAGTGCCAAATTCCTTTACTTTCTTCTACAGGTTACACAATCTAATTTCCTCTCGTATGTTTCAGTTCTTTGTCTTTATAAATTTCATATTTATGGGTTTGTTTCACCTCTCAACCCATACTTCTTACAGAATTCAATCGAAGAGGAATTACTTGGTGGGTAGAAAAAATGATTTTCTAAATCAAAAAACTTAATTGGGGAATTTCTGGAGTGATTTTTTGCCTTTGGGTGAGTTGCAGAGGCTTGAAGGGAGCTTGAAGTCATTGAAGAACATATTTGTCTTTTTAAAATCGCGTTCAGCAGACAACTGCTAAATCCATCTTTCATTTTACCGTACTTTTTTTGGGTTCACCACACCGCAAATTTAGTTGTCTTTTTTTATAACTTTAATTTTGGCGGTGAGATCACCACACCAGCGTCAAAAACATGATCCCAAACAAACCCATAAAAGGGTCTTAGGGTTCATTGTTACTTACTTCAATACTCTTGTATTCCGAATTTCCTCTTCGTGTGTGTGTGTTGTAATCTTCTCAAGTGATAGTGAATTTGACCGTTTCCGCCGGTCACGTGGTTTTTCCCTTTCCGGGTTTCCACGTTAATTTCTTGTGTCTTTGTTTTCTCTTTGCTTTAATTCTCGTTTTCTACTTAATCTATCAAGGTTGTTCGCACAAGTGTCTAATCCCCAACAATTGGTGGTGGCTGTGGGGTGTAGTGGTGCAATCGGCGATGGGTGACGATAAGGGAAGCCTAAGGATGTTTGACGGATCTGATTTTGCCTATTGGAAAATACAAATCCGTAATACCCTTTATCGGAATGATTTAGAGGAAGCGTTAGAAGAAAAGAAGCCGGCAAATATGGAGGATGCGGATTGGCAGAAATTGGATCGCAAGGCGTTGGAGATCGGCAAACATACGATCGTGTGCGTTGTCGAAGAATGTGGAGTTTAACTTCAACAAACATATGACGACGTACGGTATGATGAAGGCGCTGTCCGATATGTACGAGTGGCCATCATCGACANTGATTTATGATCTTACTAAGAATCACAGCCCTTGCTTGTAAACCAATAAGAATCCAGATTAAATTAAACCAGCCAAGACTTATTCATATGACAGTAATGATTCTGGTTCCTGTATACAATTGTCTTTGCCTTTGTTAAACAAAATATAAAGATGAAGACCAAGATTTTACGTGGAACCCGAGTACCGGGAGAAAACCACGGATCAAGGAACACCTCGATCAATCCACTATAATAATCCGAACACAATACAACCAAACTCAAACTTAGGGAAGAACAATTCTGAATATCTCATATCTTAGGAATATTTGTTTGTTACCTTAATATCTTAACTACCTCATCTATATAAAGGGGTCTTAGGGTTCATTGTCATGTACTTCAATACTCTTGTATTCCGAGTTTTTCTCTTCGTGTGTGTGTGTTGTAATCTTCTCAAGTGATAGTGAATTTGGCCATTTCCGTCGGTCACGTGATTTTTCCCCTTCCGGGTTTCCACGTTAATTTCTTGTGTCGTTGTTTTCTCTTTGCTTTAATTCTCGGATTCTACTTAATCTATCTAGGTTGTTCGCACACGTGTTTAATCCCTAACAATTGGTGGTGGCTGTGGGGTGTAGTGGTGCAATCGGCGATGGGTGACGATAAGGGAAGCCTAAGGATGTTTGATGGATCTGATTTTGCCTATTGGAAAATGTAAATCCGTAATACCCTTTATCGGAATGATTTAGGGGAAGCGTTAGAAGAAAAGAAGCCGGCAAAGATGGAGGATACAGATTGGCAGAAATTGGATCGCAATGCATTGGCGATCGTTCAACTATCGTTGTCGAAGAAGGTGGCGTTTAACTACAATAAACATATGACGACGTACGGTATGATGAAGGCCATGTCCGATATGTACGAGCGACCATCATCGACAAATCATGTGCTATTGACACGGCAGTTGTATACCATGACGATTGGAGATGGGGCCTCCGTTGCAGAACATCTGAATGATTTTTGCAATCTTACCAACCAGTTGTCGCTGGCTGGACATGTCATGGATGATGACATGCATGCCGTTGCCGTTCTTGGTACCATGCCCGAAATCCGGTCGATGACTGTTGATATCATCAGTAGTCAACTGAGGAAACTCAATTTCGATGATGTGCTGGCTCGACTCATCATTGAGGAATTGAGATGAAAGCATAAGGGGGATACCAAAAGTAATGCATTGGTGGCAGATTCTTCCCGATGTCGGAAGAATAACCGAGGGCAGAATGGCGAGAGCAGGGCCCGATCGAAGAATCGGGGGGAGCCCAATTGCTGGAATTGCGGGAAGAAGGGACACTTCCACAGGGAATGCAATGAGCCAAAGAAGGAGGAGAATTTAGCATCGGTAGCGACTGAATCTGATGATGCACTTGTACTGTGTCTCGAGAGTCCTGTGAAGTCATGGGTGGTTGACTAATGTGTATTTTTTCACTCCTGTTTTAATCAGAAGTTATTTAAGTCTTTTAGAGCATGGAATTTCGGGAAGGTTTATTTTGCCGATGGGAAGTTCCTGGAGATCACAGGTCGGGTTGATATACCGATCCGATCCGCAAATGGTTACTGTTGGACCTTGGAGGATGTAATGTATATACCCAAACTGAGTAAGAACCTGATATCGGTCGGACAGTTGGATTCTAAGGGGTACCGAACGTCTTTCGGGAGCGGTCGGTGGAGAGTGACCAAAGGGGCTTTGGTCATCGCTAAAGGAATCAAGTCGGGAACTTTGTACGTGGAGAAACTGATCGGGGCAGATGGGGACCGATCCACTCTCACTACACTAGAGACCAATTGGTCCCATGGAGGCCGATCCACGGAGGACCGAAGGAGGTTGCTGAAGATGTGGCATGATCGCCTTGGCCACATGAGTGAGAAGGGCATGAAAATCATGGCCCGAAAAGGCTTATTGCCGACCTTTGTGGACAAAGAGGTCGGATTCTGTGAGGATTGTGGGCTCGGCAAACAGAGAAGAGTAACCTTTACTAAGGTGAAGCGGGATCGGAAAACCAGCAAGCTGGAACTCGTGCATACCGATGTGTGAGGTATGGCATTGGTCGAGTCCGTTGGAGTCTCGAAGTACTACGTCACCTTCATTGATGACTATACTCGTAAGGTATGAGTCTATTTTCTAAGGAAGAAATCTGATGTCTTCCAGACATTCAAAAGGTGGAAAGCAGAGGAGGAGCTCGAGGGTGGAACCAAGTTGAAGTGTTTGAAATCAGACAATGGAAGAGAGTATGACGGGGAGGAGTTCAGAAAGTACTATTTGGCGAACGGTATTAAGCTGGAGGGATCGATCCCAAACAAGTCGAGGCAGAACGGAGTTGCCGAACGAATTAACCGAACGTTGAATGAGCGTGCCCGATCGATGAGATTGCATGCTGGTCTACCAAAGACCTTCTGGGCGGATGATGTGAGTACAGCAGCATACCTGATCAATCGGAGTCCATCGGTACCACTAGATTGTGAGTTGCCGGAGAAGAAGTAGACTGGGAAGGAGGTGAAGCTGGATCATCTCAAAGTGTTCGGTTGCATTGCGTATGTCCACATAGACCCTAAGAAGAGGGATAAGCTTGATGCTAAAGCTGTAAAGGCTGTTTTGTTGGCTATGAAATTAAATATTTTGGTTACCGGTTTTGGACAGAAGGTAGGAAAATAATTAGATCGATCGACGCGACCTTCAACAAAGATCAACTTTACGAGGATACTGTCGCGAAGACTGAGGAGAAGTCTACCGAGTTGATAGTAGTGACACCATCAAGTGAGAGGAGTGGACCTCCGGACCGATCGGTATCACTTCTGATGAGAAGTCATAATCTCAGTCTGATCGGTTCGATACCGATCATCAGAATGAAGACCAGGCGACAGATGACAATGCCAAAGAATTCACTCTTGTGTTGAGGCGGTCAACCAGGGAGAGGAGAACACCCGATCTTTACACTCCTGCAATGTATCATACATTACTGACTGATGATGGCGAGCTAGAGAATTTCCGAGAGGCTGTTGAGTCTCGTGAGCAGGAAAAGTGGGAGATTGCCATGGAGGAAGAAATGGCGTCCTTGTCGAAGAACAAGACTTGGGTGTTGACAGAATTTGCCGAGGGGATATCGGGCCTTACACAACATAAGGGTCTTCAGAGTAAAGCATGAGGCATATGGATCCAAACGTTACAAGGCGAGATTAGTAGTCAAAGGATTCTTGCAGAAGAAGGGAATTGACTATTCCGAGGTATTCTCACCAGTCGTCAAGATGACGACGATCAGAGTGATTTTGAGTATACTAGCTGCGGAGAATCTCCATCTTGAACAGATGGATGGGAAGACGGCTTTCCTTCATGGTGAGTTGGAGGAAGAGATTTACATGGCACAACCTGAGGGGTTTAAGATGCATGGTAAAGAAAATCTAGTCTGCAAATTGGTAAAGAGCTTGTATGAATTGAAACAAGCTCCTCAGCAATGGTACTTGAAGTTTGATTCCTTAATGACCGAACGAGGATTCAAAAGATGTGAGACAGACAAATGTTGTTATCTCCGATAGGGCAAAGGGACATACGTAATCCTTCTACAGTATGTTGATGACATGTTGATCGCAGGAGGTGACATGGAGGAGATAAAACAAGTCAACCGAGAGTTGTCCGAAGCATTCGAGATGAAGGACCTGGGATCGGTCAAGCAGATTCTGGGAATGAGAATCTCTAGAGATTTGCAGAAGAGTACACTTTCCTTGTCTCAAGAAAAATATATTGAAAAAATGATTGATCGGTATCAAGTGGAAGACTTGAGGGTCACTAAAACACCTTTGAGAGCACACATGAAACTCTCAAAGGAGCAGGCGCCAATGACCGACCAGGAGGCCGAAGAGATGAAGAATGTGCCCTACTCTTCAGCAGTCGGTAGTTTGATGTATGCAATGGTCTGTACGAGACATGATATTGCACATGGAGTGGGAGTCGTGAGCATGTTCATGTCGAACGCTGGGAAAGAGCATTGGGAAGCAGTGCTATGGTTGCTACGATACCTCAAAGGGACATCAGAGCGGAAGCTGTGTTTTAGAAGGGGACCGATCGAACTAACTGGGTACGTAGACGCCGACCTTGGAGGAGATCTGGATGATCGGAAGAGTACATTTGGATATGTATTTACTGTTGGCGGTACAGTTGTTAGTTGGAAGTCGAAGTTGCAAAAGTGTGCCTCACTTTCCTCCACTAAGGCAGAGTATGTTGCGATTTCGGAAGTAGGAAAGGAGACGGTGTGGCTCCAGAATTTCCTAATGGAGATCAGTAAAGGGACCGATCTGCGGACTTTGTTCAGTGACAGTCAGAGTGTCATATGTTTGGCGAAGAACCCGGTATTTCATGCTAGGACGAAGCACACTGAGTTGAAGTATCACTATATTAGGAATTTGCTCAAGAGAAAGACGCTTCAGTTGATAAAGATCAAATGCACTAAAAATCCGGCAGACATGCTAACGAAGGGAGTCACTGTGACGAAGCTAGAGCTGTGCGTAGCTCTAGTTGGTCTCACCAAGTGAGTTGGTGAGAGGTAACTATCAAGAGAAGATGCATTATCGATCTACAAGTGGGAGATTGTTAAGTGTGGAGATCGGTATTGGTATAGATCGGTCACACTTGGAAAACGATCGGCAATGTGGTCGACCGAGGCACACATGGAAGACGGGATAGTCGGTATTGGTACCGATCGGTTTAGGACCGAAGTACGCAATACCGAATGTGAAAAAGGGACCGAAGCAATCGGTAAAGGACAGAAGCATGTGATCCGAAGATATGAGATGGAGGCAATCGGTTGAGGACCGAACTGAGATATGGTGGGGCCCACTGGTCAAAGATATCGGCAGTTATGGAAGAAGATATTGAAGAAAATAATATCATATCAAATCTATATATATGGACGCATATATATGATTTGATTATGGATAATCATATATGGAGATATGATCAAATATTAGGAATATTTGTTTGTTACCTTAATATCTCAACCACCTCATCTATATAAAAGGGTTTTAGGGTTCATTGTCATGTACTTCAATACTCTTGTATTCCGAGTTTTCCTCTTCGTGTGCGTGTGTTGTACTCTTCTCGAGTGATAGTGAATTTGTCCGTTTCCGCCGGTCACGTGGTTTTTCCCTTTCCGGGATTCCACGTTAATTTCTTGTGTCGTTGTTTTCTCTTTGCTTTAATTCTCAAGTTCTACTTAATCTATAGAGGTTATTCGCACACGTGTTTAATCCCCAACAGAGCATTTATTAGCACTATCACTCACTTCACTTATACTTTTGTACAAGCTCATCACTCCCTTCCTCATCTCCTCCACACCCAATACCACATCTTCTTCCACCCCCTGCATTGCAAATTCAGCGTTATTCATCGACTGTATCCCGATTTGAAGATTATCAACTTGAACTCTAATATTCTCCAAATCCTTTATCACTATCGAGCTTCTTATTTGCATTGAACTACCTATCTCTATTTGTGCACTCAAATCCTTCTCATACGTTCTCCAAGTAGAGTTCAGTAACTTTCCCATTGATCCCATCGGTACAACGAATGCCGCAGCTAAAGCCATCACTACCGGAGGTCCGGAGATGGCTGATGCTATGAGCATATTAGAACTGTGCAAAAGCAGCAACAAATATAACATTAGAGATTCTTCTGTAAGTCTTCATTTTGGCTAGCTTCTTGTTGATCCTGTTCTTTTTCACCATCAATCTCTGTAAAATTGCACGTTGCCGTGTAAAAACTGAAGTGAATAACTTAAAGAAATCATATGTAAATGGATCCCCAACAATTCTCTGTTAAACTTGAAACCAATGTGTAAACACTTACACAAACATATTCTAATGCAACAGTGAGGAGTTTGTGTCTTATCTGTTTCAGTTCTTTGTTTATGTTTTGTGAATAAGAGCAAGAGCTTTTACGTGGAAGCCGAGTGCCGGGAGAAAACCACGGGCCAAGAACCACTTGACCAATCCACAATAATAGTCACGAAATGAGTAACAAAACCAGCAAATCAGAAACCCAAGGAAGAAACATATCAGTTTCTTGATACACCTGTACTGATCACAAAGAACTCTCCCGATGATCTTCAACTCTGCAAAAGCTTACTTCTTGTATCATTATCCTTGCAAGTTCTTAACTTTCAGTAATTCACCATATCAGCAAGAAGACAAAGGCATCCACCTCTCTTCACACTCTCTGCTTTTTCCTCTTAGTACGTGACTCTTATAGTCTTATTTCATGTAACTGGACCTCCAACATTGGCCACTTTCCTTTATTCAATGTTAAAACAGAATGGGCTGCCCCAGCCCATCTGTCATACTGCTCATAAGTTGGAATCGGCTTTAACAGCCCACATTCTCCTCCTCCATCTTATGAACAGATTTTGTTTCATCAGTTATGTTCAATGATCTCCTCTGGACCAATTTCACTAGAGCAGAATTCATGTTTCTCCAGAGTGACACACTTTGTGAACATGTTCGCAGGGTTGTCGTTCGTGTCGATCTTCTTCATCGTCAATATTTTGTTAGCCACGTCTTCTCTGATCCAATGGAACTTCACATCTACATGCTTAGTTCTTGAATGGAATGCTGGATTTTTGGCCAATTCCAACGCACTTTGGTTGTCACAAAACAACACAGGTTCCAAATCATCAAATCCTATATCAGACAGAAGTCATTGAAGCCACAAAATATCCTTTCCAGCTTCTGTTATGGCGATGTATTCAGCCTCTGTTGTGGACAAAGCTACACACTTCTGTAGTCGTGCACTCCATGAAATTGCAGCTCCTCCCAACAATGATACATAGTCGGATGTTGACTTTCTTGTGTCACAATCTCCTACAAAATCAGAATCACAAAAACCAATCAAATTTAACTTATTTTCAGCAGTAAATTTCAATCCCAGATCCTTGGTTCCTTTCACAATGTTCCTTTCCCGGATTTGACAAATACCTACTGAGTACTCCAATTGCGAAGGCAATGTCTAGCCTAGAGCAAACCATCAAATACATTAAACTCCCAACCAAGGATGAGTAAGGCACTGAATCCATCTCTAGCATATCTGCTTCTGTCATTTCAGCTGAAATTTTTCTAGGTCTGAATTGTGTTCCCAAGGGTACCCTTACTTCTTTTGCATTCTTCATATTAAACTTGTTCAAGAGTTGATCAACATACCGTCGCTGATGAACGAATATTTCTCTACTTGATTTGTTCCTTATGATACTCATAACAAGAACTCTACTGGATGGTCCCAAATCCTTCATCTCAAAGGTATGGGACAGTCGATTTTTCAAGTCTTTGATCAATTCCATATCAGGACCAATCAATAACATATCATCCACGTAAATCAGCAACAACACAAATATGTTATTTCCAGAGAACTTCATGTAAACACAATGGTCTTCCTTTGACCTTCCAAACTGATTTTCTTTCATAAATGTATCAAATTTCATGTACCATTGTCTTGGGGCTTGTTTCAAACCGTAGAGACTCCTCCTCTGTTTGCAAACCATATTTTCTTTCCCATTTTCAATGAAGCCTTCCGGTTGGTGCATGTACAACTCCTCTTCTACGTCTCCATGCAGAAATGCGGACTTTACATCAAGTTGCTCAACTTCAAGGTCTAAATGGGCTGCTATAGCCAAAACTGCTCTGATGGATACAAGTTTAACTATTGGACTGAACACCTCTTCAAATTCAATACATTTCTTTTGCCCGAAACCTTATACAACAAGTTTAGCTTTGTATCTGATGCTACCATTTGCCTCTAGCATTTGCTTAAAAATCCATTTATTTGATAGGATTCGTTTACCTGATGGTGGCTGAATAATTTCATAAGTCTGATTTTCCTCAAGTGATGCAAGTTCTTCTTTCATGGTCTTGATCCATCTGTCTTTATCTTTCATGTTCAAAGCTTCCTCATAAGTTTCTGGTTCTCCATATTCTGAGATCAAAACATATTCGGTTGCTGGATATTTGTTTGATGAATGTCTAGCCCGAGTTGATCTTCTTACTTGCATGTGCTGATTTTCCAAATCAGTTTGAGGTTCAGCAAAGGATTCATCAAACTGATCAGATGGTCTTAAGGTCTGCTCATTATCATTATTTCTGCTTGTATATCCTTCAGAAGTCTGTTCCAATTCTGCTCTTGGTTCCAGGTCTTGCTGAGACTTATTCTCATTGTGAATATGTGACATGTTCTCATTTTCAAAGAACACAACATCCCTTGATGGAATTACTTTCCTTTCTATTGGATTCCAGAACTTGTATCCGAACTCATTTTCTCCATAGCCCAAGAATATACAGGTTTGAGAATGTGAATCAAGTTTCTTTCTTTGATCTTTAGGAATCAGCACGCTTGCCTTACATCCAAACACTCTCAAATGGTTTAGCTTAGGTTTCTTGCCACTCCATAACTCCTCTGGTGTTTTAAAATTGATCGAAGCTGATGGTGATCAATTTCTAATGTAGCTAGTAGCCAATAAAGCCTCTCCCCCAAACCTCTTTGACAATTCTGCAGTTGCAATTAAACACCTAACTTTGTCCAAGAGTGTCCTATTCAATCTTTCAGCTACACCATTATGTTGGGGTGTTCTAGGTTCGGTTTTCTCATGCATGATTCCTCTTTCTCTACAGTAAGTATCAATGTCATTTGAGGTGTACTCTCCTCCATTGTCACTCCGTAAACATCGAAGTCTCTTTCTTGTCTCTCTTTCAACTAAGTTCTGAAACTCCTTAAACTTGGACAACACTTCATCCTTAGTTCTTAAGGGATAAATCCATGTTTTTCTGGTTGTATCATCCACAAAGGAAACGAAATACTTCTTACCTCCAAATTATTCAACATCTAGTTCTCCACAAACATCGCTATGCACCAGCTCCAGTGGTTCTGATTTTCTAACCGAGGGTACTTTAAATGCTACCCTATATTGTTTGCCTTTTAGGCAATCTTCACAGCCCTCTAGACCTGCTATTGGATCTTGTTCAGGAATGATTTGTTGCTTGACTAAGTGTTTCATTCCTTCAACACTGAAATGAGCTAGTCTTTTATGCCACAAATGTGAAGATTGTTCACTTGATGCTGCTGCTGTCACTGATAATAACTCAGACATCATCTCAGACTTGTATAAGGTTCGTTTCAAGGCTCCCTTAGCAAGAATCAGGGAGCCTTTGACTAATTTCCAAACACCATTCCCACAAATGCTTGTGTATCCCTCTTGATCAAACATATTTCCAAACAATAAATTTAGTCTCAGGGTAGGGATGTGTATGACCTTATTTAGAGTGAGCTTTAAACCGACAATTGTTATCACCTCAACTGTTCCGATCCCAGTTAGGGCCGAGGCACTTGAATTTCCCATTTTTACCATTCCATAGTTCTCTTCAGTGTAGGTCTTGAAATAGCTTTTGTTTGGAGTTGCGTGATACGAGGCAACGGTATCGAATATCCATTCTTGAGCACCACCATGTGATACATTCAACTCTTCCTCAGATAAAACAATTAACTCATCCCCTCTAGAAGTTGCAACTGTATTTGTTTGATCTGATTCATTTTTCTTTTCTTTCTTGTGGACTTCATAGGCCCACTTGAAGTGAATACAATTCTTCTTCAAATGCCCTACCACACCACAATGAAAAATTGCACGAGTTTCATTTCCAGCAACTGGGGATTTTGATCTGCCAGTAGATTTATCATGCCTTGATTTTCCCCTTTTTGAGAAATTTCTCCCCTAGTTCCTACCTTGTCTTTCAGTTGTAACAAGGACTCCTCCTCATTCATCAAACTTTCGACTACAACCACCACTGCTAGCATAGGTGTTGAATTGCTTAAAGTGACAACAAGTGTTTCCCATGAATCTAGAAGTGTCCCAAGTAATAACAGAGCTTGCAACTCATCCTCCAATTTTAAGTTCGCTCTTGTCAACTTGTTAACTAAGTCTTGGATTTGGTTCAGGTGTTCATCCATTGATTGTCCATCTTTGTATCTTAGATTTACAAGTCTTTTGATCGTTCCAACTTTATTCTAGACGTTTTTCCTCTCGCATATGGTTTGGAGTTTTTCCACATCGATCTTGCATCCGTCTCTTCTCCGATGTGATGAAACAAACTCATATCAACCCATGAGTGAATGTATGCTACTGCTTTCTTATTCATCATCTTCCAAACTAAGTCCTCCATTTTCTCTGGTTTCGCTGCTAATTCAATGACCACCCAAACATCCTTACATGAAAGTAAGTCTTCCATTTTTACCTTCCATATTGAGTAGTTGCTGGATGTCAACTTAATCATTGGCACAGTTGTCTCATCCATTTATTGTACCATGATCGATTAATCGCTCCGATACCACTTGTTGAACCTGAATCCAATCTGTAAACACTTATACAAATAGATTCTAATGCAACAGTGAGGAGTTTGTGTCTTATCTGTTTCAGTTCTTTGTTTATGTTTTGTGAATAAGAGCAAGAGCTTTTACGTGGAACCCGTGTGCCGGTAGAAAATACGAGCCAAGAACCACTTGACCAATCCACTATAATAGTCACGAAATGAATTACAAAATCAGCAAATCAGAAACCCAAGGAAGAAACATATCAGTTTCTTGATACACATGTACCGATCACAGAGAACTCTCCCGATGATCTTCAGCTCCTCAAAAGCTTACTTCCTGTATCATTATCCTTGCAAGTTCTTAGCTTTCAGTAATTCACCATATCAGCAAGAAGACAAAGGCATCCACCTCTCTTCACACTCTCTGCTTTTTCCTCTGAGTACATGACTCTTATAGTCTTATTTCATGTAACTGGACCTTCAACATGGGCCACTTTCCTTTATTCAATGTTAAAACAGAATGGGATGCCCCAACCTATCTGTCATGCTGCTCATAAGTTGGAATCGACTTTAACAGCCCACATTCTCAAATCCTGTAACTTTTCTAATGTTCTGGTGTAGCTTCTCACATGCCCATTTTCAGGAACTAGAGAATTTTCCTCATTGAAGTTATGGAGGGCGATTTTGATTATAGACTCAATGTGGTCGGCTCGTTTCAGGCACGACTCAAAGGAGAAATAAATAATGATGCAAATGAGTGAGAAGTTTTAGATATTGAAACAGAATAGATTTAGATGTGGGAGAATATGATGTGTAGAGAGATTTATACAATAGAAATTTTTTTAGGCACGGACAAAGTTACAGATAACCTTAGTTGACACACTATTCATGGGTAGAAATTATTAAATATATATTTCCAAATCTTCTAATTCTTGTAATATATATATCACTTGACATAATATTTGTTTTTTTTGTTAATATTAATATTTTTATATTTTATTCTTATTTTGCAGAAATAAACGGAAGAATATCAACTAAAATCAACATCAAATATTTATTTCTAAACTTCATATGTTTGTAGTAAATTAGATACTCTTTTAGACATTTTATATCATCATTTATAATGTAATTAATTTTATAATTGATTATAGTTTTCATTGTTTATTACGAATATATAAGTGAATTGTGTTTTTTTGTAGATTTAGCTCACTTTGAAGAAAAATTATTAATTTTGTACATATTTTTGTTTTAATTCAATACTATTATTGAATTTATGTTTCAATTTATGGAATTTTTAAAATTTCAAACTTGTGTTTTTTATTGTAATGGTCATGTTTTGCAAATAAATAATATTTTTTGGTTATTATTGAAAATTTTTTATTATCAATTATAATTCAAAATAAAAATTTTGATATCTTTAAATCGATGCCCAAATCGATCTATTATTGTGGATCTTTTCCGAATAATCACTTTTTTTATCCGTATCCATCATATCACACCAAAAAATTAATAATCGGGTGGATTACTCAATCCACGCAAACCCCTACTTAACTAAGATATTGTACTTACATGACCTTAAACAAAGAACTTCCTTCATTACACAAATCATCTGAAAAAATACATTTTACTAGATTAAGTGTGATAAAGTTATAATGATTTGATAAAGTTAATTAATACTAAATATCTTTAGTTGATATGATTGTATATGGATAATATATGAAAAATATTATTTCATTTACAAATATAATTTTAAACAAAATATAAATATATTTATGTAAAATTAAAGATGGTAAGAATCAAACAAATTTGAATTTTGGATCGGAGCTCAGAAAAAAATTTCGTTACAAATTTTGTTAAATATTTAATATCAAATTTTTATGTGAATATATTAAGTGAATTCACTATTTTTTTCTTTCTAATTGAAATATAAAAATATGAAACACAAATATTAACTTAAAATTGTTCATTTAACATCTATATTTTTTAAAAATAAAGTTCAATATTTAATATATTATATTCAAAGTCTTTAAATTAAAAAGTTGATATATTTAATCTTTGGAGTTTTGAATCTAAAATTAAAAATAATATCCATGAAAAAAAACTTATTTTTATCATCCAAAATCGATAGAAATACTTTTATTTCAACATCAAATTAAATTTTACCAAAATATGGAAATTTTTGACAAAATTCAAACCATGATTAGATTGAATTGGAACTCCTAATATTTCCCTCTATCCTCTATATAGAGGTGGTCATGCGTTGGCCCAACCCATTGGGCCAACCTAATATGTACAAACATGTTAATCATTGAATCGATCCCCAGAAAATATCTGTATGAATTAGATTGGAAAAATCAATCCGTCAACTCGTACGGGTCAACATGTTAATATGTGCCACACTTTATTATTATTTTTAATTTATAATTAATATTATTTCAATCCATTGACAGGTTCGGCGTAAACACATTGACGGGTTGAGTCGAACTTCTAATCCGTCGGATCAACCCATAACCCGTTGGGTTGGACCCGTGCCCACCTCTACTTCTATATAATTTCAACTTTCTCCACTATTACTCTTCTACTATCATCTTCTCAACGTATCTATCATGTCATTTAATCGCGAAATTGATCAAAGCCACGGCTACGGGCGAAGTCTTCTTATTGAGTCGACACATGAATTTTTGCCTATATATGAACGCTTTTTTGTCAATTCAAATGAGATACAACGGATTCATGATCAAATCGCAAGACAATTGAGTCCTGAAATATTGAATTCTGATGCTGCTTCCGCCGCCCGAATATTATTGAACTCCTCCCGTGATTACAGGAACCAACTGGATGTTATCCGGGATGCAATTTTTGGACAACACAGAGATGATGGAGTGTCGATCATGGAGAATTTGAGATTAAAGAGAACCCATGAAGTGGAAGGTAAAGATGAACAAGGAGAACCCAAAATCTGTGCTATTTGGTTAAAAGATCTCTGTGAGAAAGACGACGACTTGATCGCTGTTCTTGATTGCCAACACGAATATCATGCATCTTGTGTCCAAACATGGCTGCGTGTGAAAAATTCTTGCCCACTCTGTCGTGCCACAGCCGCCACGCCTACAACGTTTGAAGAACAAAGCATTGAAGTATTTAGTTATCCTTATTTTTAATTCATCTTGCTTTACTATTTTATGGAGATTTTTCTTTTACGATTTACAAAATATCTCAGTTTGTTAATGGATTTATTCATATATTTTATATTGGATTTGGGAATATACGCCAGTGGAGTTACTAAAACAACTTGTGTATAGTAATCAAACATTAAATATTTGATAAATTCAATATACATCAAATTGGATGACAACCTCCACACTTAGGAGTTCTATAAAAGATATGTTTTCAATTTAACAAATTGCAAAAATGACACTTAAAGTTATTAATAACGTTTGTTTTTTGCACCTCATATTCTAGCACTCGATTTTCCGTTAAATTGACAAACGTTTTATATTAGCATAAATGATCCTTAAAGTACGCAAATAAGATCCGTTTGAAAAATTATACCAAATTGACCCCTAATGTTTGAGACATTGTGCATAAAATATAAACTATTATTGAGTTTGTTAGAGTATTAATAATAAACGGTATTTTCTTATGCACATTTAATTGAAGTTTGAGGGCTACAAATGTATAGTTTTACTAAAAAATGTATCATACTTACAATTTTGTAATTTAGATAACATATTATTTACATAACTTGTAAATTGAGGATTGCAAATGTGACTCAATTCATTAATATAAAGTGTATATATCAATAGAAATAATTTTGTGAGAATTAAATAAGTTTACATATATCAAACACATAATATAAAGTGTATAAACCAATAGAAATACAAATTTGACAATAATAGTTAATTGATATATTTTAATATTTAGTGTTTTTAAATGAAATATAATATTTTGAATTAGAAATATATTGATATATTAATAATATACAAATAATATTTACGTAAAATATATTATTTATTATTTTATCATATATAGTTTTAAATTATATACTTTAATCAATTTTTAGCTAATTGGACATGGTTTTCTGGTATCCAAAACCCACTTTAATTAACGATATCTGTCGATATCATATCAATTTATTTGTCACGATATGGAATTATCAATATTGCAAAATATCAAAAATTAATATAACTTATTTTTTTAAAAAATGATTAGTTTTGTCAAATTTATAGGTTAATTGAATGAATTTTGGTGATGAATTAATTTATTAATGAGTTGTATTTGTGAAATTGTGAGTAGCAGTGTAACACTCACCAAATTTATTAATGAATTTTAAAAAAGTGTAAAAAGTAAAAACGGTGTCCAAAAATTTCTAAATTGTATACAAAAATAACCGAAGTTGATATAATTTATTTTGTTGATTTCTCCAACTTTTAAAAATTGCAAAAATCATACCCTCAAATTTTAAAAATAAGTAATTAACCCCCGAAATTTCAAAACTAATATTTGACCTTAAAATTCGTTAATATTTAAATTAATCAATAATTTATATTTGATCGCTTAAACTTAAAAATATATATTGATCTCAAAACTTTGAAAAATATAAAAGAATACATAAATTATCAAAATCAATCATACGAAAAATGACGAAAACCATTGTTATTCAATCATTGATCATTTTTGAACGGTTTTGAAACTTTGAAAGTTTGACATGCAATTTACAAAATTTGTGGGTATCATTTTAAACTATTTTAAACATGGAAAGCCACAGTCATAATTTTTTCTTTTATGAATAAATATTTTTTGATTGAATTAATATTATTTAGATTAATTTTGACAAAACAAATAAAAAACTTTGAATTATTTTTGCATTGATCAATTTTTGGACTCATAATTATCTCAAATCCTTTCTATTTCCTCCATCCTGATGAACAAAAGCGTCAAGTTCATCTCCATCTTCCATTCCAATCTGAGAAAAAGAAGTAACAATAAAGATTTCAGGCAAATCAAATTAGATTTAAATATAAAGCACCTCCTCCGGCGTTTTGTCAGGATGTACGTTATCTCCATCATGAAGAAAAGCGAAGGTGCCGATGGGGGCATTATGGTAGTGACAGTAAGCGTTCATTAGTTTCTTCAATGGGGTTGTCTTCTTGATCCTGAAGAACAATACATTTTCACCCTATTGAACGAAATAAATCAGCCGCTGGTATTACCAGTTGATGGAATGTGGAAATAGAGTTAATTCCTACCCTTCCTTTTACTTTGACGTTGATGTGCGTCTCCGTCGACTTCTTGGGTTCCTTTTGCTCCGACATTTCTGATTCTCCTAATCGCAGATCGCCCCTTTGGTGGCTTAAATATAGATGATGAGGCGGAGCTGGACAGACGGAGGAATGGAATTCCTAGCGACTATAACATTTCAAACGACGCCGTTTCAATTGCTAGCGTCCGCCAGATCACCTTTCCAGTTTCAGACTAACGATCGGGCTACTGACGCTATAAATTTGGTAGAATGCGACCCCAATTAGTTATTTAATTTTGAATGAACTATTATATTTTAATTTTGAAAATATAATAAAAAATCTAAAATATTTGATCTTCTAAAAATTATTACTATCAAATTTAATATATAATTATAATTTATATAAATATAATATCATTATAATAATTATAATAATATATAAAAACATTAATTTAAAATTTATAAATATCTAGACAATATTATAGAAATAAAAAGTTATTTATAAAAATAAAAATAATAATATACAGATAGTTTTGACATGGTTGGCAATACACAATCGGATATTAACAATCTACAACAATAACTACAATACTAACAAAGCAATCACCACAAAGAAGAAGATGATGAGAAACATTTTCTTCAACTTCTCATCATCATCTTCTTCACCACTGTGGTTAACTTCCCTAGACATTGCCCTGTTACTTCTTGTAAATCCATTGCCAAATTGAACAAAGAATGGGGACAAAACTCCACCAAAGGTAACACACATCCCAAAATTACCAAATGAGGCAACTGCAACAGGTATGAATCCTCCCATAAGTGAAAAAACAAAGTTGTTATCGGGTTCAGTCCGATTTGGGATCTCTGATCTCTGTCCGGCTGGTCGATTTGGGATCTTGACTCCTGGAACTGGTTTCGAACGAGGGTCAGTTGGGGTCTTCCCTCTACCGTATAGAGGAATCACTTTCTCTTCCACTACAAGTGCTTTGCATACAGGACATTCGTGGGAATGAGAATGGAGTTTTAACCATTTGTAGAGACATAGCCAGCAATATAAATGACCACAGAGAGTGATCACTGGGTTCTGTGCTATGTCAAAGCAGATGTTGCATTCAAAATCGCCAATTTCGTTGGTGTTGTTACTCGAGGAATAACTGGTTTGTGCAGTTGAATTTTGAGTATTTGCCATAAATCAAGCACCCTACAAATCCCAATGGTTTGTCAGGTTTCAACTTAAACAGGAATAACCAAATTAAGACTGTATGATAACAGGATATTATTTCCATCAAAAGTAGAGCATTCAACGATGTTTCAAAATACCAAATTGATCGCAGAAAGCCCGGATACAAGCAAAATCAAAACGTGAACACGAGACAATAATCACTTCGTTCTAAAATAAAAATAGAACCCCTAAACCTCAACTTATAATCAGTAAAACTACAAAATTCATGCTCAATTAACTGAGACAATCTAGAGGTTCGTAGATGTTTCAAAATACAAAATCGATCACGAATAAGACTGAATCAATCAATACTCAAGATCGCAAATCTGAAACACTAATCATATTTTTCGTATGAAGCAATACTGAGTTACTCACTCCGTCTCAAATTCCACCAACTACTCACCAAGAATTGAAATTCGTAATGCACAAGCAGAAAGTATAACCCAGAACTCACCTATAATGCAATCGAATTACCCCGGCGGGTGAGGACTGAGGAGAAAGTAAACTTTATTTTCAAAAGAATCCAGAGATTTCCAGATTCTTCGCGATTCAACTTTGTACAGCCTTTTTTCCAAACTAACCCACTTACAAAAACATTTTCACATACTAACCACTTAATATCATTTTGACTAAAGTAACGCATTTTACCGTCATTTTCGAGTTGCAAAAGATCATCTATATTCAATACTTCAAAATAAGATACCCGTATATATAATGAACAAACTCATTAGATCGATATGTTGTATATATATCGAATACACACAGAAATAATCAATTAATTTATTTAATACGCACTAAATGTACAAATTTTTAATTATTTTTAATTTATATTGTTGGTAATTTATATTTTTATCATAATTCATCTTGCTCAAGCAATGTTTTCATACTAGTTCGACATATCGTTTCTGTCCGGACCAGTATGATGGGTACGACCTGTATAACGTTCGGTATACCAGTCGTTACACAATTTTGTTTATTTTGTTTATTTTTTCCAAGTAGACCCTGAAAAACTCGAGTTCTGACTCAGAAACCCGGTATCGATCGAAATACCGATGCTGTCCAGTTTTCATCCTAATAATTGGTATCGCACATCGGACGATATCCAACAAAATATTGATATCACTCGAATTTTGATTTACCGATGTTATAAAAATATTACTCGTGAATCAACATAATTATCTTGCTCAAGCACTGTTTTCATACCTGTTCGACATACCATTTCGGTCCGGATCGATACGATCGATATAATTCCCGGCATACCAACCAGTACACAATTTTGTTGTTTAAAATAAAATTAAAAATTTTTTTTTTTTTTGCGCCAACCCCTTAAATCCAAATTCTGACCCATAAATTCAATATCGAATGGTATCAATTGAAATATCGATACCGTCCGATTTTCATCTATGAAAACATTGTCCCTAATTAAATATGCAACCTGCTGGATAGGTAATAAATGAGCTAATTTGGATAAAATAATATTAAATGGATTAGTTTGAAAAAATATTTTTGTAAGTGAATTATTTGGAAAAAAACGGGTGGCTCATTGTACAACCCGATGGGCCAGCATAGTGAATGTCAAGTTGTATGTATTCTTTAAACTCTAAATCACATCATTTTCAAAGTTGCATTGGACTCTCAATTCCATATCTAATCTATATTATCAATGTCCAATCTAATAATACATACTATATTTTTAAATCAATTTACATTTTATAATTTTAATCTTAATCCTTTCATTTTTTTACATATATAATTTAATTATTTATTCATATAATTACATCAATAGTACATGTCTATTGATTGATATTCTACTATATATATTATTATTTTCGTTCATATTTTTATTAGCTTGTTCTAATAGATATTTTAGCATGACCGTGTCCATGTATTATATATCCAACAACTTAGTTTATCCTTTATACCAAAGAAACACCATGTAGATTGTGGACCGCCCGACCACCCTATGGAGGTTTTTGAAAAAAAATGGCAATAATTTGCCCTGAAATATTTTGAGACCATGGAACTGTTCTATCACTGGTCGGATCAAACACTCCGACCCGATACAGAGCACCTAGAGGGCAGGTTATGTTCTAAAATCGGGTTTATAAATTCAATCAGAAAGCGTTCTATTCAGATTCAACCGATGTAAATTGTTGCTCAAACCTAAATGAATCATATATACTTAAAATATATTAATATTTAACAAACAAAATTGTTTGATCACTAAAGCAACACAAATAGAATAGATTACGACTACGATTACACATACACTCTGTCGACCAAAATCAAATAGATTAAATAGTTACACATACAATCCCGACCACCTGAGTCCTAAATTCCGAAATGCTGTGGCACAAATCAAAATGGGCTCATTTTCACTCATCTACCAATGAAACAATAGCAAAATCAAGAAACTCAAATAACCCCAAAAAGAATCGGAATCAGATATCACGAAAACGTACCAGAAGCTTGTGGATGATAATTTATGATCTTCCTAAGAATCACAGCCCTTGCTTTAGTTGTTTCCCTAGAACATTTATTAGCATTATCACTCAATTCACTTATACTTTTGTTGAAATTCACCACTTCCTTCCTCATCTCCTCCACGGCCGAGACCACATCTTCTTCCGCCCCCTGCATTGCGAATTCAGTGTTATTCATCAACGACTGTATCCCAATCCGAAGCTTATCAACTTGAACTCTAATATTCTCCAAATCCTTTATCACTATCGAGCTTCTTATCTGAATTGAGCTAACTATCTCTATTTGTGCAGTCAAATCCTTCTCGTACTTTCTCCATGTAGAGTTCAGTAACTTCCCCATTGATCCCATCGGTACAGCGAACGCCGCAGCTAAAGCTGTCACTACCGGAGGTGCGGAGATGGCTGCTGCTACAACTGAGCATATTAGAACTGTAGCAAAAGCAGCAACGAATATAACATTAGAGAGTCTTCTGTAACTCTTCATTTTGGCTAGCTTCTTGTTGATCCTGTTCTTTTTCACCATCAATCTTTCCAAAATCCCACGTTGCTGTGTAAAAACTGAAGTGAATAAGTTAAAGAAATCATCTGTAAATGGATCCCCAACAATTCTCAATTCCTCTAACTTTTCTAATGTTCTGGTGTAACTTCTCACATGCCCATTTTCAGGAACTAGAGAATTTTCCTCTTTGAAGTTATGAAGAGCGACTTTGACTATAGACTCAATGAGGCCGGCGCGTTTCAGGCACGACTCAAGGGAAGTGCAGAAATCTAAAGTTAAAAGGCTGTTATCGAAGTAATCCTCAACAAGATCAGATAACTCTTTGTTCTTCCAAATTTCTCGTTTATCTTGTAGAATTATTTTCACTACATCATGATTCAGCTCATGACTCCACTCAATTACCTGGCTAAGGCATCCCAGCGACAAATTGCCATCGAGCCCTAGGGCAATGGAGTTGACGGCTCTACTCGTTCGCGCCTGTAATGCTGAGTCAAAGCTCCTGAGTGTATCATCGGCGCGAAGTGTCGCCTCGTAAGTTATCAGGTCGGCGTCTAATTGGCCCGTCGGCGGCGCGTCGGAGTTAGATGCTGGTGTTGAGAAGCTTCGGGGTGGTGGAGCCTCCAAAGACGGCTGCGATCGGCTCATATTACCACCCATTCTATACGTTTTTACAGGAAATGGAAAAATGACGATGGACTGAAAAATGTGGTCAACATTGGGAAGAAATCCCCCGGAATTTGCCGGACACGGTGTACAGAATGGAGGCTGTCTCCATCATTAGGCTATGTGTAACCTTCTTCCCGTCTAAAACCATTTCCGCCCTATAAATCTCTCTACACATCATCATTCTCTCACATCCACATCATTTTCTCTTTCTACTTCTAAAAATTCTCACTCATCCACATCATTATTTATTTCTCTTTCATCCACATCATATTCTCTCTCCAAATTTCATNCCCATTTTCAGGAACTAGAGAATTTTCCTCTTTGAAGTTATGAAGAGCGACTTTGACTATAGACTCAATGAGGCCGGCGCGTTTCAGGCACGACTCAAGGGAAGTGCAGAAATCTAAAGTTAAAAGGCTGTTATCGAAGTAATCCTCAACAAGATCAGATAACTCTTTGTTCTTCCAAATTTCTCGTTTATCTTGTAGAATTATTTTCACTACATCATGATTCAGCTCATGACTCCACTCAATTACCTGGCTAAGGCATCCCAGCGACAAATTGCCATCGAGCCCTAGGGCAATGGAGTTGACGGCTCTACTCGTTCGCGCCTGTAATGCTGAGTCAAAGCTCCTGAGTGTATCATCGGCGCGAAGTGTCGCCTCGTAAGTTATCAGGTCGGCGTCTAATTGGCCCGTCGGCGGCGCGTCGGAGTTAGATGCTGGTGTTGAGAAGCTTCGGGGTGGTGGAGCCTCCAAAGACGGCTGCGATCGGCACATATTACCACCCATTCTATACGTTTTTACAGGAAATGGAAAAATGACGATGGACTGAAAAATGTGGTCAACATTGGGAAGAAATCCCCCGGAATTTGCCGGACACGGTGTACAGCAGGAAGACTTTGGTTCTTTAGTTCAATGTTTTAAAACCCAGTCCAGCCCGTCTGGGCTGGACGGTTGGAGCATGAACCAGCCCATTCAACGGGTGGGTTGATGGGCCGAACGGTTTTGGATCTTAATTTTAATTTTTAATAGATATAAATATTAAACCCTACTTTTTGGATGTATCTTACGTTTCTCCCCCATATGAACTAAGCCTTTCGATTCTGTAGAAACTAGAGAGACATGGTGGAATTATCAATTCGAGCCTGACCTATACCACTTGTTTCTCGATTTTGAACCATCGATCATAAACCGTTTCGTTGCTGAAAAGCTTAGTCAAATACAAGAGGACCCAGCCCCATATTTTCTCTTTTTCTAGGTTTGCTTATTACCATATCTAAGGTTCTTATCTTTTCTTATTCATGTTCTTTATCTATTTTTATCATGTATAATCCTCTAACAAGTTATTGATCTTTGTTATATAAGATTTCATTAGTTTTGTAAGATAATGATTTTTTACAGTTTAATTCTTTTGTGCTCTCTAATGATCTTGTGCTCTCAAAGTTGAAATCTTTTATATTTGTTTGAATTTTAATTCTTTGGTTTTAGGCTGTATGTAAGAATCTTGGATGTTTAGTTTTTTAGAATTGAAATTTGAATATAATGAGGTATTACGTGTAATTGTTTTTTCTTTATTTTTTGCTTTGTTTTTTTATCTAATATAGAATTGTTAAATTAACATGTGATTTTTGTAGCAAATATGTCTTCATCCAGCCTTATTGATCTTGATTCGAATTCATCGAAAAGAGGAAAAACAGATATAGCTTGGAAGTATGTAGTTGAAAGAAGAAAAGATGGGAAAAAACATTTTTGTTGTGTATTTTGTGGAAAGATAGCAACCGGTGGTGGAANACCGCTTCCTTCTTAATCTCCTCCACAGCCACCAAAACCTCCTCTTCCGTCCCTTGCACTGCAAAATCCGTGTTCGTTAACAGCGACTGCAACCCGATTCGAAACTTATCCACATGAACTCTTATGTTCTCCAAATCTTTGATCATTATAAGGTTTCCTATTTGCATTGTACCCACAATCTCTATTTGTTCTTCCAATTCTTTTTCGTACCTTTTCCATATTGAGTTTAGCCACTTTCCCATTGATGCCATTGGCACGGTTGCTGCAGCAACTAAAGCTGTTACGACCGGAGGAGCAGCAAGAGCAGCTGCTACAACTGAGCATATCAAAATTGTAGCAAATGTAGCTAAGAAAATGACATTAGAGATTCTTCTGTACATCTTCCTTTTGGCTAGCTTCTTGTCCATTTTTCTTCGTTTCATTCGTAATCTCTTTAACATCAAACGTTGCCCAGTTAAAACAGAATTGAATACCATGAAGAACTCCTCTGTAAATGGATCCCCAACAGTTTTCAGATTCTCAAGCTTTTCTAGTGTCTTTGTGTAAGTTCTTGTTCTCACTGAACCATTTTCAAGAGGAGCTGAATTCTCCTCTTTGAAGTAAAGAAGGGCAACATTAAGGATGCATTCAATTTGGCGTGCTCGTTGAAGGCAAGAATCGAGAGAAGTGCAAAAATCTAATGTTAAAAGACTGCTATCCAAATACTCCTCAACAAGATCAGATAACTCATCGTTCTTCCAAATATCACGTTTATTCTGCAGAATTATTTTCACCACATCGTGATTCATATCAATTAAGCATTCAGTTACCTGGCTTAGAGATCCTAAAGATAAAGATCCTCCATCTAATCCAACGCGGATTGAGTTAATTGCTCCTCTTGTCTGCGATTGTACGGATGAATCGAAGTTCCTGAGAGTTTCATCTGCTAGGTAAGTAGCTTCGTAAGTTGTCAAATCGGCGTCTAGTGGGCCTGACGCCTGCGTGGTGAAATTTGATACTGGTGTTGAGGAGCTACGAGGTGGAGCTTCCAAGGAGGGAGGCGGACGGCCGGAGGTAATTGTTCGACGGAATCGGCTTATATGAGCGCCCATTATTTGTATGATTTGTACAGGAAATCGGCGACTGAGAGTTGCTTTAAGCTGGAGATGCGTTGCGATCAGTCAACAAAAAGAAGGAGAAAGAGCAACAGCCGGGATTCGTCAGGTGCGGTTTACAGTGCGGTGATAAGCGGAAGGCATGACTTTGGCGACATGAGAAAGTGAGAAGAAACAAATAAATAATAATTTGGAAAGCTCATGGAAATTAGACAATTTGACCTAGTCTTTTCTGGTTCGATTCCAACGTATGCCGCACGCCTCGTTCGATCTATTCGCAATATTATAAGAGTAGGAATTTCGATTGGGTTATTATTTTTAAATAAAATAATATTAAAATTTGATTAGAGTTACATAAACTATAAATTTTAAATTATAAATATTTTATCAATTTATTATATAAAAGAATTCAATTTTATAAAAAATGAATATAATTGTTCTATTTCATATTTCTCCAAAAGTAACCATATTTCGGTCTATTATCGGTTACACGATTAATTTGCAATTAGATAAATTATATGACAAAGTCGTGAATGCATATACGTTACTTTTCTAATAAAGAAAAAATATAATTAATGAAGAAATCAAAACGTCGTCGTTTTGTGTCAAGAGTCGTAGCGAATCGGAGAGTCGACTCGGTTCGAGACGGATACGTGAAGAAAATTGAAGAGTCGGTGCAGCAGATATTCCAACAACCCGTGCTTTTAAATTTACAAATACACGTCCTTTATATTAAATATGATATTATTTTTAAAAAATTGTAATACAAATAAAAAAATATAATTTTATGTAAATGAATAATTTATAAAAAATATATTAGATGATAGAAATAATTGTATCATGTTTGGATATATTATATATGGTATAATTATTGTATTATTTAAAATAGAATAAAGAAAGTGTTAAAATACGATAAATTACATAAAAATAGGATTTATTTAACAAATTAGAAAATAAACCCAGTAAAATCTAAAAAGTAAAAAGTAAAATATAAATTAATGAAGATTGTGATATAGGTTTTGACTCACGTTAAAGAAAATGAATAATTATCCCATAAGATTTTTAATACTTTAAACTATCTCTATATATTAATTTTTTAACCATAAACTGTTCAATTTTAATGTGAAAGAGGAAGGGTGTTTTTATTTCTAGAAGCTATAAGTTCATTGATTCATTGAAATTTTTTGGAGGCACGCAAAATAATTTAATAATTTCTTATTTTGATAATGTTAATTCTTTAAATTTCATAATTTTGACAACTATCATTCTCAAAATTTAGAGGTGACAAAACAAGTTATCGTACTTTTCATATTTTGATAAAATCAATCATTAATCTTCATTATATCTATTAATTATGAGGACTAGCTTCTATAATTAATAATTTAGGGATTAATTATGAATTTTGGAGATTAATTTTGTTTAATTTTATAAATTTTGGTGATGAATAATCGAAAAATTGAAAATTTGGGATTGAAAATGTCAAAATAACTTTAGGAACCCAATTTGTTAAAATTATTAAAGTTTTAGAACTAAATACATCGTTTTATCATATTTCTTACTTATGTTTTTTGCTTTACGTTAATGAAATGTGACTTGTTGAAAGAAATGATAACTAAGTGTGTCAACGAACATAACTCATCGCAAACCTCACGAATCGAGCTGATCAATGCTTGAGTTGAAGCTTGATTTTTTCAGTTCGAGCTAAGCTCAATTTGAGTTCGAAAACTTAACGAATCAAGACTTGAATCTCAAAATTTCTAAAGAAACCGAGTCGATTTACGAGTAAAAGATTAAGAAAATATCAAAGATTAAAAGACATTGAATAGGAGAACAACCGGTTGAATCTTTAATGAATGTATGATTACATTCCAGTGAAAGGAAGAAAGAAAGAGCAGGGCCCGGGTGTTAAGGAGGATTTTTGTCTGTAGCGTAGAATCTTAGACAAAAAGATCAGTGTGTTGCAAGTGTTGTAATAGAGTTCTAAATTTATTGTCCAAATCTCCACAGCTTTTTTTCTTCTCAATTGTCACACCAGCAACTTGGATGTGTCAACTTCTCCCTATATTAATTTATTAAAAATGATCGATACACAACCAATAAAAGGTTTATTGGTGTGTGAATGTTAGCGAAAAATATCAATTAGTATTTAAAACTTTAGAATATATATAAAAAATATAAAGTAAAACAATATAAAAAAATTAACATGAAAACCACTAAAGTGGGGTAAAAATACGTGATCAGTAAAACGTTAAAAATTCACTATCGAAAAAGGAATGCAATTTAAGTTGCCTGCAAATTGGTTAGCAACAAGTGAACTCAATGAGAAATCTTAGACCTAAGATAGGAGTCAAAACAAATATTTTCCTTATATACAAATAAATGATTACATTATCAAATCATTAATTTTTTTCATGAATAATGATTTGATCTAACCTAATTTTCTTGTGATCTTTCTTCTAAGTGAGCCTTGGCCGATCAAGGTTTTCATATCGATGTATGGGCACCGTACCGATTCTTCAGTGGTACAATTGATATTTCGAAAATTTTGGATATATTATTTTTTTAAAAAAATAATTTTAAGTAAAATCTGAAATCATAAAAAATAATTGGGATAACTTCGCTTCCGAACCCAACATCTACCTCGTCCTTGATCAGCATAAGTTCATCAACATGTATGTTATTCTTCTAATTTCAAATCTCATTTTATCAATACTTTCTTGCTTCCCTCACGCATCACTTCAAACACAAACACAAACATATAACCGTAATCGAAGATCATCGCACTGTCTAAACAACTTCTACGAAATGTAAGTGTTTTCTGAAATCTATGGGATTTGTAATATTGGTGTTGATTAGTTTCTCCAGGTCAAAGTGTTGGATTCAAGTGCACTATACCAATTATATGATACATTTTAATTAGTGATTAAATGAATTATTTCTTATTTATCAATAAATTTCTTATAAATATTGTTTATATTGAATTGATAATTAAGTCTCTTGCTTAAAAGTTGTATAATAGTAATCATAGTGAGATTCTTATTACATACTTGATATTTTTATGCAAAATTTCCCTAACAATTGGATTATTGAGAAAATAGATATCAATAATACGGTAAAAACTAGCATATGTTGTATCCCTTGATTTGATCAAGTAGTTGTTCAATTGCTAGTGAAAATGGTTTTCTAAGACAAACATATGGATGTTTGTTAGAGAACAAGTTCATCGGATGACTCGACTACGAGAAATCATTCAGATATGCTATTTACGTCAACGATCAAATCTTGTAATGATGGTTGTGTAAATATCATTTTACTTGAGATTAACAAAGATAACTTGAATATTTTATCTTGTATTTTCATTTATTTGGTTGAATATTCCAAATGAAATATTCATATACAAATAATTTGGGATACAATATAATATGTTCGAAGTTAATTGATTAATTAATAAAGAACTAGACATTCTCAATAGCAGATAAATTGATCTGGGATTTGCAAAAATCAATAGTTTCAAAATCCTTAGCCGAAATGATTAGAAATTTGAAGAGTTCAAATTGTCTATGAATAAACTTATTGATGATCAAATATAAATTTATATTCTGAAATAGACGATATATGTATTTCTAATTGAATGAGATCAAAGTTATCGAGAGTAGTTTGATTACACGGTAACCAATCATTGAAATGTTTAATCTATGCAAGATTTTTTCCAACACTTGGGGATTAAGGCGTGTTGCTAGACGCCAACATTGATTGTTAATTAAATATGAATATAATAAGAGTTGTTAGAGATAATTAAAGAGTTTAATTTATCTGATATTTTAATGGATCACACACAAAAGTGATCCGATGATGGAAAGCGATATCAGAATTTATGTTGTCTAACTTTATTAAATTGAAATGTTCAATTCAATAAGAAATAATTATTTTTATGATTTAATTGGAGAAACTGTTTTTCCAATTTAATCATGATGAATATTTGGTTGGATATTTTTCACTTAATTTCTAATTCATTATAATTTTTTTATGAAAGAAATTATTTGTAAAATAAAGTAGTTGTGATAATCAAATATGTGATACTTGATTATAGGAAACTGATCGAAATATTCACATAGAGCTTGTTGACTTTTTCAATAAACCACCTTTTATTATTCAATATAAAAGAAGTCATTGATTGAGTAACCTAACTCTAGTAGTTCACTTCATCTTCCGGGAGACAACTAGATATTGAGTGATTGTGAATTTCTCAATCTAATCTTCAAGCAGAGATTATTCCGGTGTTGTGAAGATCTGATCACGTGTCGATTTCTGTTAGAGGTCATCCTAATTTGGAGACTTGGTGCCAAGAGGAAACCGTTTCTTATCTCGTAGTTTATCTCGACACTTGCGACCACCGAAGTTCATCGGAGAATCAAAGGTATGATTTTAATTCTTGACGAATTTACCGATCCAGTTTTAAGGAATATGAAAAATTTTAATTCTGCTGCGCACCGTATGTGATACGAACGTGTATTATGATACACAACTGCGATCCTATTTCCTTACACAAAGTCTAGGGAATTCTCTATGTAATATTTGTGCAACACATGTTCTGGTTCATGATTATTGTGATTTCTCAAACAATGAACATAACATAAACACAAGAGTCAATAACCAAATGGGATTGATTTGATATGATCTTTATGTCAGATGAAACTCATTGATTTTTAGACTAATAAATAAACTGCAAAAACCAAATTATAATATAATATATTATTATAAAATACTAATAGTTGGGTATATTAAAAATATTAATCATATCAAAATAATAGATCCAATCAGTATTATTTTTTATGTAAATTTTGTTAGTGCTATTAAAAGAAGAGTTATTAAAGTACCAAAGGAAAAAAAACATGCATAGCAATGTCAGCAATTCATCCATTTTTTATTAGGGGTACTTTTTGAAATATAGGTTTATTAACCGTGATCAATTTATATATATATATATATAAGTACTTTGATAAAGTACCTGACACTTTTTGAAATATAGGTTTTTTAAAATGTTCTTTATTAAAATGTTCTCACAATTTCTTGCTCCTTAGCTAAACACTCAAATTTACAAAAATAATAAAAACTACAAAACCTAACTCAAAACATTGATAATCAACCACCAAACTTCAATAAGAAAAAAAACAAGGCTTCCAAACACAAGAGAATCCAAAATTTTTTCATTATGTTGACTTTGTGGTTCTCTCACCCATGCACATTGATGCTTCAATTCCTCACAGAAACTACAAACTTATTATATCTGTTGAAAGAAATCACAATTCTAACATCGGTCTCCGTCAATAACCACATTCAACAATAGCCGGAGAAGCGGCAACTGTTTCTCCATTCACTTTTCGTTAGAGGATAAGAACCATTATAAGAGAGAGAACATTTGACAATTTTATGTGAAAGTCTATAATTTATATATGATGATAAAAGGAGAGATATCATCTAACAATAAATTTAAAAGTATTGTTATATTTGTAAAAATGTTAATGTCAGTGCTAATATAGATTTAGTTTAAAAAATAATGATGATCAAAAAATTTATAGGACCTAACAGTGCTAAGCAATGCAAAAACCCCGATATATTACCACTCTAACAATGCTAGGATTGTTAAAAAACTCAACTTAAAAGGCTACATGTAATAACATCAGATTTCATCTCCATTCTTACTTTACAAAGCTGAATTACTGCTAACTGAAGATGTAAACTATGGTTTTATTGTAAAGCCATCAATCATATATTAATTATTTGCATAATTTTCATTGGATTCTTAGATATTGAAATGCTTGTTGAACCTGCAACCAGACCTTAACTCTGCGAAAGACATTTACATTATCAACAAACACTGTGTTCTTCTCACATCCGAACCACATATTTTTATATCCAATATTTGTCAAGTGTGGANGGCCCCTTCGGGGGGATTCTGCTCGCTTGCCCTTCTGACCATTCCGGTCGGGCTTTTCTTCACTCATTGCCTCTACTGTCTCTTTCAACAGCGGGCACTTCAAGGTCGGATGATCTCGATTGTGATGAAGCTCGCAATACACCCGATTGTCCTCCTGCTTCGGGGGGACGTCCTTTTCGCTTACAGCCGTTACTTCTTGCGACTGCTTCTTAGGGTAGGAAACCCTATGATCACCTGCGGGTTCAGAAATCCCGCTAGGTTTCCGATAATCCAGCCCCAGCGCTTCATCCACCTTAATATACTTGTTGATTTTCTGAAGAAGTTTCCCCAATGTGGATGGTGGGCTCTTCACCAAGCTGGCCGAAAGGCCGCACGGTCCTAGGACCTGTTGTAGAATATCGATTTTATCGCGGAGCTCGAGCTTGATGCCCCGGGCGGTCCTATTGAATTTTTACATGAAGGACCGAAGGCTCATCTTTGCCGGGATATACTTTAGCTGATATAGTTCCTGCCTGCTTCGGGGCGGTCCTACATTTGGAGCAAATTGCTCAGAGAAGGCCAAAATAAATCCGCCATACGACTGTATGGATCGGGCCGGCAAATTTTTAAACCATGTTCTGGCATCGCCTTGTAATTCTGCCGCGAAGATGCGGCACTTTAATGAATCCGAGGCCCGAACCGTTCCCATGCGCAATTCAAAATCGGCAACGTGATCGATCGGATCACCATCACCACGAAATGTCGTCAACCCCTCGGGGTTGCGATAATGCCGATCTGGGACTGCTGCCCAGATCTCCTCAGAAAAGGGGAGCATCAAATCTCCCAAGGCGGCTGATACGCCTTCAGATTGATGAGACAATGTCTGGACCGCATGCAAATTATGCAACGAGTCATCATCCTTACTTCTTCTGATAGGGGCCTCCATGGCCATGTTAAATAAACCAGGATTGTGTCCCAGATTAAGTTCGCAATCCCTCAGCGCACGTATGCTCTCCAACTCCCTGGTGAGCTCATCAATTCGTCGATGCATCTGCTCCTGGTCATTTCCAGGAGCGGGAGTTAGAGCTCTGGCTGGGGGAGGAGGTGTAGACCGATATCTAGGTCTCCCCATTGTCGCTCCACGCCTGATGATTTCTTCTTCATCAGTACTGTGCTCGTCAGGATCACTCTCGTATCCTCTACTTCTGGGAATAGGGCTTGATACAGCCGGTGGTTCTGTTCCACATTTCTCCGACTTAATTTCCAGTACCACCTTCCTGACGACAACTTCCAGATCCTGTAAAGTGAATGTTGGTGCTGGGAGACTGTCGGGAAGCACGTCACTATTATTTGTCGGAGTTCCAGTCGCCATGCCTTTGATTATCCTATCCCTGGTAGAAAACTCAAATGAGATTAGAGAATCGTCCCCACGGACGGCGCCAAACTGTTATGGTCCCTTTTTAGGGGGTACCAACAGTCGTCCGGTTCGTTCAACAAACGAACTCGGTTCTGATTTGTTTTAGATGTAGAAGACGATTAAAAGCTGGAAATAAATAAATGCACAGCGATGTATAGTGGAAACCCCAGGAATTGGGGTGAAAACCACTCGACTAAGAGCAGATTATGCCCTTAGCCAGTTCACTAATCGAATAATTCATAGTTAATACAACAGAGACTAAAGAAAATGACATGGAAAAGAAAGCGGTAAGAATTACGGCACGGTAACGGCCTGTTCTTCCGCGTCCAAAGGGTCCTGCTATTTCCGTCGTCTTGCCATGTATTTATAGAGTTCATAGCGTGTGTAAATCACGCTCTGTAACCGCCTCTGACAGGTTTGTTAGAGGTTGTTATCGCGGGATGTAAAACGAGGTTGGGACCGAGGCGTGGTCTGCGTGATCGGGCCCGAAGCGTGGTAAACGTGGGAAGGCCCGAAGCGTGGAAAACGTGAGTTGTGACCATTCTGTAACCGTTCGGACCGAACCCAGGTGCCAGCTGGCATAAAACGTTTTATTTCGTTAAGGTTATCTTCGGTCCTCTCGTTGAACATCGGGCCGTTCTTTCTTACGTGTGTAAATGGGCTGTAGGGGTTCGTTTTCATTATTTGAATCGGCCCAACGGTTGTTTTATCGATCACATGATTATCTCGATATTGAATTTCAATTTGTTCCATTGCATAAACCAGTCTTATTACGGATGGAGAAAATTCTCGCAAAAATTTCTCAATAATAGATATACGATAAAACTAATATATCTAGGAATTCAAAAAAATAAAATATTTGATTTTTAAAATTGTAATTTATATTAAAAAGTAATATATATAAGAAATCAATTGAATATAATTAATTAAATATAATGAATATTATAACAGCCTTATTAGTTATTAGAAATCGAATGAATGAATAGTATAAATTGATTAATTAAATCAAATTAATGGCATGTCAGGTTGTCAGTGCTATTTAGGTTATCTTATGTTTGTCAGTGTTATTAAGAAATAGTTTTTAAAAGTACACTTAAAAAACGATTGTAAATAGTCTGTTACGTAAAAATTTAGCCCCTTCATTGTCCTATTAACTTAGAATATCACTTTCGAAAACTTCATTCCTTCATCCACATCAACTTTTTTCTGTACATATCATCACTTTTTAATTTTATAAATAACTTCTTTTTATACCTACAACAATGTACGGAAACTTAAAATTTTTGAATTTTATTATTTTATATATCAAATAACTTAAAATTATAATATTATCGATAAAACCAATATATATTTATTATAAATTTTTATATTTTATAATTATTTTAAATTTGATTTTTTTGAATTTTTTTTAATAAAAACTAATTTTTAAATTTTTTTTTAAATTAAAATATTTTTTTTATTTTTTTCCGGGTTGACTCGGAATTATCCGAATTTCGACCCGTAAACCCGATATCGGACGGAACCGGTCGAAATACATGTGCCACCCGGTTTTCGACATACCTGCCAATATAGCGTCGGTATACCTGCCGGTATAAAATCATCGATCATCTCATACATTATCTCATATTCTCAATTTATTGATACACAATTAAATCTATATGTAAACTTTGTTTGGATTTAATATATAAAATTGCATAAAAATAGTCAATTTTATTAAAAAAATTCTTTTACAAATTTTTAAGTTTTATAATAATTTTATTACAGATATAATTACATAGTCAATTTAAAATGAATTATATTTGAAAACTTGTATTAGAGAATGAAGAACGAACTATCATTGAGCCGGCTTCATCTAGTCATTGGTTTAGGAGATGTTTTATTATGTAAGTCATATTGATGGTATATCACCTGGTATATAAGTCATATCGTTAAATATTGATCGTGATCGGTACACCGATATTCCGATATATCACCGATGTACCATCGATATATAAGAGAAATCACTCGTACCAATCATGACTGATACGAACGGTAAGTAACTTTAAAACGTAAGTGAGTATTTTAAAACAAAAATAATTAAAAAATATAGTTTATTATTATTTTTTATTATTATATATAAATTGGATAATCGATCGGTTGGATTTAAGTACTCGGGTTATCGATCGAATCATTTAATCCACTATTTTTTTTAAAAAAGTAAATTGAATTTTTAAATACAAAATAAAATACAAATATAATGAAATATAAAACTCTAATTAAAATGGTGAGTGATTTCAAATTATCCATAGAATTACAAAAATAACTCAAAAGTCGTCTCTTGCATAAGTAAATATTACATTCATGAAATTATCCTTTGTTTTTTCATGTGTGTACTTATTATATTTATATTATTTTTATTATAGAGATCACTTTTTATATGTTAAATTAATTGTTGTGATTTTTTAGAATAATATTTTATGATATTTTTATTACATTTTAAAATTAAATAGTATAATGGATGGATAAAACCTAATAATCGACTTACTAAAACGAATACACTGGGTAATTCAAGAAAACAAGCAGTGTCATTGTCCCAAGGGTCCCTGAATAACAAAAACACCCTCAGCTCCTCTTCGATGCCCTCGATTCCTTCGATTATTCATAAGGTGGGACTCCAATTGAAATCAAGTCGATCGGCAACCGGAAAACTTACTCACGGCCGACGGATTTATGGACGGTCGTCGGGTTCCTCGAACCGTCATTGATCCTAAGGTTCGGCATGTCGGTTTTTTTGCTCCAGGGACTCAGACGGACCGCATCCAATCTGATACACCGGCAGCCGATTCTTCATCGCCTGTTTCACCCTCCAGGCACTCCTTGTCACCAGTGATGATCCATATACCGCGCCAATTGTCTAACTTTCCTCACGTTCTCCCTGCTTCGCCACTCCACGGCGGTAGCCGAGTTGCTGATTCTTCTATTCCCATCGGTAGTTATAATCCATCCGAGTTTCAGTCTCCTGTTGCAACCACTGATTTTAGCGACGATCAGTTTTCGCCTCGTTTGGGGCGTAGGAGTAATTCTGGACAATTTGCGATTTCTTTGCCAGCTGGCGGATTTGATATGGAGTTAGCTAGGCAAAATGATGCTGTTGCTCAACCGGAAGGTGGAATGTGCTTTCTGTTTTCCTGATTTTCACATTGATAAGCCTGGGAAAGTTTTGGAGTTGCACATTTCTATAACATATGGATGGCCAAATGCAGATATGCGGGAGCAGAGTACAACCTCTTCAAAGACCTTAAAGGAGAAGACAACTAAAGCAGAGAGGCGTGCAATGCAAGAGGCACAGAGGGCAGCTAAGGCTGCTGCAAGAGGTTAAGCATTTTACTTACTCGCAGTTCTGCTGCAGGGTTACGATTACACTACTATTCAATTGCAAAACGCTTCTGGAATTGCGAAAATGGCTATGTTGCATGTAGAGAGATCTCTTCAAAATTTGCTGTCTATTGCAACTATTGTTTACTCGATGCACTTTCAGATATAAAATTAAATCTTGAGTTCTAAACACTGAGCAACCGATTGTCCGGTTAGCTATCTTTGCGCAAAGAATGAATTCTGATTTCAGTCAATGAATAAATCTGCAATTCTTTATAATGTGCTAGTTAAATTGTCTCTGTATTAAAAATCCCACGTTTTCAGCTGAAGGAAGCAAGGGAGCAGGCGCATCTGCTGTTCCCGTTATTAGTACTACGAATGCTAGCACCGGAAATCCAACGAAGGCTGCCGTGCAGAAGAGGGAAAGCTCTACAACCATGGCTTCTGAGAAGAGAATTGGTGATCGTCAACTTGACAAAGATAAGAAGAAAGATGCCCCTCATCCTAGGTTGCAGTTTGATGATACAAACAGAGTTGAGAAAGCAAAGAAGCGATCCATTGTAAAACAAACCGAAGCAAAGAACAGAGTTGAACTCTTTAGACACCTTCCTCAGTATGAGCATGGAGCAGGGCTTCTTGACTTGGAGTCTAAGTTTTTCCAAGTTAACACAGTTCATCCATCTGTATACAAGGTAGATTCTCTTGATGTAGTTCTTGTGCTAGTTCTTATTTTATCTATATGTTAATCCATATTCATCTAAAACTTTGGGTGGCAGGTTGGACTTGGTTATTTCGCAGGAGATATATCTGGGGGAAATGCACGTTGTATCGCTATGCTTGAAGAATTTCAAGAGTCAATCAAGGAGTACTCAACCCCTTCGGAGAAGTCACTTATTAGGGACCTGACTACAAAAATAAATGGTTATGTTTCTTTTCTGATTGAATGCAGGCCCCTTTCGATCAGCATGGGAAATGCTATTAGGTTTCTTAAGACCCAAATTGCTAATTTGCCTATTCACCTTTCTGAGTCTGAGGCAAAGGAGAAAATAATCTCTGATATTGACCGTTTTATAAGTGAGAAAATAATCCTTGCTGATAAAGTAATTGTGCATCATGCTGTTACTAAAATCAGTGATGGTGATGTTCTTCTCACATATGCATATTCCTCTGTTGTTGAAATGATATTTTTGCATGCTCATGAGCTTGGTAAGCAGTTCCGTGTGGTTATAGTGGACTCACGTCCAAAGCTCGAAGGACAAAAGTTGCTTGTTAGGCTCATTAGAATGGGTATAAGCTGTACATATACCCATATCAATGCTATTTCTTACATCATGCATGAAGTTACACGAGTATTTTTGGGAGCGGCATCAGTGTTATCCAATGGAACAGTATATTCAAGGGTCGGTACTGCATCGGTCGCCATGGTAGCTCATCAGCTTCGTGTTCCTGTCTTGATATGCTGTGAAGCTTACAAGTTCCATGACAGGGTTCAACTTGATTCAATTTGCTCTAATGAACTTGGTAACTGAAATGTTTTTTCAGTCCGAGCTTATAATTCCTTTAACTTTCTTGTTGATATAGGTAATCCCGATGCTATTTCGAAGGTTCCCGGAAGAAACGGAATCTCTTATTTGGATGGCTGGTCTGATATCAAAAATCTTCAACTCTTGAACCTCACGTAAGACTGATTTTTTTACATGTTTCTATCGGGATTTCTATAGGGTCATGTTCGATTTTACGTGTGTTTCAGCTACGATTTAACACCATCGGACTATATTTCGATGATCATTACTGATTTTGGCATGGTAAGTTGAACAACTTGAGTAACAACGATTTAGATGTAAGTTTGATTGTTTAATGTGTGGCTTTTATTTTCAGATCCCGCCTACAGGCGTGGCTGTTATCGTCCGGGAACACCGCCGGGAAAACCTCTGGATATAGAGATGGAAAAGAAACTTCATAGAATGTAAGTTGTCACTGAAATGTGGTTAGTTTTGAGTTTTGACACCGTGAAGAGTGCGTTTTGCTTGCCTCTCCGGAGTTCTTTTACACTAGATATCTGGTTTTGCCATAATTGTGATTCTTGTACCAAACAATAAGAATGTGGGAGTTATGCCTGCTTTACTATTTTGTACTAATATACAAAATTAGGATCATAACCCCTCGGTGGCTCATTTTTTGGTCAGCTCTGCGGATTTATTTTATGGCATAATTTTCATGAAGGATCAAAACTATTTTCCTAAACCGGACAGTTTACAGTTTTATATTAATGACCATATTATGCTATGTGTGCTTTTATGAATTTTCTCATGCTTATAAGTTTTTATATCATTGAATTGGCTTTCAAGTTAATATTTTTTCATGATTTTTGGACAATGTTTGAACTTCCAAAAATGATCTGGTTGTTAAATAATGCTNTAAATTACGATGGTGAAGCTGCTTCAGTAAGTAAGAGGATCCTGAATTTTCTTTTGACATAGCCAGTCGAGTGCAGTGCAAATAGTTTTGAATGTAACTTTTACGAAGATAGTGTGCATTGGTTTAACCGGAGACCTGTTTAATTGAAGTTTAAATAAAACGTATATATAATAAGTTAATGATCCAATTAATTATGTGGATGGGTTGCATTCATGGTAGTCATATCGGTGGGATACTGCCCGATATACCGGTAAATATCGGTTGTGATCGGTAGATCGGTATTTCGATATATCACCGGTATACCAACGGCATGTCGAAAAAATCATTCATACCGATATCGACTGGTATAAACGGTACCGATCGATATGAGGTTTTTGAATATTCTATGTAGATTTTTTAATATACTTGGAAAAATTCATTAAAAAAATACTTAAAATGAGTTGTATATATTTGTATTTTATATTTTTATCAAAAAATATAATTTAAACAGATACACATATTCAGGTGCGAGAATTAAACAATAAAATTTAAAATAAAATTGAAGTTTATATTAGTCAAATAATAAATGAACACTACATCTAAATTAATCAATTAAACCATAATTTGCATTTTTTCTTTATTTTTTTATATTCATATTTGAAAAATAAAAATTCCATATGCGTGTGTATGGATATGAATATCGGTGAGTGGATGTATCCGATATGCCAAATTATTTACACAACTATTTCCAATGTTTTTATATATTTTATATAATATATTCGAAGTCTAACGATAGTTATACTAATATTTTATCTTTCGAAATGATGAGATTCTAAAGTCAGGGGCTATCAATTCCTATGCATTTTTAGTAATATATCTCATATCAAATTTAATTAACATATTTTACTGCAAATCAAAATTTTAAAACATGATTTAAGCATCGAATGCAATGAAGCTCTGGTGCAACTTATGTGAGTGTATCCAATCCAAATTGTACAGAGTTTTCACATGTTAGCAACATAACAAGACAATTAAACGCCCCCCAACAGCTCAAAACCATCAGTCTATGCAACAAAATTAGCTAGCACTTTTCACTATGTTTGCAGCAATAAGGGGACTGGGATGGGTAGTTTTTCACCTAAACCACCACCCTTGTATGATCCCAATCGGGGAGATAAGAAAAGGAGCGTACCGATGGATTAACGGGTCGACAGTTTGCCCAATTTTGGCCCATGCACTTTGATGATAACCAGCAGTTGCAGGAGCTTTGTACATGAGCTTCAAAAGCTGCAAATTGAAACAGAGAAGGAAAAAAAGTGTTGTTTATGCAGGCTTATAACTTTAAAGTTTGTAGAAAAACGTTTGAGAACATGATTTGGTTATAGGGGAATATAACATCTTATGAATTACCTGCCAATACATAAATGATTGTATGATACTACGCCTCGACCTGAAAATTTTATATGAACGCAAACCGTTATGGCTAAGCATATCTTATGCAGCAGAAAATAATGAGGAAACTAACGAGAAAAGAGATATAATCAGAAGAAATCCAATTCCAATCTCAGCTTGTGAGGATAGAATGCTGAGAGTTGTTGTGTTAGCTTCGACCCATACGCAAGTTTCTTCTAGATACTTCCTGCGGAATATCATCAAAAAATCAATAAGTTTTCAAACCGAAAATTCGAGCATCTATTAATGTAAGTTTATGTAGTTTGCCTCACCTGTACAAGTTGGACCTGCTAAAGTTTCGTCTCAGGAACTTTGCTACGTACTCAATGGCCCGGCACAGTATGGGAATTAAGGCAACTGCAAAAAAATTGGAGAACAATAGAATGTATAACGTAGTAGGAACAAAAGTATTTGGAAATGGAACAAAATGAATACTCACACTTGAGGCACAAAGTGGAAGTTAGAAAATTTATGCAGTAGATTGTGTAGATAAAATCCTTTGTAGAAGCTACAGATTGAAACCAGAGTTGCAAAGCTTGCAAGTTCAAAGCTCTTGGTTTCTGCAGATAATCCAATGTCATTTCAGGATTATACAGCAGATCATGAAACAAAAAAATCACGATTACCCCATATAATGTATACAGGGAATACAGAGATGAGCATGCTGTGCCAAGGAGAGAAAGCCGATATGCCCGACTTGAGAGATTCTCTGGTGCAAATGGAAGTATAGCAAGAATTCCCACAAAGAAAACCTGCAAGATAAAAGTATAATAACCAATTATCACAATTATTTAGCTTAAATTAGAAACTAGAAACATGTTAGACAACTTAGTGCATATTTCCTGCATAAGTCTATTGATTACGTATTGCTAATACTTCAACAATAAGACCAAAATAGGTCTACGAGTATGCGCATACCCAAGCATTGACAGAAAATTGGATGGTTCGGTGATCCCACTGCAGTGGAGCAGAACTAGCAGTTGACGTTGTAGAAGCCCCTTGTGTTCTTCCTGGGGAACCTACAGGATGTTTTTCAGAATGTTCATTTGAAATTACTCAAATATAAAGTACTACAAGTTACAAAAATCAAGGGCAGATAAAACTACTCCTCATCTCCTACTTAGCACCAAAGATTGAATTCTGGACCTGTAGTCCGCTGGCGAGTGTTATTACTAGAGCTGGGTGGTGATGAAGATTGGGGAGTAGTCGAATTTGCAGACTGAGAAGTAGTAGAATTACCGCCCATTGGTTCTACAATAAGTTCAGGATCCTGCCAGAAAGAACACAGCATAATCTAATCATACACAGGCGCCATGAAAATCAAAATGCACAACCACAAGTACTTTAGTAACAAAAACGCAAATTCAGATTACTACAGAAAGCTAAAATTATCCGAAACTAGAAAGATACACACGATATAACGCTGATAAAACTTCCGCTTGAAGTGGTCAACAACGTTGTCGCGAGACGCCATATGCGGGGGAATGAGGACGTTTGACCAGTACTCTGCCCACCTTGGATCATTCTCATAATCGTACGCCTCCGCCGCTATCTTCCTCAAATTTTGCTGATTCTCACCGTCTTCACCACCCATAACTTTCCGATCGACCGTTGCTTGAATACTTTTTTCTTTCTTTCTCAGAAAGTCGCCCTTTCTCTGTAGATTCCTTGTGCGTTAGTATATAATTTATATTCGATTAGGTTTTCAATTTTCAACTACCCTATTTTCTTGTTTTACTTATGGTGAGCATCCGTACCCTATATCTAATCATATCCTATGAAACTTTCGGATATCGGTACTCCGAATCAAGTTAGACCCAAGTTTTACAGAATTGGCTCAAATGACGGAAGACGAACTTGAAGCTTCATATCCAACCTTCAATGAATAATCGGCCCAACAAGAATAGCTGGACCTGAAAGCCCGTTTGACCCAAAAACCCATATTAAGTGATCGGGGACCGAAGACCAATAACACATGTGGTCCATTGCTTCTGGGACTGATGCGATTGATCGGTCTAGACGATTACAGACATGTGTCTTGCGTTCCGGGCTCAACCACGTTTTCCTTGCTTCGGTCCCATCCACGAATTCCAGTAAGTGAAAACAACCTCCAACATCTTGTCAGAGACGGTTACAGGGAGTGGATTACACGCAATTTCAGCTCTATAAATACAAGGCTTGATGACGAGATTAGGAGGACCATTTGGACGCGAAAGTTAAGCCATTATATAGTTGATTTTTAAGTGTTTTCTTTTACATCGTCATTTTCATAAGCCCTCATATTTGTAATGAACTATTGTTTTATTAAGGAATCGACTTAGAGCGTTTCTAGCTATTAGTCAAGTGGTTTTATCCCCTTCTTCAGGGGTTTTCCACTCTAAATTGTTCTGTCTATTTCCTCTTTACTTTACAATCGTTTCCCCCATATTATATAAATTAAACCGAGTTCGTTTCGCAACGAATCGGACTACTGTTGGTACCCCTGGTTTTTAAACCACAACAATATTGAATACCAAAATATCAAATATCGAATTTCTTACAAAATCAAATATGAATCATATTCCAATAAAATTTTGGTATCGATACCGAAATACCAAAATTATTTCGGTATTTAGGTATTGGTACCAAAATACCGAAATTTAAATACTATATAATTGTGTTATGATTGTTAATTTATATTTTTAAAATTAATTGTAGACAAACAATATTTTTTTACGATTTTTAATACAAAACAAAATGTTGTGAGAGTATGGTAATTAAATATGAAAACTATTATTACAAAATAAATATGAAACAAAAATATTTTATTAATGTAGAAATTTATTTATAATTTTAGAAATATTGTGTTCATATATATGTTGTTCAATATTCTCAAAATATAATGAATAAATTCAAATATTCATCATTTTTATATAATTGGAATATTGACATTTAAAAATAAATTTTAGTGTAATTATGTAGTTATATTTAATAAAAAAATATATATATAAAATAATTTTGGTATTCGATATTATACCAATTTTTTTATTTATTTACCGAATACCAAACCAAATACCAAAATTATTCAGAAACAAATACCAAATCAAATTCCGAATACCAAATACTGAATATCAATTACCAAAATAACAAAATTTTGGTATGATATTTGGTATTCCGAATTAATTTTGCTTACCCCTACTTTTATGTGTAAAAGGGATAGTAAAATATATACAGAAAATTACATTATTAACTCCCAACTTACGAGTTGTATATATGATATGTCATTAACTTACGAAATTGCAATAATGACACATAAAGTTATCAATACCGTTTTTTTTACCTCTGACGTTCTAGCACCCGGTTTTCATTGAGTTGAAAACCGTTTGAAAATCTCTCACAAAGTACGCAAATAAGACCAGTTTGAAAAAGTATACAATATTTACCCTTGATATTCGAGATTTGTGCATAAAATATTAAAAATTTACGAGTTCATTGAAGTGCTAATAATAAACGGTATTGGAAACTTGATGTTATGGTCCCTTTTTAGGGGGTACCAACAGTCGTCTGGTTCGTCAAGATACGAACTCAGTTTTAATTTGTTTATGGTGGGGAGACGATTAGAATAAGTAAATGAAGAAATCGGCAAGGCAATTTAGAGTGGAAAACCCCTGGAAATTGGGAAAAAACCACTTGACTAAGAGTAGGAAAAACTCTTAGTCGATTTACTAATCAAGCAGTTCATACAAAAATACAGTAGAGGTTTATTAAGATGACGAGGTATAAGAACTCCGGCAGAGTAACGGCATGTTCTTATGCGTCCAAAATGTCCTGCTAATTCTGTCGTCAAGCTCTGTATTTATAGAGATGAAGGCGTGTGTGATCCACGCCCTGTAACTGCCTCTGACAAGTTTATTGAACGTTGTTGTCGCGCGATGTAAAACGTGGTTGGGACCAAAGCGTGGCCTACGTGATCTGGCCCGAAGCGTGGTAAACGTGTGGAGGCCCGAAGCGTGGAACGCATGGGCTGTAACCGTTTGGACCGAACTGTGGGGCCACCTGTCAAACGCCGTTCTATTTTTCCAAGTCTATCTTCGGTCCCATCGCGGAACATCGAGTCAGTTTATCTCAAACGTATTAAGCTGGGGATTTTGGGCCACGCAAGTTCACTTTTATTACATGGGTCGGCTTAATCGTGATTGGGTCTTACCCATTGCAAGGTACCCGGTCCAAGGATTCTCATCACTAGCCCCTCGGGCTTGGTTGCCATCGCAGAGGTGACGCAAGGCCGACCATGCAATGTTATATACGTTCGGGAGAATATAGGACATAGCCTGCTCGTAATGAGCATCCAGGGGACCAATCCTTCACTTGGTCAATTTAAGATGTGGATTTGAATTCAAAATACCATAACGTTCATTTTTGTATCACTTTTAAATATTAATATCCATACATACACCCTTCCACATTCTGCTATTCAATAGGCGTGATGAGTGCGTACAGACTGTAACCGCCTATGATAGTCCTATGTGGCGGCTTACAATTAGTCGGGAAATTACTATTTAAATCAGGGTTTCGGATGCTATTCCTTCTCATTGTCATTTCGCGAAGGAAAAAATCGCTCAAACCAAGTTCTCTGCGTTTTCATTCCTGCCTACACTTAAACTTTTTCCTACCGATTTTCATCAAGGTATTAGCCATGGCTCCTCGTAAGATGAGATACCCAACCATGTCTGAGTTGGATATCGAAGAATTTAGGTCTAGGTTTTTTATTCCGGCTCATTACTCCATATGGAAGGGACGGGAAGATATTCTCTGCTTCCCTCCAGCGGAGATGAATGTTCCGGCTACCGCTATCCATGTTAGTTACGCATCTCTGAAGTGCGAGTTACGTTTTCCATTACATCTATTCGTAGCGGCTGTACTTAAGGCAATCAATTGCTCAACCTTTGCGTTACTTCCAGGTAGCTATGTGTACATAGTGGTGTTTATCTTTTATTGCCACCAACAGAGCATGGTCCCGACCTTGGAGCATTTTTTCAATTTGTTCTTGGTCGGGTCCCGAAGGGGTAAGGGTATGTTAGGATGTCGTAAGTTATATTACATAGCGATGCGTACCAAGGAGTGCGCTATAGTTGATATGGAAGAATCTCTTCATGCGTGGAAGTCTTCTTATGTGTGGATAACAGTCCATAAGGAGGACATGTTAAAGTTGTGACCACTTATAACCCACCTACGCATAGGCCAGTTGGACCATACCAGGTTCAACCCCTCCCGTCCGAATATCGCAAACACACTTGCGATGTTTCCTCCACTCGAAGCACGTCTTAGACGGATAGAATTGCTTTGGGAGGAGAGACTGATAGAAATAGGGGTCGCGGTTAGGAGTGGAGCGCCAGCCCCGAAGGGGGTATTTTCTTGTTCAGATCAATCTGAAGGATATGGTACGAAGTAAAATTTTTATTCCGTCATTTCCTGATCCTCATATATTTATCTTGTAGGTTCAACCGAAACGATGCCAAGCTCAAGATTCAAGCGTTTGGATGCTGCTTCGGTCCGTCCTTCTGAAGGACGACAGGAAGCAACAGAAAGTGCGGATAAGGCTGAATCAGCCACAGGGGGTACGCTGGTTCCATCGGGGTCGTCCACCGGAGGGAACCCCCCGATCCAGACCACCAGCGCAGGCACACTAACCCTGCGTTGCACGTGACAGCCTTCAACTGGCGAAGGGCCCGCGCTTCGGGTATTTGGAGTGGTAGAGGAGGTGATAATGACTATGAATCTTTCTTTGAGCCTATCCAGCCTCTACCAAATCGAAAATAGCTCAGCTATTAGCGCTGACACGATTACTTTGTTGCTACAGGGAGCCGTTCCCGTGGAGAAAATTCTCCCCGGCCCCAACCTCAAGGCGAACGTCACCCTGCCACGATCCCCTTGGGCAAAGGGAAGAGGGCGACCGAAGCAGTCGCCCCGAAGGTTTTTAAAAGGTTGAAGAAATGACGGAATACTTCAGTCCCTACCAAGGGGATTGTTTTGAAGGAACATGTATCGGGCCCTAAGACCAACTCCGACTGGGTGGTTGCCTTGGGCCTGCTGGATAGGTTTAAGATTGGGAAGAAGTTGGCCTCCCGGAGGACTGTCTTTATTGAAGACTTCCGCATGTATGGGGAAGAAAACCCAGACAACGTTCAGCCGGACATGTTTGGGGAAGAAATAATCGAGGGTTTCCTGGACCTCACAACTAAGGTAAGTTCCCTTGATATGAAGGTCCGAAGGTTTATGTTCTGACCTTACTGTCTTATGCAGATGCTGAGGAAATGTTTCACAACTCCATCACCGTGGAAAAGAACCAGGGTGGCTAGGTTGTGTCCCAACAAGTCCAAGATCAACTAAACCTTGCAAAATGGCAAGTTGAAATCAAACATGGTGAATTGGTCACGGTACGAGAGGACCGAGACCGATTGGACAATGAACTGTTAAGAGCTGGGACGGAAATCTCGCTCTTAATAGACCAAGTCTCTGAGCTGGACAAGAAAGATAAAACAGCTCAGGGTCAAATTTCTGAACTGGAAGAAAAGCTACGGGCCAAAGACGATGAAGTTAACCAAGTCCAAGCTCGGGCCTAGGAGAAGAGGAATAAGCTCAACGAGCTTCTTCTTCGGGCCCAGGAGGAAAAAACGAGCTTGGAGGAGGAGTTGGCTAGAACGCGCACTTCGGATGAAAGTTCGGTCCGGGAAGCGGTCTTGGGATTCGCTCGGTCCCCTTTGTTATTCGCTCTGGAGGATAACATACATGGGATATTGATCTCGTCTAAAAATATTTTAGAGTGTTTATTCTTAGATTAGTCAATTTTTTATTACTCGAAATTTAGTTATTGTGGGGACACGAGCGATATACGAGGTTGGGCCCACAATGTGTGAGCTTACATCCTCGGGAGAGCGAATCTCTATCTTGGTTTTCACTATAATAATCGAGAGTGAAATTACAATGAATAAATATCGATAATCTGAGCGAGAATGGTACGAAAAGCAATCAAATATGCTCCGCCACGACGAAAATGCCGAAAACTCGCGAATGAAGGGATGGCCGCGAGATTTCGAACGAAATCTCGCGAATAGTGATGATCTCGAGTGAAAAATCGCGAACGAAGCAAAGTCTCATGAATAGTGACTGAAATGGACCTGGTTGCGAGATTTAGTACGAATACTCGCGAATAGTATTGTGCTTGGGTGAAACTTGCGAATGTGTTGCTGGTCGCGAGATTTCGAACGAAATCTCGCAAGTCCCCTGGCCAAGCAAAGAGTCGTGAGCTTTGGAACAAAAACTCGCGACTCGCAACTTTTCGAACGAAAAGTCGCGAATAACGAAATCTCGCGAATACCGAGATTAATTCAAGTGAGAGACATACCTTGGAAGCGTGTCTACAGTCTGAATCCTTTTTTGGGGCCTGGGGTATTGTATTTATAGAAAAACTCGGCCCGATAAGTCAACCTAAGGTCCAAAAGTTCAATCTTAGTCAAATTAATACAACTTACTTAGAAAATATCCAATTATTCCTGAATAAGTGTCACATCGCCCCGGAACTTCGAGAATGCACCTCGGTTGAACACTAGTAGCACATAATGTCGAGAAAATATCCGGGAATATTCTTTACCAGTTCATTGTCTCCAAATGCTTAGGAGATAGCCAAAAAATATCTCCTTAGGTCGCCAACGAGCTTTTCGAGTGCCAAATTACGAAAATACCCATGGCATTATTTCCAATCGAAATCATCCAAAACAGATCAAACACCATCAGAATCCCCATACGTGGGCCCGGCATGCCTAAATTACGAGACTATCTCCAAAATTACATTACTCAATAAATATAATAAAAGATCAAAAATATCATTTAGCCACGTCAGACGAGCCCCGGGGGTATCATAATTACATAAATAACCCCGGGCAATATCAGATATATATTACTAAGTACATGGATAACATGCAGGATCAGGTTACTAAGCAGTTCGGGCTTTCCCCTATGGATGAGAGGTGGAAGACGATCGAGCCTCTGGAGAAGGATGGGAGCTTTCAAGTAATTCCATCCTTGGAAGAACCTGTTCTAGAGGATGACCTCTTCTTCTACCTCTTTGAAGAGATTGAGAGAGCGGTCAACTAGAAGGTGGCCGATCAAGAGGAAGAGCTGAGGCAACTCGCGGCCTGGACCGAACCACAGGAGCAGAGGGTGGAGGATAAGGAAGATGGGTAGGGTAGTTAGATGCAAATTGTATTTTTATCCATGTTTTGTTCCATACTTCTAATAAAAGTTTCTTTCCTCTCGATTCAATCTTTTTAAAGTCAGAATAAAGTTATTATAACTGACCTTTAAAATAAACAAGTGTGTTTGGTATTAACGAGTGTGTTTAACCATTAAATGTAAGATCGGGGCTGGTTATATGGTACTAACCCATCGGTCCCCAATTTTACAATTAGCTCACTCATATTGGTTTTAACTGGATTGGTCATTTCACATTGTGTGTAGATCACTCTTACTCCATCCTTGGGATCACAGTTGAATTGGAAAGTCGTGGCCTGGGTACATTATGAGTCTCATAACAAGCTTTGGCTAAACCTTGGTTCTACTGAAGTCTAGTAGGTTATATTGGCCGAGCTTTGGTTCTGCATATGTTCCACGTTAGGACCGAACTTGTATTTCGATATGCTGACTCACATTCCTTCTTTTGTAACGAATTTCGTAAGTACAAGGGCCGTTTCCCAAGAATGAATACCGTTGAAGGGGATGTCTTAGTTCGTAGTGAGTTCTGGGAGAATCGCGACTCATCCATGGGACTGGGCAAACGCATGAGCATCTGACTTGTCAGAACGATCACTGCAACTTGAGAGCCTTGCGGATAAGAAGCTTCGGTCAGCAGTCCAGACCCGTCCTAAACCATCCGACTCTAGGATCGGTCCATCATTTAATTAGAAACAGTTTGTTTTATACTTACTTGCTTTCCGCTTACGTTTAGACGAATATATATTTACTGAGTCAAAGCTATTAATCGAAGATTTACAAGAAATACTACCTTAGATTCATGATGTTCCATGTTCGGGGGATCTCATCATCATCCAATGTTTCAAGTTTATACGCACCAGATTCCAGTTTCTTCAATATCCGATACGGTCCTTTCCAATTTCTGTCTAACTTCCCGACATTCCTCTGCACATTTATGCTTCTGAGGACGAGGTCGCCTTCAAAGAATTCTCTTATGAGGACTCGCTTGTTATGGGCCCGTTCCATAATTCGCTAATAAGAACACATCCGCACATAAATCGCATCTCTTTTTTCCTCGATCATCTCGAGATCCAACAATCTCCTTTCGCCGTTCATATGCTCATTGTATTGTGATATTCGGGGCGATCGGATGGCAACCTCTACCGGGCTAATTGCTTCAGACCCATATACTAATGAGAAGGGTGATTCTTGGGTCGTTAAGCAAGGTGTAGTTCGGTATGCCCATAGAACCTCATAAATATGTTCATGTCATTTCTCTCCAAAATCTTCTAAATTGGTCTTCAATCCCTTCAGGATAACCTTGTTAGATACCTCCGTAAGTCCATTAGTTTGGGGATGGGACACCGATGAGAAATGATGGGCGAAGCCCAACTTGGTACCAAAATCCCGTACGCTTTTTCCACGAAACTGGGTCTCATTGTCTGATATGAGTGCTCGGAGCACCCCGAAGCGGCTCACAATATATCTCCATAAGAAGAGTTTTACAACCTTCTCCGAGATGACGGCCACTGCTTCTGTTTCAATCCACTTCGAGTAATATTCAACTGTCACAATACATAATTTTCTTTGCCCTATTTACAGAGGAAAAGGTCCGAGGATATCAATCCCCCATCTGTTAAATGGACAAGGCAATGAGGTGACCGATAAGGGAGCCCCAAGCAGCTGTGGGATCGGAGCATGATATTGGCATATGGCACAGCGTTTGGTATATATTTCTTGGCATTTCCAAGCAACGTCGGCCAAAAATATTCGGCTCTGACGACGCAATGATATAAAGATCGAGCCCCTGAATGAATACCGCATATCCCTTCGTGAACATAAATCATGACGGCTTCAGCCTCAATTGGGGATAGACAACGTAACAGCGGGACCTCGAAACTCTTTTTAAACAATCATCCGTCAATTAGAACAAATCTCTTAGCCCGAACTTCTATTTTTCTTGCCCCTGACTTGTCTTCAGGAAGATAACCGTTTGTTATATACTTAATAAAGGGGTCCATCTAGTTGGGTTCCCCAGGAGATTCAGTGATGCTAATACTCAAGCCCTGGAGTTCGTAGCATAGAGCCTCAATTTCTTTAACTGACTGTTCGGTCACTGATATCTCGACCGAAGGTCGGTCCTAGATATGGACTAAAATAGTGCTCGGTTCCATGTCAGGTATGCCCGCGGCCAAACTGGCAAGTGCGTCAGCAACCTTATTCTGCTCCCATGGCACGTGGTCAAGAGAAAATTCACTGAACTTTTTGGATAATTCCACGACTTTGGCACAATATAATTTCATCGTCGGATCATAAGTTTCAAATCTCCCTGCGAATTGTTCCATCACTAACTTAAAGTCTGAAAACATTCGCACTTTGCTAACTCCCATCTTTCAGGCCAGGGTCATTCCCGATAATACAGCTTCATATTCTACCACGTTATTTGTTCCAGCAAATGAAATGTAACTGCGTAATGAATAAGATCACCTTGTAACGTTGTGAGGGTAATGCCCGCCCCTCTTCCTCCGAAGGTCGATCCATATACATGGACAGTCCACCGATCATCCTCTTGGTTTAGAAATATGGCTGACCGGGTCATTTCGACCACAAAATAAGCGAGAACTTGAGCCTTGATCGCCCTTCGGGGCACGAATTCCAGATACATACGCTAAGTTTAATAGCTCATTTCGCTAATCTCTCATTTAGATCCGTTTGCTTAAGAACCACTTTCAGAGGATGGTCAGTGTAAACATAAACCGTTCGGCCTTTGAAATAATGCTTCAGCTTAGATACATCATTCTTGAAAGCCAACATGAACTTCTCCAAGGTAGTGTATCTAGTTTCAGCAGACACCAAAGAATGACTCACATAATAAACATGTTTGTGGATGTCATCTCGGATAGTTACCAGAGCTGCGCTGACGGCAACTTCTGATACCGCTAGATATAAGCCCAAAGGTTCATCACAAGTTAGGCTCACTATCACCGGGGGAGTGCTTAAATAAGTCTTCAATTTCGAGAAGACCCGATCTTACTCTTTGGTCCAATCTAGATGACTTGCTTTTCTTATCACTTTGAAAAAAGGCATAGCCCGATCTGTGGATCTGGAGATAAATCTGCTTAGCGCAGCAAGTCGGCCAGTAAGCCTATGAAATTGTCTCTTATTTCTTGGAGGTTGCATATCAATAATAGCTTGCACTTTCTCAGGGTTAACCTCTATGCCTTTCTCTGAAACGTAATATCCTAAAAAATTTCCACTTCAGATCCAGAAGCAGCATTTGTTTGGATTTAGTTTGAACTTATATTTGCGGCATACTTCGAAACAACGAGACAAATAAGTAATTTGGTCTTCATCATTCATAGACTTGACAATCATATCATCAACATACACTTCCATCATATGGTCTATCAAATCTCTAAGGATTTTGTTGACCATCCTTTGGTATGTTGCTCCAGCGTTTTTCAGGCCGAACGGCATAACCACATAGCAATAGACGCCATCTTCGGTCATGAATGATGATTTTTTATGATCTTCCTCGGCAAGAAAGATTTAATGATACCCGGAGTAAGCATCCATGGTACTCATCATTGTGCTGCCAGACACAACATCTACTAATCGATCAATGTGTGGCAGTGGGAACAGATCCGACTCGCAGCTCTTATTGACGTCGGTGAAGTCGATACGCATTCGCCATTTCCCATCTGCCTTGGAAACCACTACTGGTTTTGCAACCCATTCAGTATTGTGGATCTCTCTGATAAACCCCGACCGTAGTAGTTTGTTGACTTCAGCCCGGATAATCTCGATTTTTTCGGGAGAATAACGTCTCCTCTTCTGCCTAACAGGCTTTGTACCAGGCTCGGTATTGATCCGATGCTCACTATCGGATCGGTCAATTCCCGGAACATCATCTGAGGTCCAGGCGAATATATCCACGTGGCTTCTCAGCAGGTAGATAAGCTCTTCTTCAAAAGCAGGGGCCAGATGTGCCCCGATGCGAGTAGTTTTGGTTGGGTCATCCTCAACCAGATTAATAAGTTTGAACCCAACGGGTTCCATGGCTTGCTTCGGGTGTGGCGGCTCTTCAAGAAAATCTACCCGGGCCCTTTTAACAGGTACCAAAGTTCGGCATGAGCTCAAGTAGTATTGTCTTGCTACCTTCTGATCCCCCTTTACAGAAATGACTCCGTGAGCGGAGGGGAACTTGAGCATCATATGATAAGTAGAAGGGACTGCCTTGAACTTACTGAGGTCGGTCCGTCAGAATAATGGCGATGTAAGCCAAGTCGACATCAACGACATTGAATTCCAAGATCTCCGATCGGTCCCTAGATGGGTCTCCTAGGGTGACTGGGAATATAATTTTCCCACAGGGAATGACACTCCTCTGGTCAAATGTCCAGAGAGTTATATTAGCGATCGGAAGATCGTGAGCAGCAACTCCCAGCATCTCAGCAACTTCGCGCTTCATCAGATTGCACGAAGTCCCGGTGTCCACTAAGATCCTGTTGACCCGACGGTTCCCAATGATTCCAGTGATAGTGAGGGGGTCATCACATGGATCGATAATCCCCTCCCGGTCGGCCATAGTGAAAGTAATATCCTCCCCGAAGGAAGGGGACCGCTCAGCTGGATCATACTTAACCAGCGCCACAGATTCGGAGCTCTCAGCGGAGTCTCCGCGTGTTGTTCTCTTTCGGTCCTGGACCGACTCATTGATTCTCAATCCTCCAGAGATAACATAAATATCTCCGGCTACTTCTCTGGGTGCCGCCTCGTTTTGAGGAATTAGGGCACCCGTTTCAGCATGTGGAGGAGTTGGCTGCTCATGTCTTCCACCTTCACTTTGTGGGCTCTACCGCCACGACCCCGCCACCTTCTTCTTCGGCCCTGTCCACGGTTCTCTTGACCGGGCCGGCCTCTGTCTTGCTCTGGCGAAGGAGACCTTCGGTCCTCCATCCGATCATTGTAATTCCGGAGTTGTCCCCGATTATCTCTTCCCCGCGGCCTGTGACGATCGTCACCCTGATGGCCCCTTCGGGGAGATTCAGCTCGTTTGCCTTTCTGACCATTCCGGTCGTGCTTTTCTTTATTCATTACCGCTACTGTCTCTTTCAACAGCGGGCACTTCAGAGTTGGGTGATCGCGGCTGTGATGTAGTTTGCAATACACCCGATCGTCCTCCTACTTCAAGGGATTTTCTTTATTCATTACCGCTATTGTCTCTTTCAACAGCGGGCACTTCAGAGTTGGGTGATCGCGGTTGTGATGTAGTTCGCAATACACCCGATCGTCCTCCTACTTCAAGGGGACGTCTTTCTCAGTTAAAACCGCTACTTCTCGCGGCTGCTTCTTAGGGTAAGAAACCATATGATCACCTGCGGGTTCAGAATTCCCGCTACGCTTCCGATTGCCTAATCCCAGTGCTTCGTCCACCTTAATATACTTGCTGATTTTCTGAAGAAGCTTTCCTGAGGTGGATGGCGGGCTCTTCACCAAACTGGCCGAAAGGCCGCACGGTCCCAAGACCTGCTGCATAATATCAATCTTGTCCCGGAGCTCCAGCTTGATGCCCCAAGCGGTCGTATTGAATTTTTCCATGAGGACCGAAGACTCATTTTAGTCGGGATATATTTCATCTAATATAGTTCATGTCTACTTCGGGGCGGTCCTACATTTAGAGCGAACCGCTCAGAGAAATCTAAAATAAACCCGCCATACGACTGTATGGATCGGGCTGGCAAATTCTTGAACCAGGTTCGGGCATCGCCTTCTAATCCTGCAGCGAAGATGCAGCACTTCAATGAATCCGAGGCCCGAACCGTTCCCATGCGTAATTCAAAGTCGGCAACCTCTCGGGGTTGCGAAAATGTCGATCTAGGACTACCGCCCAGATCTTCTCGAAAAAAGGAAGCATCAAATCTCCCAGGGCGGCGGACACACCTTCAGATTGTTGGGATGACGCCTGGACCGCATGTAGATTATGCCACCAGTCATCATCCTTATTCCGCCTAATCGAGGTCTCCATGGCCCTGTTGAATAAACGAGAATTGCGTCCTAGATCGAGCCCGCAATCCTTCAGCGTGCGCATGCTTTCCAACTCCCTAGTGAGCTCGTCAATACGTTGTTGCATCTGCTCCTGATCATTCCTAGGAGCGGGAGTTGGAGCTCTCGCCGGGGGAAGAGGAGTGGATCGATATCTCGGCCTCCTCATCGTTACACCGCGCCTGATAATTTCTTCATCATCAGTGTTGCGCTCATCATGGTCGCTCTCATACCTTCTACTTCTTGGAACAGTGATTAAAACAACCGGTGGTTCTGTTCCACTTCTCTTCAACATAATCTCTAGTACCACCTTCCTGACAACAACTTCTAGATCCTGTAAAGTGAATGTTGGGGCTAGGAGACTGTTGGGAAGCACTTCACTGTCGTTCGTCGAAGTTCCAGTTGCGATGCCTTTGATTATCCTATCCCTGGTAGAAAACTCAAATGGAATTAGAGAATCGTCCGCACGGACGGCGCCAAACTGTTATGGTCTCTTTTTAGGGGGTACCAACAGTCGTCCGGTTCGTCAAGATACGAACTCGGTTTTAATTTGTTTATGGTGGGGAGACGATTAGAATAAGTAAATGAAGAAATAGGCAAGGCAATTTAGAGTGGAAAACCCCAGAAAATTGGAAAAAAACCACTTGACTAAGAGCAAAAAAAGCTCTTAGTCGATTTACTAATCAAGCAGTTCATACAAAAATACAGTAGAGGTTTATGAAGATAACGAGGTATAAGAAAGTTATAAGAACTTTAGCAGAGTAACGGCATGTTCTTATGCGTCCAAAATGTCCTGCTAATTCCGTCGTCAATCTCTGTATTTATAGAGATGAAGGCGTGTGTGATCCACGCCCTGTAACTGCATCTAACAAGTTTGTTGAAGGTTGTTGTCGCGCGATGTAAAACGTGGCCGAGACCGAAGCGTGGCCTGCGTGATCTGGCCCGAGGCGTGGTAAACGTGTGGAGGCCCAAAGCGTAGAACGCGTGGGTTGTAACCGTTTGGACCGAACCGTGGGGCCACCTGTCAAACGCCGTTCTATTTTGCTAAGTCTATCTTCGGTCCCATCGCGGAACATCGGGCCAGTTTATCTCAAACATACTAAGCTGGGGATTTTGGGCTGCGCAAGTTTGCTTTTGTTACATGGGTCAGCCTAATCGTTATTGGGTCTTACCCATTGCAAGGTACCCGGTCATATGATTCTCATCAATTGAGGTGTCTTATTTACATTTAATTGAAGTTTGATTGATATAAATTTATATTTTTGTTCAAAAAATGTATCATATTAATAATTTTGTAATTTGGATGACATGTCCTTTACACATATTGTACGTTGGGATCGTGTGCATCACCCAAAATACATATATTTAGAGTATTGATATAATATTTAATAACTAATTAAATTTAAAATCTTATTTTTTTTATTAATTTAATTGCAAATATATCAATGTTATTATTTATTATTTCCATTCCGTTTTGATATTTATGAATAGTTTAAATCAAATTTGTCAAATAATATTATACAAATTTGTCAAATAATACTAAAAATGGACGAACATTGTACTACACCTACCAAATCTCACCAAAACAAATCATTGTTCTTCCTTTTCATACACTAATCAACTTTTTAAATTTCATACACGATCGTGATTTTATACTTATATTTAGTAAAATTATGGTATAGATTTATGTAAAATTACTAATATATCATTATATACAAATATAAAACAATAATATTATAATTATTACGATGATAATTGGTTTTAACAACAATGATGAAATCATGATTTTTTAACGATTAACACACCACAATTTTCCTTATGTTTGAATGTATTAAAAAAATTACTATTTGAAATCTCATGACACCCCATCGAAATTCTAATCGCAAAACCAAAGAAATCCAATATCTATATATAACGTCATAAAGGAGAACAAAATATTATTAACATCACAACATACAGAATCAAGCCTGCTAAAATACAAGCACATATAAGGAGGTAAATGCACATATATATAGTGTATACAAAGCAAGATATCATCATTCTAACACCCTTGTTTGTTCTTGCATCTTTTACCCTAAAACAAACTGTAGATTCAACGACCATAATGTCTGAACCAGCTAAGTTTCTGTAACCTACTTCCCCGATCACCATCTTCATCTCTACTGTAAATCCACCAAAGAAGATTACTTAACGAGTTCCCATCATCATGACCATTTAAACTCCTAATATTCTCCAAAGCTCCATTTTTATCATACACACTTTGCAATGCATAAACAAATCCCCTCCATCCTTCTCCGACTCCTTCTCGAGATAACGCCGCTAAACTCCACTTCACTACTTCTCTCACAAACTCTACATCACAAAATAAAGCTTCACTTATAGGAAGTATAGGGAGTAGNAGAAGCATCCCCACTCACAGGGTAACAAGAACTGAATCTATCTAAAACATACTCTGAATCAGGATTATCATCAGGCAATACAGCAATTCTAATTACTCCACAGAACTCACTAGAAGTAACTGTGTTTATATCATTGCTTAAGTTAATTGGGGAAGAAGAATAGAGCAGCCAGATCTGATTGTTATTAAGCTTAATTTTGTACTTGGTGCATGAACAGCTAGGGGTCAATTCAAGAATAGCATGAATAGTTGAAATCGAGAGTAAAACGCTGCTTACCACATTACAAGTCAAAAAGGGACTTCCACGAACAAGGAAGAATCTCAGATTGCTGGAAGGCAAGTCAAGTGTAACACTAAGATCACTGAATGAAGAAATGACGTGGCGTGCTTCTTTGTTGGGATTTCTCAAGGTAGATATGGTGAGGTCAGGAACAAACACCTGGTATATGAAGACTGGGTTATCGACCAAAGATGGATAGCAAATAGTGAGCGATGACTGAGACGATTTAATCAAATACGGATGTATGTATTCCGGTTGATCGCCGTTTTTTAGAACAAAGTTCTGGAAAAACGAGTTTGTCGGTAGAGGCGTGGATAGCAAATGGGGAGAGAAAAATGGAGAAGGATCAGGAAGAACAGTTGACAGGATTCTCGGAAACGTAAAAAGGTGACTGTTACCGGCTCTCGGAGGTGGAGACATGGATGGGCCGGGTGTTAGAGAAGCGGCGGAGCGTGGCGGTTTACGCCGGGAGAGTCTCCTAACAATTTTACTGACTTTTCTTCTAACCTTCCTTAGCATAATGGGTTCAGAATTCAGATTAAATACAGTGGAAACTTCGTGGTCGAATTGTCAATTACTCAAACCTACGTGGGCAATAATGTCATATAATGAATCAACGACGCGTGGATTAGGTTTTAATTATATATATCCTTCAGGGTCACGTCACACCTGAAATTTTAAAGAGTTTTAAGAGTTAATATTAATATAAAGAATTAAATATTTGATAAAAAAATTTAAGTAATAAAATAAAATAAAGAAATGACATCTTTTACTTTCAAAATTTCATTATAAATTTGATTTAAAAACTTCAATTTAACATATCATATTATTACCTTGAAAATATCCAAAAACATAGATATATTATGTTTATTTGATTCAACTTTTTATAATTGAGGTGTGGCGATAGATGGTGAGATATGATGATCGTGATTTTTTAAATATATTTAAAAGATTATAATATTATAATAGTGACTTATACAAATATATATATATATATCATTATATATAAATAATAATAAATATAATTATGATGACATCATCGTGATTTTTTTAACGATTAACTCATTGTAAATTTATTTTTGTTTTGTTAGTAATATAAAAATCACGATTTGAGAATCTCACTACGTTCTTACTTTTAATTTGAGAACTGAATATAATAAAAATGTGAGTTTCATATTTTAGAAATCAAATTTGAGAATTTAAAGTTAAAATGATATAAATAAAAATATTGGATAATTAACGAGTAATATGTAATAAATTGGTTTGCCTTAACTGAAAGAATTCCGGCAGGGGATTCTGGTTGTCTTGACGGCGGACGTCGTGACTGTGTGTGAAAGCGATGAATCAAAGAATTTTAGGAGAAATAGGCAATAAAAGAATACGCCAATTTGAGATGTTTCTTGTATTGCCTTCATATTTCTTCAATTCTTCTATTATAAGTCTAGTTTCTTGCCTTGTAGACAATTTAAAGAATAGGAATAAAGATTCCTTGAGAAATTGGCTATTTTGAAAAACACCATAAGTTAAGTGTGTTGAGAAATAAGAAATTAGCTATTTTATCACGATATCTAACACAATATAATTCGTGATTATTAGTGTCTAATTTTTTAAAGAATCTCAATAAATTTGTTAAGGATTCGTAAATAAATTTTAATCATAACAAAACAAAACAAAAGATATAATAAAAACAGGGCGCGATATATTTTTTGTCCATATAGTTTGGATTTTTGGTAATCTTGGTATTCAAACTTTATAATTTTGGTAAAATCAGTCCCCAATGTTTGATATATGCAAAACTAGTTCACAAACTATTATTGTTTTGGCAAAATCAGTTACAAACTTATGTGTGTGCATAACTGGTCTCAAGTTGAAATTTGTGGCAAATAAGGTCCCCTAAAACCCTAAACCCTAAACCTCAATCAATCAAAACTCGAATCAATAATTCCTTAGTTTTGTATATTTTTAGTCAACTCAAACATTGAAAAACTTAAATTGGTATTTTTTAGGAACCGTAAGTACCGAGTTTTAGGATCGGATTCTTTGTATTTCATGTTCGACTCAAAAAATTTAATTAAATATCATTTTTTTTTATTTTTATAATTTGGTCCTTAAAGTTTCGGGTTTTTGACAAATTTGATCCCCAACGGCGTTAATAGTCCACAAAGTTTGTAAAACGCGGCAATTTTAGTCCCCTGACTTTTAAATGACTAATTTGGTCCCAAAGTTTACATAATTTGACAAATTTAGTTTCAAATAAAAGAATATGATGTTTTTTAAGACAGATATGTATGAATATGATTTCCCGATACATCTTAGTGTTTATAAATTCAAAATTTATTAGTCACTTATTTGATTTGCAATTTTAGACTGAACATATTACGAGACAAATTTGTATTCCCAATGTCAACACTTTAAATTTATTAATGTTTGATGAGATTTATTTGTTGAAGTTTCGATGTAATTTTTTCTCGAAATTTATTTTGACGATTTCCGACAATTACATAGTTGACTCATTGACTTTTTTCGAATGTCAAATGTTGAATTTTATTAGTAATTGATGAGATTTATTTGTTTTGGTTTCGAGGTAATTGTTTCTCGAAATTTATTTTGATAATTTCCGACAATTACATAGATGAATTTTACGGGAAGACATCGAGTTACATCATATTGAAGTCCCTCCATGCAATCAGCAATTAGGCTTAATTGTTAAGATCTACAATATCATCAATTATGATGATGGAAAGAATGGAGCAAGTGATATGCCTGTGTTTATGGTATTTAACCTAGAAGAAAGCAAGTTGTTGGAATGCGGGGATTGAGTGTAATCCTCAAAGGAGTGGTTGAACCACTATAAAATGATGTACGAGATGAATGAAGAGATAATCTCTTCGGTGTATTTTGGAATTGCAAATTCACGAAGACAATCAAAATTTCCTGCAAGTTGTGATTCTCGGTGTTCTAGTTCTTGTGCAATTGATGTGTAACCCTAATATAATATCTTTGTTATAGTGGAAGTTTTGGATTGTATATCGATCTCGTGGTTTTCTCCCAATTCGGGTTTCCACGTAAAAATTCTTGCATGCCCATTGATTTAATTGCTTTGTCTATTTTATACAAAAGGAAGATATAAACTCCAACACATCTGATTTGTAATTTTCAACCGAACATATAACCACGATACCAATTTGTTGTCAACGCTTGAAGTTTATTAATATTCGATATATACCTATCAAAATATCGGTGCCGATCGATTTTGTCATAACGGCCAATATACCAGTGTGGAATTCTGTTCCGATCCGGTTTGTAAGGTCTGTATTCCACCTAGTACAAAAAAAATCTGTAGAAAAAAAATTAAATACTTTTCAGGTCGATATGGAAAAACCCGTATCGGGCGGTATGGTCAAAACACCGATAAAAACTATTTAAAGTTTTTCTAAGAAATTAAGTATTTTTTTTAAAAAAATATTTTTTTTAAAAAAAACTTTTTTAAAATAAAAGCTTTTAATTTTTTTTAAAAAAAATGTGAATTTTATTTTTTATATAAAAACTAACGGTGAATTAATGGCGTTATGATTAATTTTGTCTAATTTATGAAACTTTGGAGACTAGATTTGTTAGTGTATGTAAACTTTGGGTATCGGTATTGCAAACATAAATGTTTGAACATTGGTTTTGTCAAAATTTTAAATTTTGTGGACCAAATTTGTCAAATTATCCAAAATTTAGGGGCTAAATTTGTAGTTCAAAACGTTGAGAACCAAAATTGACAAATTATCCAAATTTTGGAGACCAAATGCGTCATTTTCTCAATAAAAAATTATCATAAAATTTAAAAAATTACAACTTTGCTAAAATATAAATCAAGAAAAATAATTACAATTCGTAAAAAGAACATAACATAGCAAGTTTATACTATAATATTTAATTTCCAAAAATGGTCATAAACTACTAGATTTGCAATTGTCACCATCAGTGACAAATGACAATAGATTTTTAAAGAATCTTAATAGATTCATTAAGTATTTGTAAATTTATTATTATAATAATAATTATAGTTATGTAACTATAGTTTTTTTATAAATTAAAACAACCATTTTATTGATAAAATATATTTTAATCATTAAAAAAATAATAAAATAAGTAAAAGATTAAAACTTTATTGAAACTTTATAAGACTAAGCATATCTTATAGTCCAAGTAGTAACTCAATTTGAATAAATTAAATTTGACACATTCTATAACCAAAGCTATTCTATAATTTTTATTGTTAAGATCATTTTTTTAGTATTTTTTTGAATTCTTTTTTTTAAAGTTGTTATGTTTTCATCTATTAAATTCATTGTAATCATCCATTTTTTATAAATAAAAATTTATCATTATTTGTTGTTCTAAACTCATTTGTTCTACCAAATTGTAATTCTGTTAAATTGTGATCTATGTATACTAAATAAATGTGTTTGAACTTTGAATTAGTATTTGCCTGAATATTATAACCAGATTAGTAAAGTGAAGAACAACATTTATTACAAGTAAAGAAACCACAGATACAGATACGATACAGACAAGCAACCATAACTCAACCATCTTGCTTCACTGAATCATCATAATTATTAAACGTTAATCTTTTTATGAGGAGAAGCAGCAGGAGGGTTGAACTCATCCCAAGCTTCAATCCAAGTGACCATGGCATCAGCTAACTTAGTAAAATAAGGATCAACTAATGAAAGTTTGTTCTTCACTTGTTTTGCGAGTTCAACTTAACACTTCTGAGCGGTGTCGCATTCTTTAGGGAACACGACATTCATGAAGAAAGGTATAGCTTCCTCCTGCCAGAAAATCCCAGTATACTCTTTCTTCAGATTTGAAAATGGATTGCTTGCTTTGTTGTGCCATATATAAGGGAGACCATTTTTAACTCCTAGATTCAAGTGGTCGCATATCACCTGTAAATCCAATGTNTTGTGTTGCCTTCATATTTCTTCGATTCTTCTATTCTAAGTCTAGTTTCTTGCCTTGTGGACAATTTTAAAGAATGGGAATAAAGATTCCTTGAGAAATTGGCTATTTTTGAAAAAATACGGTAAGTTTACCGTGTTGAGAAATAAGAAATTAATTATTTTATCACGATATTTGACACGGCATAATTCGTGATTATTACTACTCAATTTTTTTAAAAATTTCAATAGATTCTTTAAGTATTCGTAAATTTATTATTATAGTTATATAATCTAAATTTTTTTATAAATTAAAATAACAGTATTTATTGATAAAATAAATTTTAATCATTAACAAAATAATAAAAAAAGATATCATAAAACTTAAAAGATTAAAATTTACTAAAATATAAAATCAAGAAAAATAATTACATAACATAGCAAGTTTATACTATAATAATTAATTTCCAAATGAAAATAACCGATTTTTTAAATTTTTTATTTGATTTTGATTTTTTTCAATTTTATCTTATTACTTAACGTGATTCGAGAATTTGAAGAGAATCGTTAATCATAGAAAACCCGATTCTCATATTTTTATAAAACCTAAGAATCCTGATGTAATATAGGAAATAAGTAATATCCATGGTACTATTAGTATAAATTGTTATTTACCAATAATTAATATATTCTAAAATTTTAGAATATATATATATATGTATGTCTAAGGGTTGCTCATGTTCATTGGTGAAAAAATCGGTTTCCGATTCAAATTCTCCCTTTGATATACCATTAGAATCGAACATTTCCCCACCTAGTGGGCACTTATATAGTTATATGATGATTGATTCATCCACAATATATTTATTTTCCATTCCTTAAACACATTATAAAAGAAAAAAATAATGATATAAGCACAACCATAAAATTAACAATTTAAACAAAGATATGAAGTAAACGACACAAAGATATATAAAACATATTAAAAAAACTATGAATAATACATAATATATACCTGCAAACAAATATGCACAAATAATTGAACATAACAACTCACAAACGCCAACGGTGTAGGAATTATGTGAGGGGTTGTGGGTTTTTAGAGCTTTTTGCATAGGTGCAGGAATGGAAAAGTAAGCTTCAAAATCTTTCAAAATCACAAGTGAGATTAAAAGTGGGTCAAGAACAATCGAAAGTGAGGAATTATCATATTTACAATTTAAGTAAAATATGAATTAATAGCCTTCAACTTCAATTAAATGAACGTAAGATACCTCAAAAACACCGTTTATCAATGACCATCTAACGATGTCGTTAATATTTTATATTCTTATGAACAATTCTCGAAATTCAATGGTCAATTGTGTATAAGGATCTTATTTTCAAACTTTTAGAGTCAATCATACTAAAGGAAAAATATTTTCCAACTTAACGAAAACCGGGTGTTACATTCTCAGGGATAAAAGCTAATGATATTAATAATTTTAGATTTCAATCTTGAAATTTTGTAAGTTCGAGGCATAACATTTACATAAATCGTAAGTTGAGAACTACTTATGTAATTTTCTCATTAAAACCTAATCAGAAATGTGTGAATCCAAGTTAACGAAGATGTGAATCGAACTAAGATATCTTTGATTTACCTCATCAACTGAAGTTTTAAGTGTTGAAATATATTCTCACATCGATTGTAGAAATAAAAATATTCTAATTTATAAAAGAAATGATATTATGAGTAATTAAATTTATTTAATCTTTACAATATAATTCACTTCTCTTATTTACTGATCTACAACACTTTTCTAGCTCATTAAATCCTGAATATATAGAGTTAGAGCCATAGCTATCCTAAATATTGAACTTTGAATTATACTATAACCAGATTCGTAAAGTGAATAACAACATTTATTATAAGCATAGAAATTACAGAAACAGACACAATGCAGACAAGCTACCATAACCCAACGATTTGCTTCACTGAATCATCATAATTATTAAACGTTACTCTTTTTATGAGCAGAAGCAGGAGGATTGAACTCATCCCAAGCTTCAATCCAAGTGACCATGGCATCAGCTAACTTAGTAAAATAAGGATCAACTAATGAAAGTTTGTTCTTCACTTGTTTTGCGAGTTCAACGTAACACTTCTGAGCGGTATCGCATTCTTTAGGGAACACCACATTCATGAAGAAAGGTATAGCTTCTTCCTGCCAGAAAATCCCAGTATACTCTTTCTTCAGATTTGAAAATGGATTGCTTGCTTTGTTATGCCATATATAAGGGAGACCATTTTTAACTCCCAGATTCAAGTGGTCGCATATCACCTGTAAATCCAATGTTTCATACGTTATTTCATACCAATCTTCTTACAAATAACAGTGTTGAAATATTGTCTCGTGGAACTAAAATAATTATAGTTTATAAATGATATGATATTATAAGTAATTGGTTTAATCTAATCTTTATAATGTGATTCACTTCTCTTATGGAATAAACTACACCAACATTATTCTGACCTGTTGAATCCTAAATTTTTACATAGTATCGGAGCTCCATGGTTGGTTTAGGGTAGTCCGTACTAGTTTAAATATAAAAAACTCTGGTAAAAAAACGCATCGGGCATATGTGACAAAAATAAATTGACATATGATTCGAACTCTACCTAACATATTGAAGCAAGTTTAAACCATACCAAAGTTATTTCACCTTGAGGGGGTGTTGAAATATTATCCTACATCCGTTGTGGAACTCAAATAATTCTAGTTTATAAAATGTGTGATATCATGAGGTTTAACTTAATCTTTTCAATGTGATTAACTTATATTATAAACTGAGCTACACGACATTTTCCCAAACTATTGAATCATGAATTTTTATAAAGAGTACCTTGGTACACCAACCAGCCCACATATCATCATATCGACTTATCGGTTGACCTTCACCCATGAGACCGAAGTACATTGCAGGTCCAATGAGTTCCCGGTTGAACGCGTAATTCATCGCACACAACGGGAATAAGGAACCCTTGGGAATTGTCATGACAGCATCCACATACCTACATCAAAAAGCAATAAGAAAAAACACTCTTTATAGTATCATAAATTCAATTGTTTTTGCCTTGTATTCCTCTCCCTTGGCTTAACCAGCTGAGTAGGTGCATCATAATCAGGGATATTGAGCCATAGACCATGAGAAATAGCAGTTTTAACACCTTCTCGGTAGCTAAACGGATAGCCCCGAACAAAATCGACACCCTCCCTATAAGGATCATATAAAGTGTTGAAGAAATGAGGAGTTGATGGAGTTACAAGATTCTTTATGTGTTGCTCAATAGCATTTATATCTCTTCCAGATGGATCTTTTGCTACCTGTAAGATTTAATCAAGTGCATTATTACAATCATATCCAACAACAAAAGGGCGAGAGATTTAGTGTTGGGTATAAACCGAAGAATTAACAAAACTTGAGGTATGTACAAATTATAGTGTACTTGGAGATTATTTCAATTTTTTCTTTGTAATCATCCAAGATTCAATAAGCTTTTCAAAGAAAATATTGGTGTAGGGTCACGGCTCTTGGATGAAGAGTCATGTCAATTTATCCAATCCAGTTTTTCTAGCATTTTCAATATGATTTACTTTTCTTATGGACTAAGTTATACGGACACTCTCCATGTCCATCGAATCTTGAATTTTTACATGGTATCGGAGCTGCATGGTGGTTTTGGGGTGGTTCGTATTGGTTTAGACAAAAAAACTTAGGTAGAAAAGCGCATCGGGTTTAGGTGATACAAATTGATCGATCTATAATTCTATCACTACTGAGGATATTGAAGCAAGTCTAAATCGGACCAAGGTTGGTTCGATTTGAGAGGGATTGTTGAAATATATCTCACATCGGTTGTGTAAAAAGAAATCTTTTAGCTTATAAGGAAAGTGAATTCATAATTAATCGGTTTGGCCTAACTTTTTCAATATGATTCACTTCTCTTATGAACTAAGTTACACGGACACTCTCTCTATCCATTGAATCCTGAATTTCTACCAGATAAATGCAAATTATGTAACATTTACTCACAAAGCAATCGTCATCAATTGTATAAATATACTTCTTCTTTGAAACCAAAAAACCAAAGCATCTACACGCAGCATCCTTGAACGAGATGATCGATGATTTTGAACCTAAAATCCTTTTAATATCATTATGATTATACAATTCATAATCAAACCCATCAGGCACATTAATGATCTTAGATGGATCACCATCTTGAATTATTATAAGATGATATGACTGAAAAAATGGTCTCCACATCTCTAAGAAATCAAGGCTTCTTATTGTCGGTATCACAATATCCAACTCATCGCTCACCAAAGGCATCACTTTTTTCTCTCCAGCCATTATCTCAAATGAATTCGCACAGTAAGAATATAAACTTTTCCCGCCATTTTATAGTGCCCAAAATCCTCGACCATAAAATAAATGTTTCCGGCTTCAATTAACGTCCGGATACTTAGCTGCATGTAGACTAAGGACCATTAATTAGTTATTAATCATGCATTAATTGTTAATCCTTTCTTAGCCAACTGCTTGTTTGAAATGCTATTATGTATAAATGTAAGAAAGTAGAAATGAAGAATAGTTAATACAGAATTTTTCTTGATGAAATAAAACATTATAAAAATTAAAAATACAAAATAATTATTATTATAAATAATGCGTTTCTCTAAAATAACATGAAATCATAATCAAACTAACCTAAATATTAAAATTGTATGAAATATTTATAGCTTAAAATTGACTTAATCTCCTCTCACCCAAAATTAGGGATGAGAATTTGAGTTAAATGCTCCGCTACCCATGACTTAACAATTCAAATCGTTGGATTATCAACAATTCAAATAATTGACAATTAAAATTAACCTAATTTCATACAAGTTTGATCTGACAATTCAATTCGTTGGATCTCCTCTCACCCAAAATTAGGGATGAGAATTTGAGTTAAATGCTCCGCTACCCATGACTTAACAATTCAAATCGTTGGATTATCAACAATTCAAATAATTGACAATTAAAATTAACCTAATTTCATACAAGTTTGATCTGACAATTCAATTCGTTGGATCTCCTCTCACCCAAAATTAGGGATGAGAATTTGAGTTAAATGCTCCGCTACCCATGACTTAACAATTCAAATCGTTGGATTATCAACAATTCAAATAATTGACAATTAAAATTAACCTAATTTCATACAAGTTTGATCTGACAATTCAATTCGTTGGATCTCCTCTCACCCAAAATTAGGGATGAGAATTTGAGTTAAATGCTCCGCTACCCATGACTTAACAATTCAAATCGTTGGATTATCAACAATTCAAATAATTGACAATTAAAATTAACCTAATTTCATACAAGTTTGATCTGACAATTCAATTCGTTGGATCTCCTCTCACCCAAAATTAGGGATGAGAATTTGAGTTAAATGCTCCGCTACCCATGACTTAACAATTCAAATCGTTGGATTATCAACAATTCAAATAATTGACAATTAAAATTAACCTAATTTCATACAAGTTTGACCTGACAATTCAATTCGTTGGATTATCAACCGATCAATTCATTAAGCCGGACTTTCTCCCGGTAATATCACTCATGATTTTTCAAACTCATTCTGATACCATATTGAATTTATAGATTCAGGTCAATTCATATGAGGAGTGTAATCGGATAAAAAGTATAAGAAAAAAGATATCACACTATAAAAGATTTGAATAAAATATTTACTATGATATAAACTAATCTAAACCACATCTTATTTCTAATGAGCTATGATTTACATATTTCAACAATGTATACTTTTTCAACTAGTAACAAGAGCGTATACGTTTCAAAAGCCAAATACTAACAAAAGTTAATTCTTAACCATACTTAGCCAACACACTAACAATAGTTCATTCCTATTTCCTAACCATAGTTCATAGATTACACTATTAATTCTAGGCATCCACTAGCTATGTAAACAATTTATTCGCTTTTAAAATATTGACTTATATTTTGGGGAATAGAGTTGGTTGACAACAATATCTAAGATGAACTAGAAGCATGCTATTTTATGAGATATAGCGGTGTCAGGGTTTCGGCACTGCTAATTTAACACCATTATTTAAATTATTAGTCTATTAGCACTGTTAAAAAAGTTTGTAAACATAACAGTACTTTTATTTTAAAAATGTACGTCCAACCAGAAGCTATACGACTTTAATTGTTTTATTATTAAACTATAAACTAATATATATATTATATTTATAATATATGTGTTAATGTTACAACTTTTATACCATTATAATTAACTTATTCATTCCAAAAGATGTAATAATATTAATGATAATTTAAATTTATAAATAAATTATTTTTATTATGATATGATATTTTATTGAATATGATAATAAGTTTGATGTTAATCGGTGGAATGGCTAATCGTAAACTAGTTATGTGTCTAAAATCACTGAATACGCTACTGAATAAACTAATTTTATTATATATGATTAATATACTAAAATTTAACAAACTAATGTTCAATATATAATTTAATAATTTATTAAATAGTAAATGGATGACTTCATCAATAAGGTAAATATAAATTATTTAATTGTAAAAAGTTTCTGTCAGTTCAAAGAATATATCACTGCTAGGATCGTAAAACTTTTTTATCATTGTTAAAATACTTATATTCTAAAAACTAGTAACATGATTATAAGACTTATAGTCTGACACTGTTAGACTAATTTTTTCCCCTAGAAGCATCACATAGAATTTTAAAGAAAAAAATTATGGCCAATTTAAAATTTTTAGAACTTTTAATTCATTAGTCACGAAGACAAAAATAATTTAAGATTATTGCTAGTGGACAAGATCGAGTTGATATCCTTAAAGTTCAGAATATAACTCTATAGTGGCTTCAACATAGAAGTACAATCGATACCATTTCGATTTATTTGTGGCTTGAAATGCAATTGTTGAAATTATAGAATCTGATTGAAATTAAATTCTCATAATTTATTAACAATTCAACGCAATTTTATTAAATTATAGAAACATTTCTAAATTAATCAACTTTATTTTTATGAGGCCCCAATTACTATAGATGGCAATTTGGGTTATCTGCCCCTATCCGCCGGATAATCGTCTCGTTTGATATGTATTTGGATAGTTAAACGGTGATGGATGTGCGATGAGTTGTAAAATTACTTACCCACATTAAATGGGGTGGGTAGTGGTTTTACATATATCTGCGCCATTACCCGCATACAAAAATAATTACTCGTTTATATTTAATATACTTTAGATAAAAAAACATTCTTAGTTCTAGTTTTGCATTTTCAAATGAAAAACCATTGAATATTATATAATTTTCATTAAGCATATGCATGTTGTTTGCTAAACTCGTATTTATCAAGTTTGAGATAGTTAATTCTTTATAATATATTAATATTTCAATAAAATCTTTAGTTTTGTCCAATATAAAAATTCTGATCGTAAAACATCTTTAATTTGATATTTATATTGATGTTTTTTATTTTTCTCATTAAATATATTAAAGATTATGATTCTAAAATAATTAATTTATGTTTTTTATGAAGTATATTTAACTATTATGCTATTGTTTTTTTAGATTAATAAATTATAAATCAATGGTTAACCGTTAACTGGAAGCGGATAGTGGACGGGGTATGAAGCGGATATGGTGGGGTGGGATTGGAAAAAGGGTAGGCAATATGTTAAACAGAATGGGTAGCGGTTAATAGTGTAACCGTCTTATATCTGCACAGTTGTCATCCCTACCAATTACATATCTAATATGATTATAAAACAAAAAAATATGCTTAATACCCACTACTTTAGATTATATATAAGATTTGAGCTTGTAGAAGCTCATTACAAGTTAGGTTAAAAATGAGAAAATGGCGCTCTTGATCCTCGTAGTTTGATAGTTGTGACAAATTTAGTCATCGAAATTTATATGTGGCGTTTTCAGTCCCCGTACTTTTTGACATTTGACAAAATTGATCTTCAAAGTTCATATTTAGTTTTCTAAATTAAATCGAACAAAACATGTTCTCGTAGTTTACACGCATTGGGAAAATCGGTCCCCGTAATTTTGAGAAATTGACAAAATGGTCCTTTGAAACCCTAACGCTTTAATTTTCAGCCGATAACTCATATTTTCTTCTCTGTGGCAGTCTCATATTTTATTCTCCTCATCTTCGCCGTTGCCACTGCTCCGCCGAAGTTACGCAGATTCATATTCGCCTCTCTTTCATCACCACTGCTCCACCGAAGGTCCTCATTGTTTTGTCTTCGTCTTTTCGTTTCTATGCTGGTGTAACTTGTTACCAAAGTTGAAGGACTTCATTTGCACAAATTACAAACATCGAGAACCACATTTACCACATACATACAACATTGAGGACCAATTTTGCTAAATGTAGGAAAGTATGAGTACTAATTTTGCCACAAAAAATTAAGAGACTTAATTTGCCACAATTGCCAAAGTAAAAGGACAAAAATTGTCAAAATAAAAAACTAGGAGGACCCAATTTACGCATCGCCTTTAAAAATACATAATTGAAGTCCAAAATGTAATTAATGTTTTCAACATATCTTAAATTCCATTTTAGTTTGGATCATTATAACATCTACGGTCGGTATCAAATTTATTTTTAATAATTTTTTTTAAAAAAATATTATTTTATTATTTTTGAAGGCCGAACCTGAAAAAACCAGGAATCCGACTCGAAAACCTGGTAACAGGTGGTACCAAACAAAATAGAGATGTTGATCGGTATTTAACGTACAGATCGATATAAAAGCATTGGTCGTAAGCAACAACACACTTGGATGCTCATATGTGTTGTTGCTTGCCTCTTCATCCATGAGAGGTTTTGTACTTATGGTTTTTTTCTATAGATAATTCAAGCTCATGTATTAGAGTTTCTCCAAAAACTTTTATTTCAGGATTTTATTTTACTTATTATTTCATATCTATGATAGTTTGGTCTTCTAGAAACACATCACCCATTGATCTTAAAATTTTTCTAATTTTAGGATCCCATAACTTCTAGGAACACATCACCCCTTTAGAACGTGTACCAAATTTGTGCATTCAAACACTTTTAAATGTTTAAGAGTAGAGTCTTACTTCTCCACATACCTTCAGGTGTCTTTAGCTCTAATTCTATACTAGTTGTCAGATATCTATTTATTAGATAGTAAGTAACTCCTAGTGCTTATGTCTACAAATCCTTAGACAAGTCAGATGTTTTTAACAAACATCTCACTTTGTTTAAAAGTGTTTTGTTGAATCTCTATGCAGTTCCGTTGTGTTCTGGTGTCCTGGGAATGTTTGCTCATTCCTTATACATAGAGATATGCAAAAAAGAATAAAACCATTAGAAGTATACTATTGAAGTACATTTTGTAACCGTGTAGATGATATATTAAACGGGGTGGGTAGCGGTTAGTAGTATAATCGTTTCATATCTATTTCGTTGTCATCCATAGTTTTCATCTCCTTACCATCTATTCACTAAAAAAATTTCAATGATTACAAATCCGCTCGGAAGATTCTACATATCAACCAGAAAGAGAACAATGTGATTGACCCGAGATAACATTTATATAATGAAAAATGCTCTTCATTGCATTCCCTTTTTCATATTCAATTAGAGATTAACTAGGTTGATCAATCACACAAAAAAGACTAGCAAAGGGTTTCGATACGAGGTTTGGAACTATGAGAAACAAGTCATCCAAGGATTGATAGAAATCATAGTTTGGCTCGACCTTTAGACATAAGAAAGAAAAAGAACTATAAGAGCTACTATAATTCTATGATAAAATTGTATAATTAATCCCTAATTTACGAGATGTGTAAAAGCTATGTCATCTAATTTACGAAATCGCAAGAGTAACACTCAAAATTATCAATACCGTTTGTTTTTTACCAATGACATTCTAGTACCATGTTTTACGTTAAGTTGACAAATATTTTTCCGTTAACAAAAGTGATCTTCAAAGTTCACAAAATACATAAATAAAACCCGTTAAAAAATTATACAAAATTGACTCTTGATGTTCGAGAATTATGCATAAATTATAAAATATTAACGAGTTCGTTAGAGTGCCAATGATAAATGGTATTGGAAACTTGATGTGTCTAATGTGCATTTAATTGAAGTTGGATGCTACAAATTCATATTTTTGCTCAAAATATGTATTATATTTGCAATTTCGTAACTTTAAGAATATGTTATTTACACAGCCCGTAAGTTGGGAGGGCCCAGACAAACGTAACCCATAATTCTATTAACTTACTCTTATAAGAACTATAAAAGGTACGATTGCAGATATTCCTAAATATATGTTTTTGATAAAATAAATATGAAAAATATCAAATTTATAGGTAGGAAACATTTTATCAAAGAATAGTAAAAAGCTACACGATTATAATTTTTGAATTCATTATAAACTAAAATGATAACTATTATTATGTAAATTTATTAATTTACAAAAATATAAAGGTACATGACTTTGTTCTCCTCATGGAAGTCATACCGGTAAACCAGTCATACCATTAAATATCGATTATGACCGATATATCGGTATTTTGATATATCATCGGTATACTAACGGTATTCGAAAAAATCATTCGTACCGATCGTGATCGGTATAAGTGGTACCAATGGTATGACTTCCTTGGACTTCTTCTCCTATCAAATTGTCTCATATTTCTACGTTAGTGTTCGCATTTTTTAAATCCATTTTGAATACTAGAATGTATTTTAAAAGTATTCTGACCACCATTTTAATTTTTGTAATAATGAGAATGAGCAAATTCGTTCTTTGGTTTACATTTTTAGAGAATTGGTCTTGATTTGCTTAGCCCTAGGATCATCGCATTTTCGATGAATTCATGAAATTGTGTGGTTGAGCTCTATTAAATGGGTTTAGTTTTTATTAGTCTCTTGTTGAATTGGAAGCATTCTAGGGTTCCAGCAGAGGTGTTTTGATACGGTAATGCATTGTTGATGGATTACTGGGAGATGCTAGCACCGAATGTCATCTTGTAAGAGCCTTTGCGCGGTAATACTAAAGGGTAACTGGGATAAGATATTGACACCCAGGATTGGGGGTGCTTCGTTCTCATCTGATATTTTAAGCCACGCATTGCTGAATATTTCGACATCCAAGTTCGCTGTTTCGTGGTCATTCTTCAAATGGGTTGACACGATTCCACATTACAAGCTTTCCTTGCAGTGTAATTGGATCATGATTTGTATTCTCACTGAACAGAGGTATTTCATCACTGCTCGAGATATGCTGCAAAGGGTCGCTCAGAGAGAATTTATGTCTTCCCCCTCTGTGCTTAAAGCTCTTGGGGATAGTTATGGAGATCCTAATATTATTTCGCATGTTTTGAGTTGGCTGTTTATATTTTATGCTAACTCAAAGAGGAACTCAGATGCACTTCAAGTATTTGAGTATATGGAAGTTTGTGGATATAAGCCTCATTTACCTGCATGCACTGTACTTCTGAATTCTCTTATCAAAGTGGGATTGACTCACACTGTGTGGAAATCTTATAAAAAAATGCTAAATTTGGGAGTTATCCCCAACTTATATATCTACAATGTTTTGTTTCATGCTTGTTGCAAGTCAGGCGATGTCGAGAAAGCCGATGAATTGATGAGTGAATTGGATTTGAAGAACATATCTCCAGATATTTTCACTTACAACACATTGATGGCTTTGTACTGTAAAAAAGGTATGCATTATGAGGCTTTATGTGTTCAGGATCAAATGGAGCGTCAAGGTGTGCTTCCCGATATTGTGACGTATAATTCACTTATTTATATGTATTGTAAAGAAGGCAGAATGAGAGAAGCAATAAGGCTTTTCCACGAAATCAAAGGGGCTTCTCCTAATCATGTGACTTACACTACCTTGATTGATGGATATTGCAGAGCTGGAGATCTCAAAGAAGCTTTGAAGTTGCGTGATGTAATGGAAGCAAAACAGTTGTATCCCGGGGTAATTACATTTAACGCCATTCTCCGTAAATTATGTCAAGAGGGACAGATGCAGGAGGCAAACAAACTTCTAAACGAAATGAGTGATAAAAAGATAGAACCCGATGTTGTTACATGCAATACGTTAATAAATGCTTATTGCAAGATCGGGGACGTGAATTCTGCTTTGAAGGTTAAGAGTAAGATGCTGGAAGCTGGATTGAAGCCTGATCAGTATAGTTACAAGGCATTGATCCATGGATCATGCAAGAAAATGGATATAAATAGTGCAAAAGAGATGCTTTTCGACATGCTGAATGCTGGTTTTTCTCCGAGCTATTGTATATATTCATGGCTAGTTGATTTCTACTGCGGCCGAAACGATGAGAATGGTATCTTCAATCTGCTTGACGAGTTAACGCAAAAGGGATATTGTGTTGACGTAAGTGTGTACCGTGCGATAATTCGAAGACTTTGTAAGAAAGAAGAAACAGATTGTGCAGAGAAGATTTTCAGAGATTTGCAGAGGAAAGGGATGGTGGGAGATGCTGTTATTTACATAAATCTTGCTTATGCATTTTGGAGAGATGATTGTTTTTACGAAGCTTCGTCAATGTTAGATGAAATGTATGAAAGGAGATTGATGGTGAATCTCAAAATTTATAGATTAATGAGTGCTTCGTATCCAGATCATGCTACGAAAATGGAGAAATTTTGGGACAAACTGTTGGCTAAAGGTTTGATATCCAAATCGACACAGAAAAGAATAACGGAACTGAAGTTGTAAATGCGAAGAATCACAATGAGATCCCGAGAGCCAGTTTTTCGTTAGATCCTGGTTTCTTGGATTATAAACTGCTTATTGAATATTTCTCCCTGTGGAATAGCCAATGCATCCAAATGGCAAAAGGAGAGAGATGGCATTTGGTGGCTCTTGATTGCTATAAGTATCATGGCTAAAAGCTTCCATTCAATTCATCACCATCAGTTAAATAGATTATTTTCTGAATCTTTGAATACCCGCAAAATGGATAACTCAAACAGCGCTAGCCTTCATGCGGGCGAGGCAAAAAGCCAGATCCAGGTTCATCTTCACAGATACACTATATATATATATTTGNAAGCGTACTGTTCGGACATGTCCTAATGCATGCATCATAACTTTTTTAGTTTACTGTACTTGTGTTAATCCATTAAATTCCATTTATCTTCTGTCTGAGTCCCACCATCATAATTTCTGTGAAACTTCACCCACTTACTTTTCCACGGATATCTATTTTGCTGATCCTCAACCATTTCTTTCTGTATTTTGGCTGTATTCCATTTGGTTACTTTTTGATCTTTTTTCATTATTTACGTACATTATTGAAGTATGTTATCTTTTGGGTATTTGCTTTCAGAATGACTTCAATATTAAGGCTTTTCAAGCTGGGGAAGCAAATTTTGATAGAATAATCTGTAAGCTTTAATACTATGCTTGTCAATTTATTTGCTTTGCTTTTTTATTGTACGAAAAGTATTAGCTTTATACATTTTAGTATAAAACCACCTCTCTCCATTATTGATGTTCGGCCTTGTTCTGTTTCAGATATATCATGAAGTTACTTGGCATTATATGGTAGAATTTGCATGAAATCCGAGATCAAAATTAGGAGGAAAACACTGAAACAGAGCAAGGCTAATGCGTGCAAACGTATCCTTGGATAATAAGTTTCCCATGACTTGAAGTAGCAATCAACACTAGTATAGCATAAGTTGCATATTTCCTTTCAAATGAATGAAAAGAGTCCACTGTCTGTAATTAATTAATTTAAGGTCTCTGTTAGATAAAAGTGGGAAAAACAAAGATGGTGCTTCCTAGAATATTTGTTCTCTGATGTGAAAGAAATTATTAAATACACTATAGAGAGGCATAAACAATGTTCCACATATCTTGTTTGATCTTCAAAAACTGCGTTCATATCCCATCGGTTTTGTTTTATTTTCATATGTCCTGCATATCATGAAGCTTATTAACACTTTCTTCTTTTCCCTTGGTAAATTGGCTCGAATGAAGCTTGTTTTTCAGGTCTAGGGAGATATTTGGCTAGACAAGATAGGAAAGTATGGTTGAATCATGTGTTTCCCATGATATGCCATACTGATCTTTTTTGCATTGATGAATGTTTCCATTTGTATACATGATTTTGTTGGAAGAGTACAATAGTGTTCATTCATTATATGAACATAATTTTTTCTTGTTAAAAATTAAAATACTTTGATCCTAACCGATGTGGGACTCTTCCATTTCCATCACAGGTCATCTATGGCTTCCATATTGACATAATATTAATGCTCAAGTAAGTTGTGGTCTGATTTTTATATTGTTACTATTACAATAAAAATCGTGAAGGAAACTGTGGAAATATGTGCCTGAGGACCAGAAGCTTAATTTAATTCTAGGTACGCATTAGATTTTTGTCCTTTGTCAGGATTCAGTAATGATGCATGGGTATGATTATGTTCATGAAAGAATGATGTAAATAAAGAAGAGTTTCATATCATGTCGTTTGCGTATCACTAAATGATTGGGTAAGTTATTATGATGCTTTTTACTTTGTAGCATTATTTTGTGTCTCTTTTTCCCACTTTTAGCCTAAAGTGAATGCATAAATGAACCCACCCTATGTCCTATGTTTAATATTAATATTACGTTTAATTTATGATTTTCTGATTTGTGCATTAATATTAGGTTAACCTTCATGGATGAGGTTTAAACACATTGATTTATCACTAGTAGCAGTTTTTGGGTAAATAGTGCTTGTGTAGATGTTCTTGTCCCACTAGAGCTTCGTGGGAAGAAAAAGGTAGTTGGTATATTAAAGAAATGGCCCAGGACTCCTTCCTTTTCTTTCTTTCTTTCTTTTTCGCTTGCTTGAATTGATATCAACAGAGCAGAGTCGTCATTTGAGTCATCTCCATTTCTTTGCTTTCTAAGCTTTTCTATTTCTGTGATGATGATGATTATGTTTGAGAGATTCCGTATGATGTGCACTAGTTGCTAGTGTTTCCTTTTTCTCATACCCCAAATCATATTTAGGGTTTAGGTTTTTGAGTTTTGGGTTAAAGGTGATATATTCCTCTTTGTGATGTGCAGTAGTTGCTAGTGTTTCATTTTTCTCGTACCCCCAAATCACGTTTGGGGTTTAGGTTTTTGAGTTTAGGGTTAAAGGTGATATATTCCCTCTTAGATTCCTTGTGATGTACAGTAGTTGCTAGTGTTTCCTTTTTCTCATACCCCCAAAATCATGTTTAGGGTTTAGGTTTTTGAGTTTAGCGTTAAAGGTGATATATTCCCTCTTAGATTCTTTGTGATGTACAATAGTTGTCAGTGTTTCTTTTTTCTCATATCCCCAAAATCATGTTAAGAGTTTAGGTTTTTGAGTTTAGGGTTAAATGTGATATATTCCTTCTTAAATTCCTTGTGATGTACGTTAGTTGCTAGTGTTTCTTTTTTCTCATACCTCCAAATCAGGTTTAGGGTTTAGGTTTTTGAGTTTAAGGTTAAATGTGATATATTTCCTCTTAGATTCCTTGTGATGTACAGTAGTTGCCAATGTTTCCTTTTTCTCATACCCCAAAATCATGTTTAGGGTTTAGATTTTTGAGTTTAGGATTAAATGTGATACATTCTCTATTGGATTTATTGATATCCCTCTCATCTTGAACTACTTGGTTGCATTGTGTTGTCTATTTGAATGATGTACTTAAATAACTTACCAAACCTGAATCTTGGTATATAAATTCCACATTATATTTTATTTTACTTTTTATGTTTTAAAATTTATGACAAATGTGTGATCTTAGAGTAGTGGTGCACTAACATTGTTAATTATCGAACCATTTTATTTTAATTAGAAAACAGTAATTAAGTGAAAAAGTAATGATATAATTATCACATTTTATTATTTGTGTTATAAGCATTATGTATATAAAATTTTGTTGAAATAGAGTTATGGTTGATAACGTATGAAATTCGAAAATTGAGTTTGTATATTATTTGTTACGTTGAAGTACTAAATGAACAAAACAATCCTTATTAATTTGGTTATGTTAATAACTTGGGAAAATTTCATTTTTAGTTATCAAACTTGTCAATATTTGCACTTTTTTGTATCGATTTTTTTTTGTTTTTGGTCCTCAATAGTTCAGAACGTTATATTTTCTGCATTTACAATCTCCATTGGAGGTATTTATACAATTATTTTAGTCCTAAAACTTTTGATTTATTCAATTTTTGTCTCAAAACATCTCAATAATTTAAAATTTATTTTGAAATAAAAAAAATTGATACCGACAATAAGATCATCTTTAACGGTGCCTAAGATCGATAAGTACCAATACGCAATGGATCATCATAAATAAACGAAACGAAAGATATTGGCGATGACAGTCCAGCTTTGTCTCTAATAGAATCTTTTAGTGGCATGTTTCGCCCCATATTGCCTATAGTTAATTTTAAACAATTTCTTTTGAGGTATGGTACAACCATACGTCGGGAATTTACACAAATATATTCTTTCTCAAATTCAATTTTCAAAAATACATTTATTTTTTAAATTCTTTAATAACTATATTTTTTCATTTTTCTTTAATATTTAAATTATAAATAATATATTTTTATAATAAATATAAAGTTGATGATCTTTTTTATAATTTTAAAAAAGATATGATTACCTATTTAAAAAAACTATTAAATCAGGTTGACCCTGGAAACTCCAGGTTCTACTCGAAAACATGATCTCGGGTGGTATCAGTTAAAATATCTGATTTCATTGTTTTTTTAAATAGGTAGTCATATCTTTTTAAAAATTATAAAAATATATTATTTATAATTTAAATAATAAATTAAAAAAATGTAGTTATGAAAGAGTTTAATAAGGAAAGATATTTTTGAAAGTTGAATTTGAGAATGAATATATTTGTGTAAATTAACCGCCATACGCCCATGGCCAAGGTCGGGAGAGAGAGCTCTCCAGGTTTTTTTATTAATTTTAAATTAGTTTTTTTATTATTTTAATAAAAAAATTTAAATTATTTAAATTAACTATATTTTATAAATATAATTTTTTAATATTAATAAATATATAATTTAAAATATAAATATTTGTAAAATAAGAAAAATATTATTATGATTAAATAAGTAAATTTAATAAAATAAAAATAACATAGGTAATATTTGATTAAATAAGTTGAATATTTAATTTTTGTATTTTTTATAGAAATACGATTGAAATACTGTAATTAAATTTATTTAGAATGATGTGAAATAAATAGAATGAACAAAGTTATATTAATGAAAGATAAAATAATATGTAGGAGTCATAATGATGATGTGTCATGAAAGAATTTTGATGTTCACGAATATGACAACGGATGTAGATGGTCTAATGGGAGTGGAATACATAGTGTTATGCAAATATTTAATAAACACTATTTTTGTGAGTCTTATACACACAAATATTAATATTTGATTAAATTTCTTCAATTTAATTATCGTCAATACAATACAATACAATATTTTTCAAAACCAAAGGGAACTAAACGAAAATCTACACAACCAAATTATCATGTAATCGTTATTTTTTTTGAAATATTACTTTTGAAAAAAGTGTATGGCTAAAATTGTAACATTTGGAAAGATAGATGATTAAAAGTGTGAAGTAGAACAAAATTGCCGACGAAAAATGATTGCTTTAAACTTTAGGGATAATTTTGCAAATTAATTGAAGGCGTGTGAAGAGTTAACCGCCCGTACAACTAAATGGTGCATCAACTCATGGTTTTAAAAACCGATAGAACCAGAGGATCGAAAATGCTTTCTATTGGTTGGATCGATTTGAACCGATTTAATAGAAAAATAAATAATAATATTAATGAACAAGAGAAATATATTTAAAAATATATTTTTTTACAAAGAACTTTAAATAAATTTTTAAAAAATGTAATTAGGTAATATAAAAAAGTTTTGATATATTTTTAGAATAACTTTAAAATAAATTCTTAAAAACCGGTTTTGAGTGAAATAAACCAATTCAACATGATTTTTGGCTCCAAAAACCAGTTTTTAAAATAATATGTCAATTGGTTTGAATCAGATCAGTATAATGAACGATTTTCGGTCGAACCGGTTTTTTAAAACTATGGATCAACTGTTATTTTTAATGATCAAATGACCAAAATTGCAATATCTAAAATACTGATGACTATAAACATGCAACAAAAATATTAATAACAAAAAGTGAAAATAATAATAAATTTGATTACTAAAGTGAAATTTTCCTTGAAGAAAATCAAGTCTTTTCAGCTCATCTTGTCTCTGTTATATGAAATATAATGTAATAAAGTTTAAAAAATGATTGTAAAGGGAAAAGGTAAAAGGAAATGCTCCCCACTTGTGTGGACAGTGGTGACTTGTCTGTTTATTTGCAAATCTCATAATAATATTATTTTATTTATCTTTTCTAAATCAACCATTTTTTTCTTGATCATCCATGGAATATGGAGCTTGTCTTCTCTTCTTAGTATTGCCCTACTTGCTTTTTTCTTTTTAAATTAACATATTCCATCGCTTTGTAAATTATTAGATTAATTTTTGTGGGCATATCGAATGTATATCAGGTCTTCAAGTTGGGGTCATGGTTTTTCGGATCCGACCCGAAAATACTAATAAATATAAGTTTTTAAATAAATATTTTAATATTTTAAAAAATTAATACCAAGTGGTTTACCCGCCTGAAATTGCAAATTTCGGTCTATTTCGAAAAGATTGATGTTAAATGTTTATATATATTAATCAATTTTTCTATCTATCCTACTATGAAATCCTGAACTTTGCTACCATCTTTATTTAATTTAATAAATAATTAAAATAATTATGTTAAGTTAATAATTAATATATATTCAAAACGGTCAATATACTAGTGGCATATAGACTAAAATGAAATACTACTTAAAATATAAATTTCCATTTTAATTTCGAGTACAAAATTTCGACAAAATTTCAGTCGTTTCACCGAAATATATTTTTAGCATAAAGACAAAAATTTTCGTAAATAAAAATTGGTTTATAAATGATGGAACTTAATTTAACTATAATTATTTGAATTTAAGACTATTTTAGTAATTTTGCACTGAAATTAATAATATATCAAATTTGAAATACTGAATTTGTATTTTTTAGAATGAAAGGACTAAAGTTGATTTTTGAGCAAATTTTTGAAGAATTAAAAGTGATTTTTTTTTTCCATTTTAAAATTAGGATTGGGATTTAAACCCTATCTGTATGAAGTAAGTACAATTCTTAATTTGTAGTCATCAATTAAGGAATTAGTTAATTAAAACATATATAAATATATTATTTTAAAAAATAGATAATCAAATTATTTTGACACCTCATACATTGGATTGTATATTAGATGGNCTTGTCTGTTTATTTGCAAATCTCATAATAATATTATTTTATTTATCTTTTCTAAATCAACCATTTTTTTCTTGATCATCCATGGAATATGGAGCTTGTCTTCTCTTCTTAGTATTGCCCTACTTGCTTTTTTCTTTTTAAATTAACATATTCCATCGCTTTGTAAATTATTAGATTAATTTTTGTGGGCATATCGAATGTATATCAGGTCTTCAAGTTGGGGTCATGGTTTTTCGGATCCGACCCGAAAATACTAATAAATATAAGTTTTTAAATAAATATTTTAATATTTTAAAAAATTAATACCAAGTGGTTTACCCGCCTGAAATTGCAAATTTCGGTCTATTTCGAAAAGATTGATGTTAAATGTTTATATATATTAATCAATTTTTCTATCTATCCTACTATGAAATCCTGAACTTTGCTACCATCTTTATTTAATTTAATAAATAATTAAAATAATTATGTTAAGTTAATAATTAATATATATTCAAAACGGTCAATATACTAGTGGCATATAGACTAAAATGAAATACTACTTAAAATATAAATTTCCATTTTAATTTCGAGTACAAAATTTCGACAAAATTTCAGTCGTTTCACCGAAATATATTTTTAGCATAAAGACAAAAATTTTCGTAAATAAAAATTGGTTTATAAATGATGGAACTTAATTTAACTATAATTATTTGAATTTAAGACTATTTTAGTAATTTTGCACTGAAATTAATAATATATCAAATTTGAAATACTGAATTTGTATTTTTTAGAATGAAAGGACTAAAGTTGATTTTTGAGCAAATTTTTGAAGAATTAAAAGTGATTTTTTTTTTCCATTTTAAAATTAGGATTGGGATTTAAACCCTATCTGTATGAAGTAAGTACAATTCTTAATTTGTAGTCATCAATTAAGGAATTAGTTAATTAAAACATATATAAATATATTATTTTAAAAAATAGATAATCAAATTATTTTGACACCTCATACATTGGATTGTATATTAGATGGNGAAGAATTTTTTATTTATTTTTATTAATTTAAAATATTTTAGTTTAATATATATATAATAAAATATTAGTTTTATTAATTATTAATTTATTTTTATAATTTAAATATGTAATTTAGTAAATAAATATTTAACAAATTATTACTTTTATTTTGATACGATAAATACATAACTTTATGTGAAATTCGATCGTTTCGAAATGAAGATATTAAAAACTTGTACGAATTAATAAAAAGAAATAAAACTGAAACAATGAAATATAATATATACAATGATCAAATTAATATTAATATTAAACGTCGATATTATCGAAATTAAAACTATTAAAATTAAAACTTAATATTTATTGATAAATTAAATAGTAAATAAATAAATTTAATGAGATAGAAAGATAAAATGAAATTTAGAAAGAGAAGATGACGTGAGCGAAAGAGAAATAAATAATGATGTGGATGAGTGAGAAGTTTTAAAAGTGAAAAGAGAATATGATGTGGATGTGAAAGAATGATAATGTGTAGAGAGATTTATAACGTGGAAATGGTTTTGAGCGTGGGACAAGACAACATACGGCCTGAGTGGCGGTATAAGAGGGAACTCTACGTATCAGCCATACTCATATATGATAACAAAATTTCACTAAACATACAACACAATCTCATATACCCCAAGTTCCTGATGCGCTGCTAATTCTCTATAGAGAAATCAGAAGTCATGCAGCAACTCAACACACGAAAAAACGGATAACGAAGATTTATTTGCCGCCATGACGGAAAATTAAACAGATAACAAGCAACAGAAGACCATATTTGAAAACTAACCGGAGGGTGTGTTTCGAAATCATGAAATCTAGCTGCCCTGCATCTATGTTTCTAACACTGTCCAGCTTGGGATCTAAAGGTGAATCGCCCGAATCAGTTAAAGACGATTCTGGCACATCATCGGTCTGCAGGCTGATAAATGTCACATAAGTAGAATGTTTGAGAATATTAGAAGTTAGAAACAGAGCCCAAATTAACAAAGAAAACCTGGTTATTGGTGGATGGAGATTTTAAGTGCTCTATACTTCCTTCTATAGAAGTTTCTCTTATTTTAGAATCATGTCTTTCGATCTCATGATCCTTGATTTTCTGCTGCAAGTTCTTTAGAGCAACTTTCTTCCCTTTTCTTAATGTAAATACCTGAATCAAGAAAGAAAAATATTATAAGATGAGAAAAAACATCTCCGAAAAATATATGAAAGAACCTCCTTCTGAAGGCGCTCTCTCTCAATAGCCAATCTCATTACTAAATCTGCAATCAGTTTGGTCTGCGTCCCTATAGCAACGACATTTTGCTTCTTTGATTCGTTAGCTCGATTCAAAGATGTTTCCAAGTCTTCCACTTTACGCCTAAGATGGTTGATCACTTCAGAGAGTTCAGAATTGGTTTCTGACAACAGTATGCACTTCTCTTCAGCACTCTCAGTCTGAGTTTCAGCCCTTGAAACCCTCAACTTTAAATCTTCTATTACGCTTTCCATATCGTTGATCATGCAATCCGACATGCTTTGCATGTCTCGACCAGCTTCAGCAACTGCTATCGCATGAAGTCGCTGATTTTCAGTATTTTTCAGTTGCCTCTCCAATTGTTCTACTTTCCCTGTAAGAGCAAAATGTTCAGCATTCAGACGATTTAATTCATTATTCAGCCCGGAGTTCGCCACTTTGAGAGTTTTAGACTCAGATTCAGCATTTTCAGCAATTTTTTCAGCTTCAATAATCTTCTCCTGCAATTCAATTACAAATCCAGAAATGACTTCTTTTGAATTTTCTGCATCAAATAGCCTTTCTGACAAATCCTCCATTCCTTGTTCCATGTAGTTGATTTCTCGTTGAAGCTGGGCCTTTAAATCCTCTTCATTTTGTCTAGATTCAATTAGCTTCTTCTCAAGATCCATCTCCCTGGCCAATGATTTTTCAAGCATCCTTAAAACACTCCTCTGCTGTTCCACCGTCTGCATTTCAATCTTTCCGTTTAGTCCCAAAAGATCTCCATTTTCATCACCAGATGGCGCACTTTCATCTTTTCCTATTAACCACCATACTAATCACCATTTAAAAATATAATTTGAAAAAAATAAAATAAAGCGAAAATACGACTAATATACGTTCTTCACTTCCATGAGAAACATTCAAGATCCTCTTGAAGTAGGCACATTGCTCTTTTATCTCCAAGAGTTGTTTGAAAGACCGGTTCAACGAATCCTCGCACCCGCTAATCTTTTCTTCCATTTCCGTAACAGCATCACTCAGATTCTTGAATGAAGATATGATCTCCGAGGAACTAACAATCCCATCCTGTAAGGCACATAAAAATATCTCCAATTCTTGGATTGTACACTCCAAAAACCCATATAAGAAGTCAAACTC